>CM033278.1:14845974-15259774 GCA_019343175.1 Oedothorax gibbosus
TCCTTAAAAAAAATATCTTGCTGCAAACTCCATTTAACAATATACATTTTTCAGCCAGAAACTTCCATGTCAGAAAAGCAGAAGTATACTTTAGAGAAGTTAGTATTTATAGTCAACAATATACTTCTTATTGTTTAATTTTAAAAATATCTAAAAACTTAAATTTAAATCCTTAAAACACATATTTTTTATTAAAAATACTTTTAAATGATAATTAATATGTTAAATAGAAAAATTGAAAATTATATTTAAAAAATAAAGACTTCAGTTTGCAACTGGATAATGGAATAAAAAGTCGTGTTTTTACATAAATTTAAGTTGAAAGTAATTAGAAAAAGCTTCAATTAAAATTTCTTTCGAACTGAGAGATTTTTTGCGATATTTTTTTAGGGTTTTATCATTTTAAATTCACAAATATTTTAAACGATTTTAAAGAGTCACAGCAAGTAATACATTTAGTAATAGAATAATAGTTATTAATATTTTGCATTTATCTAAAATAAAATTCATTGCTTTATTTTGAAACTCATCGTTACACAATTGTGTGACATTATTATTAAATTAAGTTCATTTGTTCATAGAAACACATAGTAAACATAGTAGACATTTAGAACCCCATTTAAAATCGAAATCTTTAATAAAAGTAGTTAGTTTTATCCTTTTAAGGGTATTAAATATACAAAAAAATTATTTTAAATAGTAAAAACATTTAAGAAAATATATTTATTTTTCTTTATTTTTTAGTTCCATGCTTTCAAACAAGTCTACCAATTTGACACAATTATGGAAACATATAGGAAACCAGAGGTAACATTCTTTTACTCACATTATTATCAATAATTTTGCTGACTACTACTTTACAACAAATCCTACTCACATAATTTTAATTCTTGTCTTTTTTTTCCTGTTTGAGCTTTTATTTTCGTATTTAAATTTTTTTTTAGGAGTTTTGTAATTTACTTTATATTAATTAAAAAGAACAATGTTGTTCCAAAATAAATTGTTTTTAAATATGTATATTTTCAATTGACATTTTTGGTTAGTGATATGATTATTGAGAGTTACAATAACTTTTCTCGGTTCAGCTATGACATAATGGCCGGTCTGTTCATTTTCGACTTTTTGCGAGTTCGAAAATTTAACTTAAAGTTACTAAACCTATCAAGTTGTACAAAATATTAAGTAGAATGTTGACGACATTTGGGCATTTTTGTTGCTTGGCAACGTAACGCAAATCGCCATATCGAGACCGGCCATTATATTATATAGCTGTTCTCTTGCATCTTTTACTTTCACTAAATCTATCGATTTGTTACAGATAGCTGAAAAATACGAATACACTTCATTCTTAGGTTTAGCTAAAGACGGGTCTATAATTAGATATTGCCATATAGGAAAAGGAGATCATAATGGTAAGATTTAAATCTCAAAACTTTTACATACTTAAAAACTCTTAAAAGAACGACTTTCTGATTGGTTGACTCGTCAAAATAATACTTCTTGGGTCACTGTTGATCTAAACTACTACTTCAATATTTTTTAGGTTTTGTTATGTCTATGTCTACATTTTCCTGTGTAATGTACTGTTCACATATCCTGGAATCCGATGCAATACTTCAAAGAAAAGAAAATGACAGGGTAGGCTTCGCTAAATTATTAACTTTTAAATTGAGTTGTGGTCTTACAGATTATTAATAAGAGTAATTCCATATGATTAACTTGTACCAATGTAATTCCTTGCTTCTTTTGTTGTGAACTTATGATAAATTTGTAAAGTTTTTTAGTTTTCATTTGTAAAACAAATTCATTTGTAACTTGAACATTTAAAAATGCGTTGTATATATTTAGTTTTTAAAGATTTAATGAAAAGTAAATGAAAATTTCTTACTTGTAACGTGTTAGAAAATTTTAGATTTTACTAATAATATGATTTTTTTCTTAAAAAGAACAAAAATATTCTATATATTCATATATGACCAACTATCAGTCCATTGTTTTACAGTTGCATCATGATTTATCTAAATAAATTTAAAAATAATATATTGTTTTTTATTAGACTGGGCGTCCCATGAATGAAATCACATACATCTTTGATATGGATGGATTTTCCGTAGCAGATATAATGCACAAGATAGGTAAGCTAAATATTTGCGCTTGAATAAAACTTTATAGTTTATATTTTCCTTGGCCATTTTGAAACGTTCTAATTGATGTTTTTCAGTTTTCGAAATGGCATTAGATTTGATGCACGATGTTCAAGACTACTATCCAGAAGTATGGGGAAATATATTTGTGATAAATGGTAATAAAAAAATATTAAGTATTTTAAAAGACGAATATATAGTATAGTTAATATAATTTTAATGGTGGAAAATATAAGTTTACCTTACTTCTCTGTCTAAGCTCTGTCCTAACCAATACATCCAAAAATTAAATTTAAGAATAAAATGTATTTAAAATACAGAGTTAACAATCATAATTACAAGAAAAATTCTATACAATAAATATACAATTGTACAATATTCTAAGCAATAGTATTTAATATTTAATTACTTTTTACACATCATTGATAATAATTCTATGCATAATTTTTTTCTAAATGTAATATCGCTGTAATACTATAGATTTTATTTATAATTTCCAATATATGTTATTGCATAATATATCGTAACAAAGCACATTTTATCGCGTCAATTATAGCATAAACTCTTTCTATTTTACCTTGAATAATTATAAGTGCAAAATAGCCTTTTAAAACTTATGTATTAGATAAAATTTCTGAAACTCATTGTTTTAGTTCCTCCCTATTTCGATACCGTATTCAACTTTATAAAACCCATCCTTCAACTTAGTGTTATAAAGAAACTACAAGTACTTTCTAGAGGTAAGTTAACATATTCTTGAAATTATTTTCGTCATTAACTCTTAAGGACATATTTATATACATTACCAATGACTTTTAACCACTCCAGTGAAGTTTTGAAGTAATGGTCTGAAATGTTTACCATAAGAACCATTTTGTTCATAAGAATCAAAATAGTTCTTGAACCAAATAAAAAGTTAATGAAATGAAAAATAAGATATTTTAATAACTTTATTTTCAAAAAAATTAATCTTCAGTTAGTTTTGTGGTATACCTGACTCTAAGTCTGATGGAATAAAATAAGTTCGGCATGTAGTAAAAGTGATATGCAATCATTTTGAGAATTAATTTAAAGTATAATATCATTTTTTATCATTAATTATCAAAGTATAATATCCTTATTTCTTTTGTTTTTCAGAATCTGTAGCCGAAACTCTTCTTAAATACATTGATGATGATGTGCTTCCAGTATTCCTTGGTGGTAAAAAAGTAGATTCTAATAATGATCCTATGTGTAAAGAATTCGTAAGTATCCTTAGATTCTTAATGCCTTTTTTTTTATTTTTAGACACTTAATTTAGACTCTAGGATATATTCAGTTTCCAAAGTTATCCTTACATTTAAGCACTGATTCATTTAATTTGTTTTGGGTTTACTCATCTTCTTAATTTCAAAACTTGAAACTGATAATTTATGATATTTGTAAGCCTTAAATATTGATAAATTAATTTCAATGGGAGAAAACAGACAATCATTATATTTTCTACTAAATTCATAGTAAAAAGTAATTTTTATGATATAAGAAGATATATATTTATTCTAGTAGCTTATCCAGTATGATACACTGTTATTTTTAATAACAATAATACGCTATGTGAGGCACTCTTTATTTTAGAGAATGTTTTTATTATGCAAATTTAAAAATTTACGACTAACCAAACACTTTATACTCAGACTCAACGTGATAATACTCTTCATCTTCCAAAGTTTTGCTTGCATGGTTAATCAAGAAACTTTATTGTCAGCTTTAAAATCGTTTTTTTTTTTTCATAATGAGGAAAATTATTGAATGCTCAAAGACTTCGTGTTAATAAAATTTATTAACTTCATGATAATCACACTTATCTAGGCGCCACTTCGTGATGTTTATTAATAACTAGTTTTTTCTTGTAGAATGTGCTGTATATATGCATGTTGTAGTATATATTGATAACTTGGAGTTTGCTTCACCAAAAACACTTATCCTCTTCACTCCCAAAAAATATTCTATGCATATAATCTTAATATAAACATTTTCTAACAATTAGATATTAAAAAGTATGTTTTGCAAGTAATTTTGAAAATATTAAAGTTAAACATTTTCTGAGGGGCAGTGGAATTTGAAATTTAAAGCTGTAAAAATACACATTTTTGAACAAACAAGCTCTGTCAATTTTTTTAATTATTAATTTATTATAACATTTTTTAAGACGAAATGTCTTATGAATTTAGCCCTGAAAAATGAAACTTTTTTATTAGACCTCCAAAATCTGTTTGACTCTCTGGCTACGTAATTTTTTCTTTTCAATTAATAAAACGGCTGCTTCAATATCGGTATTTTTGGAAAGCTTGGACATAATAAAAAAAGTTTGTAGCAACAAAAATTGTAAAATAAATTTGTGAAGTGACTCCTACAAAGGTTCACGTACGTGTACCTCTGAAGTGAAGAGGTTGTACTCTGAAACAATGCGACAATGCTCTTCATCTAACTCTATGTCTTCTTCTATGTAGCTCCGTTTCGGTGGCAAAGTTCCGAAGCAGTATTACCTGTGCAACCGTACGCTCTTGTCGCCAACGGACCCCGAAGTAAAAAGCTTGTGGATCGGCCCGAGGTACGTGCACAACCACTGCATTGTGTCGAATAAGCCAGGCAGCACAATTAAGATAGAATTCCGAACAGAAAACGGGAGCATACACCTCAAGATTCTGTTCCGGAAGATGGACGGAGAGTAAGTTCTTATTTTAACACATAAACTTTTTCTTTCAACTGATTAGGGTTTGGGCATTTGTTCGAAGTGTGGAGGCCAGTACAAATACTCAATACTAGCCCTTGCGGCTGAATAATTAAATGGTTGCCGACGGTTCAGTATTGGTCTTGCACGTTGCACTCTTGCACGGTTGCACGGTGCACCAAGTTTCACAAACGGTTATGTCCCATACACATGACCATATTCTTCAATAACATTGCCAAGTAAAGTGAAGGCTGGACTGAAGGAAAAACTTTAAATGGCTATAAAACTTTAATTGAATTTTGACTTTGGATACTTTTTGAAACCTGAGTCATAACTAAAAATTAAAATAAAGTTACTCACATTAAAGTGAGAGTAAAGTTTAGCCACTTTACTTTAAATCCATTATATCAAATAACAGAAAAATTATCTATACTTGGATTCAAAGTCATAGAACTCTCATTGTGGCTTACTTTTTTTTCGCCGTTAAGAACATCATAGTTATAATATTATTTTTAACATTAAATTTTTATACGTTTGTGTGTGTTACCTAATACGCATATAAACGATTTAAAAAAAAATTAAATTCATTTAAAGGTATCTAAACATCAGTGTCTCATTTAGAGAAAATATCCATTGTGGCCATTCACAAAGTATACTATGAAACTCTACATCGTTATTTGTTATGATTTTAAAATATGTTTCGCATTGCATTTAATATGTGATTTTACAAGTAGTTTCTTTTTTAATGTTTATTGGTTGTTTGTTTGTTGCTACACAGCAAAGCCGACGTCCCCTCTGCGGACGAGTACCTGAACGAGAGGGACGAGAAGACGAACGTGCTGCTCGTCAGTCCGGGCATGAGAATCCAGTCCCACGTCTCGCACGTGGACGAGACGTGCAAAACGCCCTGGCCTGGAATATGTAAGTTCATGCTAGAGTTGCCAATGTTGTTGTGTTGTAGAGGAACTAATGGCGTTGTGTAATGAGACGCAATTCTAGGGGCATGATTCTTGACTCTGATCGGCTCTGACTGAAAAATCGTTAACGCATGTAAGATAAACCTCGTAGTTTATAAATCATATTAAATAGTCAATTTGCGTTCCAATCAATTTTTTACTTTAATTGCCTAATATGAAATCCCGATTATCCGCAGTCGGATTATTCACCCATACATTCTTCATGCCAGATTACCAGATATTCTTCTTTTATATAATATTACTTTACTAGAATAGAAACTCCTAGTTAATTGCAAATTTGTAGATATTTTCTTTACTTTTGCGGATTATCTGCGGATGCCGCGCCACCAAATTCCGCGGCGGATAATCGGAAGTTTTCTGAAGGTAACAAAAGTATTGCAATGGGGTCAAAAATCCGAAGTGGGGATTTTGTGTTTTCTACACGGTTTGGAGGGTAATGTGTGGTGAAAATGTGGTATTTATAATTACATTTAAATGTGTATTGATTTATTGAGTCATAATAAAAGTCGTGTAGTGTTACGCACCCATAGTTTTACATCATTTTGTTTTTAAAAAAATAGTCTCTTAAATTATTGTTGAGAAATGATCAATTTCCGACCCGACCTATTATCGAATATCATCTTTAGTAAAAATGGTCTCTTAAACAATTTTTTTACCTAGTGACGACTTTTTTGCATTAGCATTTTGTGTTTATTTCTTAATTATTGCTCATGAATACTGAACTTATTCATTTGATTTACAGATATTTTCCGATTCGACAACGGCCACAGTTGGTTTGGTTCCAGACGCCTTATCTATAGAATACGCATGATAGAACCAGAATCAGACTTCGTCATAGTGCCATAGAAATATTCTAGAAAGATTTTTAGCTTTAAAAACTGAAATTCATTCCTTGTTAAATCGATTTATGTATACTTAGGAATCGATATACATATGATCAAATTATGAGTTTATATTTCCATTCAGATCGCAAGAAACGATTCATCAGCGTGAACTTGTGTATCTGATGTAACAAATTTCTATCTACTTATCGATTGCTTATTTACTGAACATCAAAATAGTGAATTCTTATATTGTCTGTCTATTATCTTATATCTACTTATGTGTTTAAAAAGTCAATATTTTGTATAAACTTTATTAAAATTTATTATTTGTATATAATAAACTGTGTTGTTATATTTTTTAAAGTTTTAAAATAGATAAGTGAAGTACAAGAAATTTTACGAAAACAACTTTGTAACAGCAAAAGCACGTGGCTATGGAATACAACCCTCAGCTTTTATTTTCAGAATATTTTCTGAGATGGCGCCACGCCATGTACAAAAAGTTTAGAAGCGTCAACTATGGAATAAAGTATTCATTTAAAGTAGACTTGACATCTGTTTTAAGATATAAGCTCAGGTTATTTTCTTTTTTACTTGACTGAATAACTTTAATTTTCTTAAAATATATTTTATGGTCAAATCTTTCAATATGAATGAATGAAAATCCTCGAGAAAGATCAATATAAACTCTCCTTGTTTAAAAGAAGCAATATTCAAGAATAAGGAGAATGATATAGTAATACATTTGTAAATGGGTGTTTGAAAAATTAGTAGACGCTACTAAATATTATACTGAAAAATTGCCCTTTTCAGATCAAAAAGGGTCCAATTCATAGGTCAGGATACAGCTATTTACCAGTCCCCGGCAGTACAGCTAACATGCTTAACTTTTCAGTTTTCATACCTGCAGCCTGCAGCCAGTTTAAAAAAATAAAACTAAACTTCCCGGCGCAACAGCCCATTACTGGACCAAGGCCTGCCGTGCCCATTTCAGGTTTCGCGACCTAGGGCTCTGGGGTGCTAGGCATATGTTCCGGTAAGATGGTCAGCCTCACGCGGAACCCCCAATGTTTAGTTCCCAAGCATGCTTGGTACCCATTTTATTGACCCACTCAAGGGATGAAAGGATGGGTCAACCTCGCCCAATCCGAGATTCGATCCCCGAACCTGTGGCGTTGTTGTTGTTGCATGCATGCCCCCGGAGGACAGCAGTGCTAGACCAGGTCCATGACATCGTACACCCTCAGAAAGTCCAACACCATTAAAGGGTCGTCGTCAAAATCCTGCTTGGAGAGCCCCAGGCACGCGAGTATGTGATCAGGCGAAGCCTGCTCAGAAGCCTGCTCCTGCTGTGGCGTGGCAATGCGAAACACTACCACTAAGCCACTGGGCCTCAGTTTTAAATATATAAAGAATAATATACAATGCTAGAAGTGTAGGCGGTAGGCACAGGGTGACTCATCGCCCCATTTTTCTAGAAAATGGTCATTCGTCCCCTCACATCTATAACACTAAAATCCATCCCGCCATTTATTTTGTTTATTAACTGAACTGTTTTCCACTTTTAACAAAAGAAAACAAAGACAATTCAAACCGTTTTTTTTTATTTAGTTGTTCTCATTTAGCCGTAATAACAGTTGAAGCTTGTTTATGCAAACAGCTCTAATGAAACATAGCTATCAAACCTTCTCTTCTAAATTTTCTCAAAAACACTAACACGTATTTAAATTATTTTAAGAGACATATAAACTTTTGAATAAACTAGCAATTCTTTCTTGCAGTTAATATATACATAAAATCTACATTTATCTACAAACAAAACATTTTTGCGAGTAAGTTTTTCAGTTTTAAATAAGTTTTTTCCAAGAAAGGGGTGAAGGAATGACAAGTCAACAAACTAAGGTTAGGTAAATTGTAGTTTCATTTACAGCGATCTTCATATGATATCTCGAGAAAATACAGTATTTTTTTCATATATTTTGTAAAATTACATTACAGATAAAGATTTAAAACCTATAAAAAAGGGAAGATAAACTGTCAAACAAAGTGGATCATTTAGAAAAATCTGTTAGAAAAAGGATTTCAAACAATAGTCTTTAAAATTTAAAGCAT
The DNA here is from genome assembly GCA_019343175.1 of Oedothorax gibbosus. NCBI lineage: Eukaryota > Metazoa > Arthropoda > Arachnida > Araneae > Linyphiidae > Oedothorax > Oedothorax gibbosus. Next base: position 14,854,742 of record CM033278.1, read on the forward strand.
CACGAGATACCCTGAACCTGAGGTAATTTACCATGACCATTAGACTTCCGTGGGAGGCAAACTTTAAAGGTCTGCCGAAGTTTCCGGTCATCCGTTTCCGTAGCTGGATCTAATCTTCATGACACCACTACAATACACTGCCGTGGGCAGGTAAACTGCAATAGCTAGACTAATAGACTTAGACCTTTGTTGCAAGCACTCAATAAGTCTAACCTATAAGAAAGTATGCTGAAAGAATGGCTATTTCAGAGCAAAAATGGTCTAATTCATAGTTGTGGTTAGTGCAGTTTATACCTTCCCAATCTCGGACATTTTGATAACAACTAGAGAAAAAAATATTTTTTAAAAATAACATTCATGTGATGCCTGTACCACTCAACTCACCTTTCCCGGTCACGTGTCAGTAAGAATATGCAACATGCATTGTTCCATTTCAGCGTATAATATTCGGACGTTCTAGTAATTGGAACTAGAAACAAAAGATAACTGCCGATTGTATATTCCAATCTTGGGAATGACCAAAAAAAGCGGCCATCTTTTTATAGATGACATTCTTTAAAGAATTAAATATTACATTGAGTTCGGTGATCTGTAGGGGAATGGGTATTGTCTTCCTGTAAAAATGTATGAACTTGAGGCTGCTTGCATATGAAAGGTAAGAGTCATTGGTTTGGTATGGGTTAGTGCAAGACATCATTGAAATGTGCCTAAAACTCTTTAACCTTAATTTATTCATATTAAGTTATAATTAAGTACAAAGTAGTCTGTTAATACGCTAGTCCAACACTAGGACTCAAATCAACAGAGAAATTTCTACTTCGACCAAATATCGAATCATTAAATGCAATTTTTGTTTGTAGTTTGTCATTGATTATGACACTTCTCAGAACTTTTTGTGGATACCATGTTTCAGACCACAGTGAAAGAGCTCATAACTGCATATGGAATGGAACGAAAAAAAAGTTTCATGTATGCAAGTAAAATTGTGGATAAGTTTTATGGATATAAATTCAAAAGTGCACTAGAACATTGAAAGCTGCATATTTATTAGAAAGGTAAGTTGTCCGTTATAGTTATTAATTAACAGCTCATATATAGCTAAGTTGAAATGCTTTGTAAGGACCTAAACTGTAAAATACAGTATAAGGATATTTTAAATTATAGATAATTGGGAATTGAAAGTTTAATTAAAAATTATTTGTTGCTTCTTCTTAATTGCTAGTATTTCCTATTTAATTATAATTTTTGATTGGCAATTTTTTTATTTTACTTATTACTTATTAGTCGTTAAGGGATGGTCATCATTGTTTAATCATATTATTAATCTTTAACTAATTGCTTTAACTTCATAGCCATTGCTATTTTTTTGTGAATAGTTGTTACGTTAACAGCTTCTGCTAATCTGAAATTTATTTCTGTTGCTTTGTAACTATTGCTAATTCTTATCTCAGCGGTACTATTATTTCATTGCCGATTTACTTTAATTACCAAAATTCTCACTTCATTTTAACAAAGCTTTTAGTTTAAGCACATTTTTTTAAGGTTAAATTATACATATGAAGTTTAATAAGAAAAACAATTATGTATATTGACAAGCCAATAATTTAACTGTCTAATTTAATTTTCTCTTAAAAAGTTGGCTGAACAAATATGCATTTCTTTTGCGTCTGATATACGTTGGAAATAAACATAAAAACCTCAATAAACATCCAATCATTAATAGATAGGGAAAATACAAATAAACAATCAAGTTTTTTAGGAAGCAGAATCTTTGAAATTAACTCTCTTCCTAACATTACATTAAATACAAAAAGTAACCAAAATTAAGTAAATGATATCTAATTATTCGGTGAAGAAAAAAACTAGGAATTCCGTGAGCATTGTGGACATTGAGATCATCTCAATGACCTTCTTAACTCGTTTTCTCATTATACCTATTCCTCTTAAGATGGACTCTCATGTATTATTAAAAATTGGCCAGTGCTGTTTTGTTTTCCTGCATGTTATGCGGCTAGAAATTGACTGGTGACTTGTTCGCAGTATTTTTAGAAAGTTTGGTGCCGCTATTGTTAATGCAAGAATGTGGTGGCGTGAGTACATATTTTTTCCCCTTATAGTAACAGATTTTTAGCCTACGACTTTCCTTTTCTATTCAAAAGAATTACAAAAAATGAAAAAGTAGGTATTGACATGCTGGAGATATCCATCTTTCCGTCCGTCCGTAATCCCTTCAAAAATCGTATCTCAAAAATTCTTCTCTTTTTTTTTGTTAGAAAGTTCACACTTTTTATCCGTATGTCTGAGCGTCCGGACGGACATCAGTCTACCTGTCTACTAACTATCGACGAACTACCTATAATAAATAAGCATTGAAATTTAATTTTTAGTCATTTAAATCGCTGATGCAACCTCCAAAACAGCAAGAGAAACTTTATTTACATAATAGCAATATTTATTTTGTCATATAAATCATTTTGGAATAACGTCATAAATGTAGCACAATGTGATTCTTTAATTGTTTATTATTTGTTTACTAAGAAATCGGCAAGGCAAAAAAAATCTGTTTATTGTTAATTTACAATTCTTTATTTATCAGTGCTGTTTGTAGCAGTTTCAAGTTTTGTTAAATAGTTCGGAAAATATCGGATACTTATTCATGAATAAAAATCTCGCGTCATTTAAGGCGTTGGCGACATTTTCCACTATCCAAATGTCACCGGAACGGATGCTAGGATTTGACCCAAACAATTTTACAAAATTATTCTTCTAACTGCAAATGAATTAAGCAAACGATAAAGAATATTAATTTAATTATCAAGAGAAAATTAATGAAAATAGTTAATTTTGGCTTTTAAATTTTTAAACTATCACTGGCTGCTGTGTTTGGCGATTTTTTTTTCCACGGTGTATAAATCTTGTGTAGAAGAAGTATTAGGTGATAGTTACTGTTGCAAACCTATTTGGTTTTTTATAAGAATTTCAGTAAATATTTAAGTAACAAGGCTTCTTTATTATTTAAGAACTTCTTGTTTTTATTTGATTCAGTGCATCAATTGAATATTTAGTAGTTGTTTTCTTGTACTCGTATTATGCAGCTGGAGTTTGGCTCTTGTGAGTTGTGTTAATAGAAAATGTCGGGGCTATTATTGTCACAATTGCTAATTGAAGAGCTTAGTGTAAAAAGGTGTTATGTGAATTTTTGAAAATGATATTTGTGTGTCAATGAACATAGTATATTCCCTATTCTTTAAAAATAACAAGTTCCCCCTTTCATAGTAAGTTAGTTAGGCAAGTTCACCCTTTTTCATAGCAAGTTCTCCCTTTTTTATGAACTTTAAATCAAGTCTATTATTTTTAATTACCAAATATTAAATACATGATAAAGAGAGTATTGCGAAGGGGTCGAAAATCCAAAATGGAGATTTTGTGTTTTCTACACACCTTACCAAATAAAACGTCGGCACATTTTGGAAGATGATGTTTCCGAAAAAGTGGTTTTTGTATTGTGGGTCATCCGTCTGTCTGAAACCACTCTAAAGCTTTAACTAAAAAAAAATATGAACATCAAATCTGATACGCAAGTTCCCAGTACCCGTCGGACGTTATAATAAGGTGTTTGAAAAAAAACGCGCATGTGCAAGGGGTAGCTAGCTGCCTTATTAGTAGATTTTGTGATAGCTGTAGATTTTGAGAAAAAGTATATCAATGGTGAAAAGCCGCATTTTGGGAAATCAGCGATCAAAGTATTAAAAACAAGTTTTTCTTGTTTGAAAACACAACGGGCTTGTTTCAACGCTTTGTCAAAGAAAACAAAACAACCAATGAAATCGCAGTTCGGAGCGCGTGACGTTAAATAAAACAATGAGCTTGTTTAAACACTTTTCAAAGAAAACGAAACAACCAATGGCGTCGCAGTATTGAGAGCGTTATATCATAAGAAATATTCCCATTGGAAAAATTCAAACAAAGTTTACCAGTTACAGTCGCAGTTAAATACATTAGATTCAGCTTACAAATAACAATAAATATAATCAATATTTTTTAATAAAAGAATAAATGTTTAAGACTGTAAAAAAACGAAAGCTAAACTAAACTTTGGGGAGAGATTTTTCGCAGATAACTTTTTGCAAATAATAATTAAAAATATTTTAATTGTCACTTTGCCTACCGATTGATACCATTTTAAAGACATTTTAAAAAATCTTATTTATTAAAAAAAATGAGTTCTGAGAACATTTTTGCTTACTGTTCCCCTTTAAAAGCTATTAAAGAACTAAACTATAATAAAGAACTATACTATTTTATGTATAAGAGGACTGCATTCAAATTTTTGTAACACATGTTGAATGCATTTACGTCAATGAGATTGTTTCAGATGACGTAACTGTCCTGTTTTCATTTTCGTTTGCCGCAATCTTTAAGTTCTTTATATGCAATTTGTTTCTATTAACACACATACTATTTATTAATTTTTATCGGTTTTAATTCGATTAAATGATCACTTTATCATATTCGATTCCATAATCATCTTGTTCCAAGTATTTGATATGCAAAGCATTACCAAAACGTCAATGTTGTTGGAAAACTTCTGTGTATATATGATATTTTGGCTTATGGGGGAAATTAAGCGAAATTTTGGAACAGTAATTTAATGCTATTCACGAACATAGAAAATATTTAGTTCTACTGAAAGAAAATGTTGACACAACATTCGTTTCAGTCAGGTAAGAAAATATTGTATTGTCCAAAATAAAAGTAATCGCAGAAGAACCAAAAATTAAAATAACACCCCTGGAACTGTAGCCCACTCACGACGTGAAAAACTTGCCTATTAACTACCTAACGATAATGTAGATTTATTTAAAAATGCTATAATTACGAATTTAAACTGGCGAGCTTCAAAAAAGAACAAAAAAATATCTTCTTTATAGGTCGATGCATGTTTTTTGCAGCAAACAATCACAGTACTTTCTTTTGTGAAACTCTCATGTTTAACACTTCAATATTTTAATTTTGTCCTCTTGACGATTTCATTTGTTTACTCGGTGAACCATAACTAATTACCAAAAAGAATCAGCCATTGTAATCCATGGTAACAGGAAGCTAATGGACTTGTACTTTAAATGATTAAGGAACTGACATTGCTGCCACAACTTGACCTGTCAACTCAATCATAGTCTTGCATATCAAATGAGCTCCTAAAAGGTTTCTAAAACGGAAAAAATTAGTTTATAAACAAGACTTCTTTTCCTTTTTCATCATCAAACCATTTCTTTGTTTAGATCGACTTATTGCGAAAATTGAATCTTCCTTACATATTATTGCCACTTTCTCAATGTTGTGTTGTGAAAGTTCTTTGTGTTTAAAGAAAAACAATTTATTTTCTGCCATTGTCTAAGAAAAGCTCATTTCTTCTAGACCAATTTTTGTAAAATATTATTTTTGCAATATGTAAGATAAATTTCAAATAAACTCTTTTCAGTGAAACAAAATGCTGGTGTTCATAAAAAAAACTATATTAAACTGATAATAATAAATGTTAATTACTATTACAATTTATTACTTAATTGAAAAATTTATCCGCATGAAAGTCATAACTGTCTAATAGAATAACTTTCTATAATAGAATGTACACAAATATGTTTTTCCTGTCTAAAGCATCGAACAAGACATTCAATACAGGACACTGGTAAAAAGAGAGAATGACATATTAAACTGAACTCTTAGATAATATGCTTTCAAATCTATTCTAAAACAACTTTCAAAATATTCATTCCAGCAAAAACATTTATACTGTGACTTATAGCTAATGTTCTTTCCCTTGATATTCGTAATTTTTGTTGGTTGAAAAGAAAAAGGGTTTTAGAAATTGACAAAAAAAATACAAGGTAATCCGGGTAACACATCGATTGTCTGTAAAAAACTACAGTTATAATTATCCATAAAATATTTCAAACAAATAATAATCAAAACAGCGAGAAATCGTGTATAGTTTCATAAAAAAAGGTTTAAATATATTTTTATTGATACATAAATGAAGAGCTCAAGTGCAAAACAAGTTAAATCACTTTTTGGAAAAAAATTGAGTTGGTTAGCTTTTCATCAGGCATTGTAGGAAGGGATCCACCAACAATTTGATTTGCACAAAAAAAATGACTTTTGACAAAAAGTGAAAACTTTTTTTGTGCAAATCAAAATGTTGGTGGATCCCTTCCTACAATACCTGTACGAAAAGCTAACCAGCTCAATTTTTTCCAAAAATCGATTTAACTTGTTTTGCACTTGAGCTCTTCAAATACTCTACCAATCTGTTGAAAATGAAACTATCAAAAAAGAGTGCTAGGATATACTCAATTCATTACTAGCATAATAATCTCAAAAACAAATGCCTTGACTTTTTGAATAAGAATAATATTCTCAAAAATGAAAAAATTATTCTTAAGTTTTTTTAACCCAATTTTATATGTGTATTATACAGTCTAGGATGTTTTATTATTTTTCAAAAAACACAGCCCATAACATTTAATTCCCTCTTATTGTACTAGACAATATTTTTTTTTAAACCTCATCATAATACAGTAATATTGAAGATTGATGAAAGGGTTATTTTGTTGAATTCAAAATTCGAATGTGATACCATCTCCTTGCACTTTATTGTCATCTAATTCTGTTGTTCGCAAAATTCATTGGTATGTATAAGGTAATTTAATATACATTTACATATATCTTAAAGTTATTTTATTTGAATATAAAGTAAAATTATTTTATTTGAATGTATATTAAAATGACTTAATTTGAATATATATTTATTTTTAAATAGAGAATTGAGACTGGAGGTTTTCTGTCAAACTTTATGCCTAACCCTAATTATTTAAAATCTAAGAATTTTATTCCTTATAGAATGACACTTTTATACGTACTTCAGATTTTATTTTTGTTAATATTTATTTATTTTAACACAAGAGTTAACTGAAACTGAGATAAAAGTGCATGCACTGTTTAAATTATATCCTAAATCTTAAATATACCTAGTATGAGCGTATTATGGTTTTAGCTTAATCTCATATGCTTTTTATGCTTAATGAACTTTGAATTTTAATAACTTTTCGATTTTTCTCATTTTTGTTTTTAATTTTTTTTTCGTATCAAAAAGGCTTGATATAAGGATATATATTGCAAGCAATAATATTTATAAACAATAAAAGTTTATTTTAATGTACCAAAAAACTTTGAAGAAAGGATATGTTTACGAATTAATTTAAATATTGTAGGATAATTCCAAAGGAAACCGGTATATATTGCTATTTCGGAAGCTCTTAAGTTTTGTTCTGATAAGACGCATGATAAGACATACTGATAATTCTAATTATATATTTTCAGACATGAAATTACAAAATATATCATTTAAATATGTTTTTTTCCGCTTAGGTTATCGTGGCTAAAAATTAAAAATACTCAATACTTAATAATTTTTATGAAATTTTAAGAAAATTACATGTAGCTATAAAATATGTATTATAATTTTTTTTTAGTTTTTTTAATTAATTGTCAACATTATTTTTGATTCACCTATGTACAATAACAAAGTTTTAAAACTTAAATTCCACAAAATAACATTTGTATAGCTTTTTTAAAAACATTTAAATATGATAATATTAATTAACTATTAATAGTATATTTTCTAGCTGAATGTACTTAACTCATCGAGACCCGTTATATAAAGTAAATTGTGTAGCAAGTTATTCTGTTTATGTTATTTATTGTTTGTAAATTATGTTTTAACTTATTTTTAGCTGAAAATACTGCTCAAATTGAGCCGATGAAAGAAATATCAAGTGCCATGGAACAGCAAATACTGCATCAGGTAATCTTGTGATTAAAGCTAAATTTATATAACTTTCAATTTGAAAAATAAGCGTGCAAAATATTTTTAAAGGTGACATGAATAAAGTTTCAATCAAACAGATTGACATAAATTCAAATTTAAAAGAAAACAAGTATTCCAAATTTTCCAGTATAACATGAATTAGACTTATTGCTGTAACTCTTTAAATAGAATTAAAATATTTTTTAAAAAATCAAGTTAACTTGAATGTATTTTCGATTAAATCTTTTGACATAAATGGCTAGGTGTAGTATAAATTTACAAATTTGGAAAAAATATAGCAAACAATTATTAACGACCTAAATTCTCAATAAAGTAATATGTACGTAATATTGTAGCATTTGGTGTAAAATTATAAATTTCTCATGTCAACCAAAAAACTAGTTAATTGTTGTGTATTAAATCCTTTTGACAATTGTAGTTTTTCCTACACTCATGAACAATGTCTCATTTCAGTTCCGAAATAAAGTTTCCAAAATGCTGACTCCTGCTCATACAGACATTATACTACTAAAGTTCCTTAAAGGTGACCCATTTTTTAAAAATATTTGTTAAAGCTTTGTTTATTGTTTAATGTAAGGATAACTTAAAAACCTATAAAACTTATTTATTACCATTTCAAATTTAACTAAAAATCTGTATTATAGTAACGTTAAAATAGCTTTTTTAATGTGTATAATTAGTTAGTTTGGTTAGTTAAATGCAGTTTTTTAATAATTTTAATTACATTTAAACAAAGTAGTTGAACACTTATTTTAATAATTTAGTATTTTCACAATAAAATTTTAAACATTCTAATAATTTCAATTTTATATTTTAAATATATTTAGTTGATATATCATTATTTTTATAATTTAATATTTACATGTTTTTCTTTTATGTGTACGACATTCTCTTAACAATTCTGAATTCATAAAAAAAAGCTAACTCAATCTACTAAAACCAGTCATTTTATATTTATACGAATACAAACATCGATGAAGTGTATTAAGGGGAAATTTTATGATTACACTTAACTAGTTTTTAATGTTTTCAATTTTCTGCTTCTTTGTGTCTCTTTTGCGCAAGAATCGTTTCCCTATTGAATGAATCTCTACCAATGTCGTTAGACATATTTGTATGCAATAAAAGTTGCTTACATTAAAAAACATTTAGTGCTATTAATTTCTCCGACCGGTTTGCAAAATGTCTTAATATTCTAATGAATGTGTGAAAGGTTCCGCCAAGGTTAACCTTCTACTTAATATTTTCCTTCGCATTTTATTATCTTGTAGGATTTACAGCAGATCTATGCTAAATAAAGAATTTTAATACTTACTTTATTTATTATGGAGTAAAATGCAAAGGACATTTTGATAGATATTTTTAGAACACTGAGGGGATAAATTTTACAGTCTATTTAAATATTCAGTATAGGTTAGCTTGGGGTAGTTGATAGACACACTTGGTCCTTGGGGTAATAAACAAATACCCTTTTTATTTGAGAATACGAAAAGATTCATGAAAAAACAACTTTAATTGTTGGCGCAAATAACTTATTATATGGAAATTTAAATGTTTCCGTAACCTTTGAATACTATTTATTACTGAATATCCTTTAATATACATAAATGTTTAATGTTTCTTTCAATACTTTCGTGTTATTTCTTTAACGTTTCTGAATATTTTTTAGTTATTATTAAAATACTTTTTTTATAAAATCAAACCACTCATATCTTTAATTGGTACTTGATTACTACTACATTAAAATTTAAAAATACATAACTGATGCCGTTTTTACTCTTTAAAAATAACGAAAAAACCTTGGTTGGCAAATATTGAACTTTCTACTTTTACTTAATTTAAGTGTACGAAATGAGGTTTTAAAATTTTTACGTTATCTGTCGAGACCCTGTCATCACTTTATTCAAATTTGTCTCCGAATTATTTAAACTTATTTCGATAAATTATTTTGTTCCTTAAAATGAGTATAGGTAGGAGAAAGGGGAATCGGTAGAAAAATGCTTGGGTAAATGCGTAAGCAATTGTTCTAAGAGTACACTGTAAAAAAACTGTTGTTTTTACAGTTAAAAACTGTCAACTTTGACGCCAGTTAATAACTGTTTTTTTACAGTTTAAAACTGTAATTTTTTTACAGGAAACTGTAATTTTAACAGGGAGAAACTGTTAATTTAGCAAAGAAAAACTGTTAATTTAGCAGGAAAAAACTGTTAATTTAATAGTTTTCCCCCGTTATTTAACAGTTTCTCCCTGCTAAAATAAAATACCCAATACTAGCCGTCGCGACCGAGTAATTACTTTGTAGCAGACGGTTCAGTTTTGGCTCGCACGCAAGAGGTTCCTGGAAGAGGTATGGACCGGGACCGGTTTTGATCCAGGAACCTCTTGCGTGCGAGCCCAATACTGATCCGTCTGTGACAAAGTAATTACTCGGTCACGGGGGCTAGTATTGAGTATTTGTGCTGAGCGCCACAAAACAGTGGCATCATGCTGCTCACATGACTCACGCGTACCACCTGAAATTTTACCGCGTACCACCAGTGGTACGCGTACCACCGGTTGGGAACCCCTGCTCTACAAAATCAAAGCATGCATTTTTAAGACAAAAACACTGAAATATTACCGTGCAGTCCAAATATTATCTATAGGCTTTTTTATAGTTAATACAAAGAAAACCTAACTTATGTAGAGATGAATTTCTTGGAATGTTTTAACGATAATAAGTTTGGTGGCTACTAAGCAAAATAATTGGATTTGTTAAACCGTATTTCTTTTTGATGGGGTTATCAGAACTTTGTTTTTCAAGCTTTATTTATAAAGTCAATCGTCAATAAAATTGAATTCGATAACAACAGTAAAAAAAATCAGCGACGAACTTTTTCTTGAAAATTAAAATGTAAAAAACACATCAACAGTGTAAATGTGCAATTAAGTTTAAATATTATTAGCTTACAAATGACGAAGCCTCTTATCTTCCTTAATACCTTCTAACCCATAAAACGCTATAAATTATCTTATTGTTAAATAAGATATTTAAAACTTATCCAAACGAAATACTATAACAATAACATTTTTATATGTTTCTCTAAGTATTAAAAACATAACTGTTAGTTACTTCTATTTGTTTGCGCTTTAAATGTAAACAAATACTTCGTAATACTTATAGAAACTATACATCAATGTGTCTCAAACATTTTGCAACCCACCAAAATCATGATTTAGATTGAATGGTTGATTGAAATAGTCTGCAAAGATTTGAAACATATTAAATTTAAGTTAAATGAGTGTCTATTAATTATCCATTGCTCTCCAATAATTAAACCGCTAATATGATTAACAATGAGACACTTTTTTTGAAATTATATGGATGTATGATTAACTAAGTAGAACGTATTAACTATTTCTACGCAATTCTAACAACAACGAGGTTTCCTGGAAAAATATTTTCATCAATTCCAATCATTAATTGGTTAGATATGTGGAGGAAGTTTCTATTTTGTCTACAGATTACACAAAGCTACTTTATGAATTCTTTTAAAATAAAAATCGGTCGAATTTGTAAATAAAAATGATGTGAGCAATTAGTTTAATTAGATTATTTTTAAAAATTTGCAAAGTTATTTGTTAATAGTTAAACTATCAAATAGGAGTTATCATTTTTGTTAATTTTATGTTAATACTAATTAAAAATCATGCAAATGTTAGCTCATTATCACTAATTCTAAATTAAATATAAGTATTTTTAGTGGTATGTACTACATCTTTATTTGTTAACTAAATTGCGTGTAAGTATGACATTACTAATTATCAATAATATATTTGTATTGTAAATGTTAATTAAATTTTTATTATTAAAACTATTATTTATTGTTAGGAAAATGTGTTGATTTACAATAAAATATTGTTAGTCCAATGAATAAAGGAGTTTTACCATACAAAAGGTCCGGTATCGCTGATTTTTTTATATGTTGTGTGTGACCCCTAGGAAGTAATAAATGTGAGTTTTCGTCATCCTCGTTCTATTGCTTTTTCCGCCATCTTGAAAAAACGTTCGAAATGTCGCCCATTTTCCAGTTTTTGGCCTATAACTTTTCTCCTAAGCATTTTTAAATAGAACTTTTCGACACAAAGTTGTAGAAAACAAAATTTTCTTCAAAATCGGTATCAAAAGTGTTTTTCTACGACAAACAGTTAAAGAGCTAAGAAGCAGCAAAAAGGTGTTTCGAAATTTTTTTTACTTTTCCACGACTTTCTATTACCATAACTCACATAAGACTTCATTTTATCCATAAAATATGATTTTACAAATTGCAGGAAATTCAACTTTCTATATAATACACGTATCAAAAAAGTTACTGATAGATTCCATTAAGAAAAGTTAAATTTACAGAAACACAAAAAAGGGCTACTTTCACCCGACGATACAATGTTTTATTATTTAACCTATAGCTCTTTCCTAGTGTATTTTTTAGTGTTTTTGTGAATGCAAAACTTGTTCAAAATAATTTTTCCTATAAAAAGGTTCTTTTGTGTTTCATACGAGGAAATGTAACAGAGCTACGTAGTACGAAAAGTGGCGTAAACTCTTGAATTCCGCCAAAAGAGTTTTTTACCACTTAAAATCCCAATAATTAAAAAAAATCATTGTTTTAGCGGATCATAATTATTATGAAACTTGTAGATATCATCATTTCTTATATTAGTAAGGTCTTAAAAGTAGTTTTAGATTCAATACCAAAGAATTTAGATACATTAAAAAAAAGATTTGTATTTTTCATTTGAATAAATGGGCATGATTTGGTAAAAGATTTCAATTTACATGAGTCTGAAGTAAAATTTTCCTTTCAACGGAGAATTTAAATAAAAAATATAAACTATTTTATATCCTTTTCGTTTAAGGTATCGTTTAAGTTTTTCGTTAAGGTTTCGTTTAACATCGTACCAATAGAACAATGGAAAAAATATGGGAAAATGTGTAATAGAAAATTATCAAATTTACAATGAGTTATTTTAATGAAAAAATTTATGCTTAAAGTAATACACATATAAAAAAACGAAACAATATTCCACGTGGCATTTATCATGCCTAACAAGTTATATCAGAACTAGCTATATAGAGAATTGAAATGGTACAAATGAAACCGTACACGTATATATCTGTCAAGTGAATCAATTACGTTATCAATCAGACTCGTTTGGGTGGTATATAAAGAACTTCAACTGATTCATCTTCATAGTTTGAAATTGTGTCTAGATCAATATCATCTTCGTCGACGATGAGTGCCCTATTGTTGCAGGACAGTCCACAGCAGTGCTTACGGAGGTAAGAGCAATACAAGCCAGATTTTCTGCAACTGCATGCATCCAAACAACTCTTGATGCATTTACATTTAATCGTTTTCAATAAATCTTTTCGTAGGCGCAGCGTCCTTTTTTGTCATAATAGGCAACAAACCTCTGCTCCCTGTCATCCATCCGTAATCGAACTAATTTTTTTGAATTCCTCTCCAGGCCATGACTTGATGGTAAGTCCTCAGTGAATGGAATTGTGATGCGTCGGAGGTTGGTGGCAGCGTAGCTAAATTGAGCTTTGTGGTGCTGGAAAGAAATTTTGAAAAGCGAAGAATTGTGAGAGACTGATCTTTGTCTCCACCATATAAGGAAACTAAAATTTCTTCTCCGGCCTTTGAAATTTCTGCCGCAATAGCATCAGGGTTATTGAAAACATCTGCCACATCTAACAAATATGGATTCCTTTGGAAAAGATTGTAGAATTTGCCTTTCCCATATCCAATAACGTTGGAAGTAGTGTCACATCCGCTAATGGCATGAAGGAGTAGTAGATATTTAGTCGAACCATTCAGAAATGACGAAGAAGAGTAGACAATGTCAGGTGAATTGCTTTTCCCTGGTTTTTAAAGGTAGACATTTTTGACAACAGGAGGATCACCAGTTACTACCACCAGTAGGTCAATATCTTCACCCACAATCAAAAAAGCTTCATATTGTGAAGCTATTGATTTGGTAGAGTTGACGATTAGAACGTCAGCATCTTAGTCTGCTTGTTTGGTAATTATGCCTGAAGTCTCAAGTTCGTTTCTAAGTATAGTTACGAACCGTCTTTTGTTTTGTTCATTGGATAAAAATTTCTCCTGTGGGGTTGTATTTACAGTTGTTCGGTCAAATATCACATCAGCTGAGATATTCATCTTGCGCCTCCTTAATCGTTCAGCGCTCTTAGTACTCAACTGAATATCATCGGAGTAGCCATCAAATACAACTATTACCGTAGAGCCATAATGCTTGAGAATGTACTTCCGATAATCAGTGTAGATTTCAGAAAACGTCGCGTTTTGACTCCACACCACTTTGTAGAGTAGATGTACACCATCAATAACAACCATGCTTTTTGAAGGGAGTTTAAAACTATCTGTAACTGGTGTGAACGCGGAGTACATAGCAGACTTTGTTCCCTTCCGCATTCCATCTTCATTGAACAGGGACATAGAAAATGGTGCAAGTTCATATTCCAGATACTCTTTTCTCTCTCTCTGTGTAAGATATTTTACTCGCTTGAAAAAGTCTACTCTGTAAAGTTTGGAATGTAACTAGAAATATTTAATGACAATAGATGACAACGATTTCCATCATTCCACTTAAGACAAAAAAAAGGATCTTACCTTTTCATGAACTCGATATTAGTAGTTAAAAAAAACTTGGATGGAGAGTTATATATTTCTGACGAACCATATACAAAACTCAACATATTTGAGTTCAGTTGTCTGTAGGCTATCAAATTTACTTTATCTTTCCATGGAAATCTTGATAAAAATTCCATTCCTGACCACTATTTTCTCGAAAAAAGATTTTAGTTACCATAGTTATTGTTATGGTTGCTATGGTAAATCTAACTGAAAGTATACAGATATCCATTGTGTCCTTAGCAAAACATGTAGCGGCTTCTGCTTATGTTTTTCAAAAAATATACCTAAATTCTTTGGTATTGAACCTAAAACTACTTTTAAGACCTTACTAATATAAGAAATGATGATATCTACAAGTTTCATAATAATTATGATCCGCTAAAACAATGATTTTGTTTTAATTATTGGGATTTTAAGTGGTAAAAAACTCTTTTGGCGGAATTCAAAATGTTACGCCACTTTTCGTACTTATAATCATATTTTATTGCTAAAAGGAAGTCTTATGTGAGTTACGGTGATAGAAAGTCGTGGAAAAATAAAAAAAAATTCGAAACACTCGATTTTACACCCTTTATGCTGCTTCTTAGCTCTTTAACTATTTGTCGTAGAAAAACACTTTTGATACCGATTTTGAAGAAAATTTTGTTTTCTACAACTTTGTGTGGAAAAGTTTGATATAAAAATGCTTAGAAGAAAAGTTATAGGCCAAAACCTGGAAAATGGGTGAAATTTCGAACGTTTTTTCAAGATGGCGGAAAAAGCAATAGAACGAGGATGACGAAAACTCACATTTATTACTACCTAGGGGTCACACACAACATATAAAAAAATCAGCGATACCGGACCTTTTGTATGGTAAACCCCCTTTTTGAGTCTCTATTCACTGGACTATGTTCATTTATAAAATAACTAGCTGTTATACCCGACGTTGCACGGGTAGAGGTGGAAAAATAATTTAACAGTCAATTTAACTATTTTTTTTTTTCTTTCATTTTAGTTACGTAAGATATGAGGATTACCCAGTAATTTCCCATTTAATTACCCAACTTGGATATAGTAATAAATAATATTAATTTCAAAAATACCTTTGATAAGAAGCTCAAATTAAAAAGAATACATATTTAAGTAAAAAATAATCAGTAAGAATTAAAAATGGAAAAACAGCTAAATCTTAAAAGGGTCTCAGACATTTATTTTAACGCAATTCAAGGAAGTTCTATTATAAATTAAGTAACTTTTTTTTTGGACACTTTGTAGATATAAATACAATATAAGCAGTACAAATTTCTACCATAATTCAATACAAATGCTGAAAAATTAAGAATTCAATGCAAATGTATACAGTATTAAATCAATGCAGATATGTACACTAATTGAATGAAAATAAATACAATAATAATTCAAAGAAAATGAATACAATAATAATGCAATGCATATATGTACAATTTATGTATTTCTAATTTTTTAGCTGTAATTAAACTAAATATACTTAAAAATCGTTTTAAAAGAAAGGGGAAAATAAAACTAAATAAACATTTCGTGAAAACGTGCTGTTGAAGGAGCAATAAACCTCCAAGGTCTTCAATGCATTGAATGGGAAACATAAAAACGTTCGAAAACGATAGAAGGAATGGTCTGATTCGAAAAATTCTTAGCCTATGTTTGTTCCGGACATGAGATGAATTTTTGTGCCAAATTTCGTGACGATCTGTTGCGTGGTTCTTTAGATCTCGTGTCTTAAACAAACAAACAAACGTTGCCTTTTATGTATATAGATAAAACCTTTTAGCTCATTTGGCACGTTTTGGGAAAAAAATTGGCGAGAAAATAGATATAGCTACAAACACACCCACTATACAGCTCTAACACAATGGCCTTCGAACAACCAACCAGCTTATAAATTATTTATAAAAAAAAATGACCATTCGGCGAGTTTTAGTTAATAATTTGGCGAGTTTGGCAACGTATTTGGCGAAAAAATAAAGACATAAAACCCTAATATGCAGCTCTAGTGCGACGGCCTTTATTAACCATCATAGTTCAGTAATAGCTTAACGATAAATTTATTGCTTAAATATGCATACATGCAGTCAACAGAAAAATCAATGAAAAAATCCTCAAATAAACCCACAATAAAATCCGGGAATGGAGACTGCCGGAATTACGTCACTTGAAACATGTCAATTATTTTTCAAATAATGAATTTAGTTTCTGAAGTTAATGGCAACAGAATAAAATAAATATTTTCAATTTTAATTACTTTTGTTAAAAGTTTTATTTAATTTTTTCAGCCGATGGCATCAGGAAAGTAAAAAAATGATCGGATTTGAGCCAAAGTGGTGTAGTTTTTTCAGAAAAACGTTCGAAACGATAGAAGGAATGGTCTGATTCGAAAAATTCTTAGCCTATATTTGTTCCGGAGATGAGATGAATTTTTGTGCCAAATTTCGTGACAATCTGTTGCGTGGTTCTTTAGATCTCGTGTCTTATACAAACAAACAAACAATCAAACAAGCAAACAAACAAACGGAAGTTGCCTTTTATGTATATAGATTGTGTTAATTTTTTTTTAAAAAAATTGCTAATTATTGATAAAACATCGCTTGTTAATTAATTGGTTTTAATTGAATGTAATAATCATTGTTTGTTAATTATGCATTCAAAATTTAAACTGCTATTCCGCGACTAGTTACTTATTGATACCTTGCTGCCTCTTTCAATCAACTGCTATATTTAAATAATAATTCTTAGTTACCCCTCCTAGCAACGATTTGAATCAAAGCTTGGTAAAACCCCAACAAAAACCAGAGACCATATTACTTATCAGTGTTTCCCATATTTTTAAACATTCATCTCTCTCTCTTTACACAGTAAAATAACCTTTATTAAAAATGCCTCCGGCGGTGTTCCTTTGAAGTTTCCAACGTCCACTTCCTAAACCCTTAAACGCCCTTTTCAAATAAACTTCAGACGATCGTCAAGCATGACCGCCAACTTGAGACAATGCCCTCGAAAGACACAAAAGAATTTCTCTGCTGACCAGAGGTCACTTTTCTTTGACGGATGAAGAAACTTAATCCGTCTCAATTTAAGCCAAGAAGATACAATGTTTCATCTGCCAGGAAACTCACTGATATCCCTGAGTATATTTAAAATATATTTGGCACGAATGACGCTCAGTCGGTATTGTGGTTTCTTGCCTTCCAGGGTATGGCTTGAAAGCACACGACGACAACAACATTTGGCACAAATGATATTTTCGAGGGTAAATGCAGGAAAATTTGCTAATTAGAAAAAAAAACTTTATTTTTATGAATTATATAATTAAAAGTCAAGCAACAGTTAGACACATAATCGTTCAAAAAACATAAATTGTTTACAAACATTTATTCATCAGAAATTTTATAATGAAATTCATGATCAAAGTTAAAATTTATATACACTGTAACACCGTGCTGCATTAAGTTTACTCCGTAAAATCGGTGAAAGCCTAACTCCCTCCTATTTCACAGGGTAACACTGTAACATTACACCTATTTTGCGGCGTAACTTTACTCTATAAAATTAGTGTAAAGTTACCCCATGAAACTGGAGGCAGTGCTGACACCGGTTTTACGATTTTACGATGTAAACTTATTTGTGTAATATTACTCTATAAATTCGATGTAACGTTACTCCATGATACTGGAGTAACGTTACACCAAAGTTTTACAGTGTAAAGTTAAAAGCACTTAACTAGATAAAAATTCCTAGTAAAATCTTTAGATTTATGGAATATTATGTCAAAGTCATTAAGGGCACAAAACATTTTATAAATATCAAGCAAATATCGTAATAATTATTCAAATAGATATAAAAGTAACTTGCATATACTAATTGTAGGTTTAGCAAATAATGAAACCTTTTGCATTGACAACAAGCTATTAATATGCATAATGCCTCAGCAAACAAAAAAATATAGCCAATCGTCTTATGTACTTTTTTTTAATTTTGAAATAATAATTATATTTATGATAATGAGATAGTCTAAAAAGATGTAATAAATAGAAACGATATCAAAATTATCAGACATACATACAATTAAACAATCCTCCATCGGCAATCGGCATCCATTTAGCAAGGCCCTGGATCTTATCAAAAGGTCACTTTCTTATCCACGGAATTTTACATACTACATTCCTTCACATTTTTCATTTGAAACAGATCATTTGGCTTTATTTTTATATATTATAAGTGAAAAATCTGAATAAATGTTGAAACACTCATACGTTTTTCTTTAAAACTCTGAGTCATTCTTCAGCAACCATCATAAATGTAATAACAACGTTTTACCTAAAAAGAGGGTTATACAGTTCGTTTCTAGAAACGTACACATTAAAATGGGTATGATTAAACTGGGTATAATTTTGTATAACTAGATATAATGGGTAAAATTTAAAAATCTTGAAATTTCAAAATTAATAACATTAAAATGTAAAAACACTTTCTATACTCATTAGCACATGAAACTCAGAAGCACATGAAATTAGTAAATTTATTGCAAGAAATTGTCAAACAAGTTTTCTGAAATATTCGTGACAACTAAAAATATAAAATTGATAATCCAAAAAAAAAGAAAATAGATAAATAAATGCATGGAAAATCTGTGAAAATTGGCCATTCTTAAAATTACGGTATTAATATAAGTCAAATTTAATATCGGTAACACTTATTTCAAATTTTATTCTACTATTTTATTCTAACTTAGTGAGGTCTTTTGTTGAATCAAATATTTTATTAAATAAATTATACTATTTTATTCGGTATAAATACAAAAAATGCCATTTGTGTATTGAAAATACTTATAGTAAACTATTACACATACATATGGAAATTTTAAAAGATCTTATACTTCATTTTAGCGCAAAACTATGATCTTAACAAATGCAAGTCAATACTTCAAGAGGTGAGAATCCCTTTTTTAAATATTTTTAAATCGGCACCGTTTCTACACTGTCATTATTAAATTTTTGTTTTCAAATTAATGATTTTTAAAGTTAATTTGAAAAATTAAGCTATCAAAATGTATGAATAATTAGCTATAATTTAACTACAAATCTTTTATTCTTGTTCTATACCATAATAATTGTTTTTCAATGTGCAATTAATAAATAAAAAATATTTAAATAAAAATAAAGATAAAATAAAATATATATAAAATAAAAAGTTTTATGCTTCTAAATACTTATAATAAAATTAGTCTTAACAAAACTAAAAGTTCCATTATAAATCTTTTTTTTTTGTGTTAAGCAAACTTTGATCAAACTTAAAGAATTTTTAAATGTGTTGTTTTCAATTTTTTTTATTTTTTATTTTCAGACAATTTCCCTTAGAGCTGTACATGACATTGATAAGTTGGTAGAATTTTATAAAAAGCCTGAAGTAAGAGTTATTCTTTTTACTTAGTTATTTTAATATGTCGGAAGTAGATTCTCTTTTGTTTCATAGTATACAATTATAACCTGTTGTAAAAATTAGATGAAAAAATTTAAGAGCAATTTGTGCTACTAACGTAAAAACTAGGAGCAAATGTACATTATCTAGGAGCATTTTGCTAAAAATATTTACGGGGGAAAATGCCAATTTTATATAATTTATCCACAAACACTTAAGATTGCCGTTGTTGCGCATGTATAGAATCATCAGAACTTCGGAGTTTCAAAAGAACTGGTGAAAATTTTAGAATAACAATTAGCGATCGTCGGAGTATCGCATTTTATGTATCGCCGGATTTTTGTTATTTAAGGATCATAATAACTCATAAAGGAACTTTTGACAAATTTAAGATCGTTAAAGATTTGGAGATTTTAGGATTATTATTTTTTCGCAAGATCTTTGGAAACCACCTTAAAAAGTTGATAATGACATTAAAAAAAACTAACGCTAAAGATTGTTGTTGTTGCGCATGTATAGAATCATCGGAATTTCGAAGTTTACATAATATTTATTGTTTATTTTTCCACACAGGTATTAGAAAAATATGAATTCGTGTCATCGATGGGGTATGCAAAAGATGGAACGCCTATATGTTACGTTGCTTCAGGAAAAGCAGATTTTTATGGTTAGTTTCACACACAAAATCTCTGATTTAGCGTTCTATTTTAATATTGATAAAAAGAAACTTTTTGTAAAGCAGTATAATGAACGTGTAACAGGTCATTGATAACTCTTCAAATTATTGAAGGAAAAATTAATTATATTTAATTACATTTTATAAAGATACTAGCTTTATAAACCCCCGGCGTTGCATGGGGGTACCCTTAATAACGGTGATTTGTTTTTAGTACAGCTTTGATGTAAGAGCAGGTCTGTTCATTGGCGACTTTTAGCAAGCTTTAACATCTTACAATTTAAATAAACGTATAGCTAAAACGCGATGGATGGATTTGAGGAGTTTGGTTGCAACATTATAAAAGTAAAAAAAACTAGACGACTTAAGGCCCAAAGTAAGCTGTCCTAGAAGAATCTCCAACAGAAGGCCTTCGCCCACCCTAAGCTGTCCTGCTAACTATGATGATAATTCAAGAATTTCATGCATTCGTTTAAATTTGTTCATCTTCTAACAAACTATCTTGTAATTGTCGCTGGGTCTTCAAGTTAGAATCGAACTTAAACCCACTTCAGGTACGACGTTAAGTAACAAACAAAACTTTTCTTTTAAAATTGTACAACTGTTTATTAACAGTTCATCATTGGAAAAACAAATATTTTATGGATTGTTTTATATTGAATTTGGAAAGCAACCTTGTGATTTTCTAGGTTGCATTGCTTCTGTGAATGGCTTCACCCTCTGCCAATACGCCAGTCTTGTGTTAGAATTGGACTTGAGGAGGACGAGAGAACAAACGAAAAAAGTAAGCGTTTTTAAAGAACGTTATAGTTTATCAAAGGTTGAATTACGAAACCTTGCATCCAACTTCAGAAACGTAAACAGAAACACTTTTTATATTTTTTCTAGTTACCTTTTTCTTTTAATTCAACATTTACTGGTTAACATATTCTTCAATGACTCCGCTCACCTATTTCTTTTGAATTAACAATTGATAATTCTATCCGATACTGAACTTATGACCCTTTTTGCATGCGTTGACAAAACAAATTTTAAGTTTATGGTAGCATACAAAATTCCTTTTATCTAAGATAGGGTTTGTTTTACTGATTTTCTTAGGAAAAAATCATGCGGTTTCTTGTTAACGTTTTAACCTTTAAATACGTAAAAGAAAAAAACAGCAATAAATCTTGCTCACAAACTTAATTGATGAGGTAAAACTGCATTTGAAAATGTGTCTTTAAATTTACCTGTGGTTTCTAACGATTATCATCTTCAGAGCTTATCTACTCTTATCTTGAGAGGCTGGAACTTTATATAAACCTAAAATACATAATAAATATATGATTTCATAGCTTTGGAAATATGTTAAGTTATTTATTGGCATTTTTAAATGCTAGGTAATCCTTATTTTTTATTTGTAATCAAATTTATTATTTATCATGTTACTATACCTTTTTCAAAAATATTAAAGCGTACATGAACGACATTTTCGTAAATTGAAGTATTCATTGTTATAATACATTGGCGCAGCATATAGGTTTAGCTTGTACTCTATTTTTATAACCTTTTTGCTGGTGAAAGAGTTAAAAATTCAATTGAACTAGTATCTCTAAATACCCTCTTTTTTAGACTGGTCAGGACATAAACGAAATTACTTACATACTTGACATGGATGAATTTTCAATAAGAACTACAGCTCGACAGTGCGGTAAGTCCAACTAAATACTTTCAATATCCTATTCAATTTTAGGTTATGCATACTTTTATTATGACAGTCGTCTATTTTTATTTTTCAGCTATAGAAATGGCTTTTGATTTGTTTCGCATGCTGCAAGACTATTATCCAGAAATTTGGAAAAAGACTTTAATAGTTAATGGTTAGTACATTTGTAATATTTTTTTATATCAATGGACCACTTTTCAGTGGATTAGGCCTTTGCAAGCTCAGCATATTCCTCAGAACTGAAAGACATTTTTGGTTTCACCATCTAGGCGACTCTCGCTACCAATTTCGATGCACACATTACAATGAATCTGATCTCTCTGTGGCTGTTAAAGTATGCCAAATGGGTACTCAATAAATCTTTTACCTGTCATATAATCAGACGACATACGTGCCTACAATTTTCCCATTCTGAAAATCTCCTTCCTCAGCCGAGAATCGAACCCGTGACGTGGTTGGGCATGCTACTTCCGCTTGCTTCACTGAGACGACATATTTATAATATAGTACATGTAACCAATATGGACACCTTTAGGAAAATTAACTTTTTTCACCCCCTTGTACACGTCACAGGACTTTAAAAATTTGTGACCACAATTCCTGGACTGTTGACTATCATCATTAAAATTAGTGACCTTGTAATTAGTCTGGTTTAATTAAAATAATAAAAACAAAAACAAAAAATTACAAGTGTCCATATAAGGAACCACCTGCCCCTAATATGGACATGTATGTCCATATTAGGGACAGGTGGCTTCTTAAAGAAATACTACTGGATGGAAGAGCCACTTTCTCAATGGATTTTAGAAGAGAGGGGATAAAAAAATATCTTAAAGTATTGCAGGGGAGGGGGTCAGAGTAAATATCTTCAAAACGTGCACTTTAGAAATGAGAAAGGTCATTTTCGACTGTGGCTCTTCGAAGACCTTCAAAGTGCATTAATTTCACTAATATGAACTTTAATATATTCTCAATTAGCTAAATAAAATCCCATTAAACAGATATGTTACAAATTTGTGAATATAAGAATTCATCTGCTGTACTTTCAATGGGGGTATCCATAATGGGTATCAGGCGTAGTTTTATTAAATCTTATAATAAATATACAAACAAAACATTATCAATCAATATATGCAATATCAATCGAAAAGATGTTTTATCGGCGCTTTCTAAAATACTCAACTTTTCATTTTTTAAAGTAATTGTACAATGTATCTTAAGAATATAAACTTTCCTATAATTAAGAAACTGTTAAAGATATTATGGGGTGTCCATATTGGGTACAAGTACCATATATAAGTTATTGTTATCGATGACATTTTTAAAATCAGTTGTGCAACTCATAAAAATTTGGACAAACACATCCTAAAATTAATTTAAACACTTTGATTACATTTTATTCTAATGATGGATTTAATACAGTTATATTTGTTTGAAACTTTCATATAATGTTTTATTGTTTATAATGCAATGCTATTTTTATAAGAGAAAAATTATTGAAAGCGTTCCTTTTTTTCGAATATATTTATTACGAACTTTACTATTTAGTGTGAATTAAGTTTTAAAATATTATCATTTTCTTTTTTTAGCATCTTCCCTATTTTACAAAGCATTCAACTTCTTTAAGCCCATATTGAGAGGAAGCCTTCTTCAAAACATTAGCGTAGCTTCAAAGGGTAAGACATATACCGCATAACACATATTATACTGGAACGAAAAGGAAGAAAAATGGTTAGTGAAACAAATAACGCATCCTATCCATCCAACCAATCTATTGGTTGACTCTGGTCCCTTTTGAGGCGTAGTAATTTAATAAATATTAAGCTAATTTTTTTCTTTTAAGTAAAGTTACATAAATTTAACAAATACCATTAAAAGATTACATATTTGGAGTTGTATTCGTAAGTTCCTAATAGATCATCCGTAGGTAGCATTCATGCATGTTCGTATTTGGTTATAGCTAAGCATACACCATTATGGCCTAGATAGAAAAAGTTATAGAAATAGTTATAGATTCTCAAATTGAAAGTACTGAGAGCAATTGATTGTTATTCTTATTTACTTTGAGATATAGCATTTTATCCAACCAAACTCTTCTGTCTTGCCTATTCATTACATATTTCCAAGTGTTTCCACAAAGTCAACTATCTCTAAATTTGTAAGCAGAATACGAGACGCCATTTTTAGCCTACTTTTCTTTTTTTAATTCGAAAGAATTAAAAAAAATGAAAAAGTAGGTATTGACATGCGGTCGATGTCCGTCTGTCTGTCTGTCTGTCCGTACCCCCTTCCAAAATCGGTTCTATCCATCGGATCTTAAAAATTCTTTTTTTGTTAGAAAGCTATGACCTCAGATACCCAACTTTCATACTTTTTGTCCGTCTGTCTGTACGTCCGGACTGACATAAATCTACTATCTGTCGGCGAATTTCCCATTGAATTAGCATTGAAATTCAATTTTGAGTCATTTAAATCCCTGTAGGTATTGAAATGCGGTTGATGTCCATCTGTCTGTCTGTTCGTATGTATGTCTGTCTTTCCGTCTGTCTGTCCGTCTGTCTGTCTGTCTGTCTGTCCGTACCCCCCTTCCAAAATCGGTTCTATCCATCGGATCTTAAATTTTTTTTTGTTAGAAAGCTATGACCTCAGATACCCAACTTTCATACTTTTTGACCGTCTGTCTGTACGTCCGGACGGACATAAATCTACTATCTGTCGGCGAATTTCCCATTGAATTAGCATTGAAATTCAATTTTGAGTCATTTAAATCACTGTAGGTATTGAAATGCGGTTGATGTCCATCTGTCTGTCTGTTCGTATGTCTGTCTGTCTTTCCGTCTGTCTGTCCGTCTGTCCGTCTGTCTGTCTCTCCGTACCCCCTCCCCCTCCAAAATCGGTTCTATCCATCGGATCTTAAAAATTCTTTTTTTGTTAGAAAGCTATGACCTCAGATACCCAACTTTCATACTTTTTGTCCGTCTGTCTGTACGTCCGGACGGACATAAATCTACTATCTGTCGGCGAATTTCCCATTGAATTAGCATTGAAATTCAATTTTGAGTCATTTAAATCGCTGTAGGTATTGAAATGCGGTTGATGTCCATCTGTCTGTCTGTTCGTATGTCTGTCTGTCCGTCTGTCCGTATCCCTCTTCCAAAATCTGTTCTATCCCTCAGATCTTAAAAATTCTTTTTTTGATAGAAAGCTATGACCTCAGATACCCAACTTTCATACTTTTTGTCCGTCTGTCTGTACGTCCGGACGGACATAAATCTACTATCTTTGGGCGAATTTCCCATTGAATTAGCATTGAAATTCAATTTTGAGTCATTTAAATCACTGTTGCCAGATCAACAATGGCATGAGAAACTTTATTTATTTAAACATATTTGAAGCAAAATAATATTTTCATGAATCAGTTTGGAATGACGTCATAAAATGTAGCACAATTCGATTCTTTGATTATTCATTATTTATCTACCAAGAAAGCGGCAAGGCATACTTTTGCATGCAATTATGCTTAGTTTTAATTTACATTTCTTATTTTTTAATGCAGTTCAGAGTAGTTTTATTACTTTTGTTATTAATAAATATTTAATTATTCTTCGAACTACAAATAAATCACGAGCAGATGATAAATAATATTTAATTAATTTGCGAAAGAATATTAAGGAAAATAGTTGATTTTGGCTTTTAGAAGTTTAAATTATAGCTGGGTGCTGTGTTTCGATTTTTTTTCTAATGTGTATAAATCTAGTGTAGAAACGGCTGTTGATGATATTTACTTTAGGAACCTAGTTTTTTTTTCCCGATTAGAACTTCAGTAAGTATTTAAGTAACAGGAAAGTAGGCTATTTTAGTTCTTTATGAACTTCTTGTTTTTAATGTAGGAATTATAAGGTACGAATCACACTCAATAAATCCTCAGTAATTATTATTATTTAAGAACACTATCCTTTTTCAGAAACTACTCCGGAGCTGCTATTGAAATATATCGATGCAGACGTCCTTCCTGTATTTCTAGGAGGCAAGCGAGTCGACTCCAAAGGAGATCCTAAGTGCAGAGAATTCGTGAGTGTTAAGAAAGAATATTTACATTCCAGTCGAACTCTTGGGAAATTTATCCCATACAAATTAAATTTATTAAATTATACATTCCTTGAATATATTCCTATCGGTTACGTGCAGTATTTACTTCTGAAAAATGGGGTTGACAGCAATGCAATGTTTTGTGTTCGCTTGGTCAATATCAGAAAAGCTTCCATTTCCCAGAATTTTTATTACTCAACAAAAGGATTTTTTTAAACTAAATATTAACTACAATTTGTTTGAATACAATTGTAACTTTATATGTTTAAAAGCTTTAGTTTATTTTTAAGGCGTCTAGCGGTTTTTTATTATTTTCCTAATATTTTAACGAGTGGATAATATGACTTTTGCCATTGACCCCTCAATTACGATCCTAACAATTTTCACTGCATACATCAAGATAAACTTACGCATAAAATTCTCTTTTCCAGCTCAAATTCGGGGGAGTGGTCCCCGAAGAGAGCTACGCCGCGCGACGGCCCCTCCTCGTTCCCACAGATCCGGGCATGTGCAGCATCCTGGTGAGGCCTAGGTCCTGTTACAACTACCCTCTGGTGGTGAAAGAAGCAAACTCACGTCTGCTGGTGGACATGAGGACAGAAGGGGGGTCCATAGCCACCACAATACTCTTCCGAGAGTTCGGATCGGATCCCAAGTGAGTTTTAAGAAGTCTTTTTTACTTTCAATTGCTTACTATGCCTAACTATAATGTAATGTAATGTACTCGTTTCCGGCTGCCTATTTCTAGCCTCCTTTAGGAGCTTTAACACAGCCAATTACGCCTCGTAATTTAGAACCCTGGTCAAGTGACGAGGTCGATACCTGAGCGGGCACCCAACGGAACTTCGATCGACATCGTACGCTAAAGCCGTCGGGACTTTCGTTTCGACTCCACAGATCTAACAGCTATTACTTAATATAAGGTACTGAAAGTATTGTGATGGAGTCGAAAATCCGAAATGGAAATTTTGTGTTTTCATGTTTTGGAAGATGCTGATTCTAAAAAAGTTTTTTTCGAACATTAGTCCGTTTGTCCGTCTGAAACCACTCTACAGCTCGAACTAAAAGTGCTACGGACTTAAAATTTGGTACACGAGTTCCTAGTAAATGCCGGACGTCAGAATAATGTTTTCGATAAAATTACGCAGAATGCGCAAGGGGTAGCTGCCATAGAACTTTCTGGGTTTCAAAGTTATTTAAATTACCTTATAAGGTATATAATTACCTGTAAATGTGTGCATTGATTTATTGAGCGGTAATTGAAAGTCACGTAATGTTACACGCCTCTTGTTTTAATCTGGAATGGAGTTCGTCTGGAAGATTTAGGCAATTCTTTGAAAAGTTAATTGATAGTAATGTTTTAGGAATAATCTAAAATTATATAATTTGGGGGATGTATCGGTGCCATAGATTCCTCAGCACATTGTTAAAAACAAACGTTACAGTACTCAGTTACAGGGTTATAGATATTGGTAAAATGAGAGTTTTAAAGGTGAAATAGACAAGTATATTCCGAGGGAATATCTTATAAAAGAAATATATGGCATAACAATTGCAAACGCCTGTCTCTTCTAGAGAACCAATCTTATATTCAACCTTTCTTTTGTATTTACTCGTACAAGCCAGATAAAAATAACATAAAATCGGTTCAAAGAAGGAACTACGACAACACTTTTGTTTTATTAATGTAATTCTAAAGTTGAAGGATATTATAAAATGGAGAATTAGTCTGTGACAAGTAGACAAGTATAGAAAATGTAAAAGACAAAAAAAACGAACTACTCTAAGGGTCGCACCTTGACAGAGAATCTGACAAGTAATTATGTAATTTTGTGGTAAGAATATTGTATATTGAAAGAATAGAGTTAGCATGAACAGACAAGACAATGAAAAAAATTAGCTTAGGAAATTATATTGACGACTAAACAACTTGTGAAATATTGTGACAATGTATAAGTGGGCTAACCGAAGGAAATTAGGATTACTGTCGCGAGTTTAAAAAAAATCTGGATCTGTGTATCAGCGGAGATGACGTAATGGTGGGTCGTCACCACTCGGTCGATTCCCGAACACACCTGCCAATATGTCTCGTTTTTGTGCTGATGTGAGTGTTCGAGAAAATAAACTGAATTACGTTTGAAAGCTCATCGTCTTTCGTCCTTCTTTAACCCTTTCAGTCCCA
Source organism: Oedothorax gibbosus (assembly GCA_019343175.1). NCBI lineage: Eukaryota > Metazoa > Arthropoda > Arachnida > Araneae > Linyphiidae > Oedothorax > Oedothorax gibbosus. The sequence goes on from CM033278.1 coordinate 14,883,416, forward strand.
GTGATGCCATTTGGCATCATCATGTTTCCGATCATAATTTAAAAAAATAATCGGGCTGACATCTATTGGGATTAATAAAAAATATTTTCTAATGGAAAAAGTTTGAAGAATCCAGTATGATGTGCTTTTTGACATCATAAATGGCTATAGACGATCAGAAAAAAATTTCTAAAATGATTATGCCAAATTGTCATTGGGACTGAAAGGGTTAAAAAGTTAGCTACAAGTATCTTACTCCTGCATGCCCATTGACCAGTTAGGTAGGTAGGTTGGTACATGTATTTCCCGGTTTGTGTGCTTGATCAAAAACCCGCTTATAAACCTTCGTTAAGACAGACACAGGCAGAATTTTTACTGACACAGAGAGAAAGTACTCCCAGGTCGAAGGCGGGAGACTGTTCGAATGGGCTGCGATCAAACCCACTAGGCCACTCGGGCTCCTATTCAATTGTTTTTCTATTTCAGTATTCCAGATCTTCCACCAAGCGACGCGTACTTGAACGAAAACGACGAGCGATGCAATGTCCGTCTGGTCAGCCCTTGCGTCAAGCTGCAACTGCACCTCGCTCAAGCAGAGGGCGTCTACTGTGGAGCACCTTGGCCAGGCATATGTGAGTCTTACATTTCCAAAAGGGCACAATTTAATGGCGATATTACCACAAGCAATGCAACGCGCGCCAAACTCAGTCGCCAATGGCGCTAGAGCTAGACAGTCCAACGCAATAGCTACCTCTTTAAAACATTTATACGTGCTTTCACCATATAATGGTTCCTAGCAGCTGCAAAAGCAGTGTGGTAAAATGTTTCATCATATTTTCGGTATTCAGTTGAACTATTTTTCAGCATTTGGAAACAAAAACCTGAGAAATGGTTCAACCGAATACCGAAAATGTGGTGAAAACATTTCACCACCCAGCCGTTGCAGCTACTAGGAAACTTATTTTAGTGAAATTTTCGGGTACTTTTACCGGATCAACCACTGGCGTCATTAGTGACTGAGTTTCGCGCACGTTAATGCTGGTTGTTATATCACAATTACGCCCTTTTGACAGACTCATGTAAGCTCGGACCTTAACTATAGAATCATTTAACAACACAATTATGGCATAAATTATCAGGTTCACAAAGCAATTCCACATTTAGTCTTTATAATATCGGCTTTAGCTATCTCATTTACAAAAACAAAAGAAAAACGAACTAAAGCAGAAGACTTATTTCTGAATGGACAGTTTTCTTGCTAATGGTCTTTAATAACGAGTTAAATACATTTTGAATTATATATTTTTCAGTACTAAACCACGTTCTTTCCTTACCACACAAAAAGAAGCTGTTTTCTGTCCTGTTGGCAGACAAGAATGTTTTGAGAGCAAGGAAGGACTGAGAAGGGAGATTTTGTTTCATTCAAAATCTATTTCGTCTGGAGGGATGGACTCTCACTCTCTTACCTACTTCTCGATCTCCCGCTATTCCCAACCTTCCATCCTCACTTGTAGCAGAAGACAGTATCCTCCTGACAGCACAGAGAGTGTTGTCTTTTGAAAAATAAACGCATTCAAAATTTAACTCGCTCTGTAGTCTCATTCAATCTCGCACTGAAGCTTAAAATCACAATAGTTTGAAGTGCACTTCCTTTTAGTTGACATAGAAAAAATAGTTTGATTTTAAAATATAAATTCATCTAAACAAAATTAACGTGAAACATGCCCATTGGCATTTACAATAATTTCACAATGAAATTTAAACATTTTAATAATTATAATTTAAGTGTCATTGAAAATAATTCTTTATTGTCTTGTTTTTTGCAGACATTTTTAGGTTCGACAACACTGGAAACTGGATTAACGGAAGGAGGCTTATATACCGTTTGCAAGTTATTCCACCTAAATCTTGATGATAACTTTTAGAATATGGGAAACAGCTTCCTAACATTCTAATTAATATTTTGCCAAATACTTATGTTCCATATCTTGAATGAGAAATTTATGATATAACCAATAATAAAGTTGAATAGTTTGTTACCTTAGTTTCGTTTCATGTATTTATTAAAAGAGATTAAAAACTACATACAGTAGAAACTCGATTATCCTATCTAATTGGGACCGGAAGTAGAGCGGATAATCAAAAATTCCGGATAATAGAGACTTAATTAATTAGTAAAACTTATAGTACTATAGAGCGTCGAAAGACCTCAAATTCGCCAACGTCCGAAATCTGTGCTGGTTTTGGAGTTGTAAACATTGAGTTTTAGAGTTAAGTTATCTATTAAACTGAGGCTGCCTGACAAAAATAAAGCTCTAAAATATTACTCTTAATTTCTATTGTTTTTTTTTTTAATATCTGAACGGAGTTCTAGGAAAAGTGCGATTTCATTGAAGCCGGAATTTCCCGATTTCAAACTCACTGGAGAATTCCGATTTCATAATTGACGGAGATTCCAGATTTTTGAATCGCGGAAATTTGCCCGATTTCAATATAGCCGGAGATTCCCCACTTTAGAATCGCTGTAGATTTTTGAGACTGGTTTCTTTTGTGAACAACCAAGAATAACCTTGTTGGAGAATTTTTTTATGTGGACTTAGGGATGGTCGGTTACCAGAGAGTTCCAGATAAAAACGGGTGGATAATCGAGGTTCTACTGTATATGAAAGATATTCAACAGTGTATTTTTAGCTTCCACACTACGTTTATAACGTAAAAAGTGAAAGGTATTATAATCGTTCAGTCCGTCTGTCTGTCCGTCCGTCACCCACTTTCATAGCCCAAACTACAAATGCTACGGACAAGTGTGATGCGTCAAAAATTTCAGCGCATCGAAATTATAATACATTGAAAATTTCAGAAAAGAATTCGAATTTGAAGAACTTTAATTAATTAAAAACCTGCAAAATTTAATGCTCATTTAAAATGCATAGGAAGCCATTTTTATTGGAATTAAATCACCATTGCCATTCGCAACAATCGCTCGATAAACTTTAATTGTTTAGACAATAAATTAAAATAAATTTATTTTTGAGACATCGATCAGTTTGAAATGACGTCCAATATATTTCACTACGAGATTCTTTGTACGTTGATATGAAATATTTTTATTATGTTTAAAGGCGAGGAATATTACATATTTATTCTTTGAAATATAAATTAATTTTTGCAAACAATAGGTAATAATTATTTAATTTTCGAAATAAAATAAATGAAACTAGCCAAATTTAGCATGTAAATGTTTAATATAGAATTAATTCTGTGTTTGGCGCCTTGTTACCTGTTAAACAGAAACTGTTGTGTGGAAGCGGGTTAAGTGACAGATTCTGTTACAAACCTACTTGTTTTGAGGATGAGAGTTTTTTCTTCTTCTGAATCGAATGAGTTTGTTGAAAAAGAATGTAGGATATACGATGGTACTTCTAAAATATATATAAATATATTCACATGATTAGTTTTTTTCGTTTAGGTAAGTTACCTTACCAACACTCTACGCCACCGTATCTGAGGTGTATACAATTTACAATTTTTATTTAACTTTCACAAATATCTTACTTTTAGCTCATTATAATTCTTTCTTCGAAATATAAATAAATTTAGTATACGATAATGAATAATTATTGAATTTTCCAAAGAAAATAAATTTAACTAGCCAAATTTAGCGTGAAATGTTTAATGTACTTTTTCCTGCTGAGCACAATCACAAATGTTGTGTGGAAGCGATGTAAGTAACAGATCTGTTGCAAACCTGCTTGTTATGTATTGCTTTGTCAAATCTAAACTCGATTAGTAAGCGTTAGCGTCCTAATGAGAGTAGTAGGGCCAAACTACCAGCTGAAGGACCACAAAGCGGTCAAAAAGAAATTGCGCAGCTATTCCAGGGCAGTGGCGGATCTAGCCATGGGGCCCCCCCCCCCCCCCCCCCCCCCCCCCTCAAGTTCTGTTGACCTTCTTTTTTTATTTTTGAAAACAAAATTAAGACAAAAATTTTAATTTATCTTCTTTTTCAACCAAATTTTTTGATAAAGCGTTAGAGCAGATAACTATTTTTACAGTTTATAGAAAAGTATTCAACTTTTGTTTTTTGCATTTGTTTGTCGGGTTTTTTTTATGAGTTCACAAATGAAGAGCTGAGTGGAAGAACGTGCTGACATTTTTGAAAAAATTGAGATTTTTGTGTCAATGATCATGTTATTACCTGCTTTAAACATAACAGCTTTCAATTTTTTAGAAAACATTCGATTTCGTATATTTTTCGCATACGAAGTTGGTAGGTGCACGGGTTTTCATCACTTTTTCAATGGAAGAACGTGCTAAGGATCCTTGGCATGTTCTTCCACCGAAATCGCCCGATTCCGGAACGATCGTTTATTAGTGGAAGAACGTGCTAAGTGACACGTTTGCGGAAAATTTTCAGACTTTCGCTTGCATTAATAGCAAAACAAATGGTTCTTTTGTATTTTTAATCAAAAAGAATTCAACAAAATGTAATTAATGTTTCCTAATTAACTTTAATTATTAAATATAATCAATGAAATTAAATTTATATTGCGTAAAACTTTGTTTTCAGTTCATTTAGCAAAATAGGGGAAAAAATGCATTTTGATTTTAAATTTAAACAGAGTTAAAGGTTTTAACATTTTATAAAATGTCGTCTGATTTTTATTGTAATAAACATAGATAATTTAGCAGCGAACAGATGGTATAATTAAAACAAAGTTGCACCTGCTCTATGGAGATGGCAGTTCGCAGTTCGCGTTAAAACAACATTGCACCGAACATTCAAAGCATCTGGTTTGTTTAAAAAAAATGAATTATGGGTACAAAAATCGTTTTAAAGCCATTTTACGTTTGATCCCTAAGGCTATCGAACGCATTTTGTGCAATGTCCTAAACTCCTAAAATTATTAAAATGGAATTAAGAAGTAAGCGGAAAGCTGAATTTTTGCTTGAAAGTGTGAATAAAAGCTTATACGGTAAGTACAAATTTAATCAAGATATTGCTTTGTTATGTAAAACTAAAATATTTTTATAATAATTGGTGTAAAAATAAAGTGACAAAGTATAAAACGTTATAAGTTCTTAATATTTATTTTAAAATATCGATGACTTTAAAAAAGTACTATGCATCACGATTGTAAAAATAAATTGTTTAAACTTTAAACGATCATGTTCTACTGTTGTAGAAATGCTGTAAATTAGAGTAGCTTTCTTAAAATTGATTAAACCCTTAATTGAAAAGGAGAAAGAAAAACGTAAATAACCTTAGGGTCTATATCTTGCCATACAAGTTATTTTTTCTTTTTTTTAATATCAAAGTTTGTTTTTAAATTCGACTATTCTTATCTAAAAACTATTTTAAAATTTATTTTGCAAAAACTTACATCTCGTATTATTATCTTTTTTATAAGTCTTTTAAATTTAATATTTATTTTATTCACATGCATTTGTGTTTCTTTTACTATCTTTTTGTATACTTTTTATTAAGTTGATTTCTCTTATTATTCTTCAAAGTATTTAGTTTATAATTTCAGTGATAATGGTATTTTTTAAAAAATATTTTCAATTAAAAACTTACTCATCTAACATTAAGCAAGAAGTTCTAAAATAACTTATATAATCTACTTTCTTTTAACTTAAATACTCAAAGAAATCCTTATAGTAGGGACAGACGGACGAACAAAAAGTACAAGATAGGTGACTGATATCTTAAAAAAACTAGGGATGTGTAACACTATATATCAATACGCTCATTTTAAGATATATACCTTATAAAGTATTTTCAATAACTTTCAAACCTAAAAAGTTATATGGCAGCTACTCCTTGCACATGCACAATATTGTAGAAAACTTTATTTTGACGTCCGACTAGTACAGGGAACACGTGTATCAAATTAGAAGTCTGTATCTATTTTCGTTGTTCAGCAATACCTTTAAAACCCAAAAAAGTTTATAGCAGCCCCTACTTGCACATGCGCAATTTTCTAGAAAACCTTATTATGACGTCCAACAGGAACTAGAAACCCGTGTACTAAATTTGAAGTCCGTAGCTCTTTTATTTTAAACTGTAAAGTAGTTTCAGACAGACAGACGGATCAATGTAAAAAAAAACAATTTTTTAGAATGAGCACCCTCCAAAACGTGTAGAAAGCACAAAATCTTCATTTTGGATTATTGACCCCTACCGCAATAATTTTATTACCTTATATTTTATATTAGGTAATTGAAAGTAATAACTTTAAAAATTGGACGGGTACAAATTAAGTTGGGGGGGGGGGGGGGTAGTAGGACGTACGGACAGAAACAAAAAAGCAGACGTACAGGCAGGTGGCCAAACACTATACATTGTAGTCATCTAGTTTTTTACTTTCGAACCAAAAAAAAAAGAATTTTTAAAATCAGGAACTTTTGGATCGGGAATTGAAAGGGATATGGACGGACGGACAAAATGATGGACGGACAGGCAAACGATTAATAAGTATAAAAGAGATCTGTGAAGTTCTATCTTCCAAACAGAAAAAGAACTTTGAAAATAGGAAGGTTAGTACAGAAATTATGAAACGTTTATGGATCAAATTTACCTAAAAAATGTCACTTGACCAAGGGCGGATCCAGGGTGACAATTTGGGGGGGGGGGGAACTTATCTATATACATAAAAGGCAACTTCCGTTTGTTTGTTTGTTTGTATAAGACACGAGATGTAAAGAACCACGCAACAGATCGTCACGAAATTTGGCACAAAAATTCATCTCATCTCCGGAACAAACATAGGCTAAGAATTTATCGTATCAAACTATTCCTTCTATCGTTTTTGAACGTTTTTATTCGAATTTTCTGAAAAAAACTACACCACTTTGGCTCAAATCCGATCTTTTTTTACTTTCCTGATGCCATCGGCTGAAAAAATTAAATAAAACTTTTAACGAAAACATTTAAAATTGAAAATGTTTATTTTATTCTATTGTCATTACCTTCAGAAACTAATTTCATTATTTGAAAAATAATTGACATGTTTCAAGTGACGTAATTCAGCCAGTCTCCATTCCCGGATTTTATTGTGGGTTTATTTGATGATTTTTTCATTGATTTTTCTGTTGACTGCATGTATGCATATATTTAAGCAATAAATGTATAGTTAAGCTATTACTGAACTATGATGGTTAATAAAGGCCATCGCACTAGAGCTGCAGATTAGTGCTTTATGTATTTATTTTTTCGCCAAATACGTTGCCAAACTCGCCAAATTATAAACTAAAACTCGCCAAATGGGCAATTTCTTTTATAAATAATTTATAAGCTGGTCGGTTGTACGAAGGTCATTGTGTTAGAGCTGTATAATGGGTGTGTTTATAGCTATATCTATTTTCTCGCCAAATTATTTCCCAAAACGCGCCAAATGAGCTAAAAGGTTTTATGTATTTATGAGGGAATTGTGATGACATTTATGAGTGAATTTTTTAAAATAAATGTTTGAGACTATTTAAAGATTTATATGTTTTTCCATTTTTAATTCTTACTGATTATTTTTTACTTAAATGTGTATTATTTTTAATTTGAGCTTCTTATCAAAGGTATTTTTGAAATTAATATAATCATTACTATATCCAAGTTGGGTAATTAAATGGAAAATTACTGGGTAATCTTCATATCTTATGTAACTAAAATGAAAGAAAAAAAATAGTTCAATTGACTGTTAAATTATTTTTCAACCTCTACCTGTACAACGTCGGGTATAACAGCTAGTAATAAATAAATAAAAATAATTTTTAGCTAAAATTATTTTTAATTACAATTATTTTTAATTACAATTATTTTTAATTACAATTATTTTTAATTACAATTATGTTTAATTACAATTATTTTTAATTAACATTGTTTTAAATAAAATTAATTTTGAATTTATTTTTCCATTGTAAATGCAGTTTTTTACTATTAATTTAGTATGTATTACTAATTACTTTTTATAAACATTAATTAGTTTGTATTTTACATAACTCATATTTGTATTACTTAATAGATAATTAATGTCTTATTTTTTGAATAAAAATGGGGTTGTGTGTGTGTGTGTTTCACGGAGGATCTGGCAATAGCTCTGCGGTTTTGTTTTCATGTCTCTCGAATTACTGTTGTTTTGGTATTCGGGAGTAAATTTCCGAAGAGAATGTTTTAGTTGTTAATTTTTTTAAATTCCAACTTCTTTCAATGCAAGATTTCCTTGACAAACGATTAAAACAACCAACAGTACAGCAAGAAGTTGTAATTTAAAAAAAAAATAACAAAACTTAGAAATCTCAATTTCGAATAGCAACAAAAGTAATTTGAGAGACACGAAAACAAAACCGCAGAGCTATTGCCAGATCCTCCGTGAAACAACCCCATTAAGGGTAACAATTAAGAAAAATTTAATTATAGAATGTTTTTATTTAAAATTTAACTACTTATATAATTTAAATCACCTGATTTGTTGTACAGAAATTAAACGACAAGCTTCTTCTAATATTAAATCTATATACATAAAAGGCAATTTCCGTTTGTTTGTATAAGACACGAGATCTAAAGAACCACGCAACAGATCGTTACGAAATTTGGCACAAAAATTCATCTCATCTCCGGAACAAACATAGGCTAAGAATTTTTTGAATCAGAACATTCCTTCTATCATTTTCGAACGTTTTTATGCGAATTTTCTGAAAAAACTACACCACTTTGGCTCAAATCCGATCTTTTTTTACTTTCCTGATGCCATCGGCTGAAAAAATTAAATAAAACTTTTAACGAAAACATTTAAAATTGAAAATGTTTATTTTATTCTGTTGCCATTACCTTCAGAAACTAATTTCATTATTTGAAAAATAATTGACATGTTTCAAGTGACGTAATTCCGCCAGTCTCCATTCCCGGATTTTATTGTGGGTTTATTTGATGTGATTTTTTCATTGATTTTTCTGTTGACTGCATGTATGCATATTTAAGCAATAAATGTATAGTTAAGCTATTACTGAACTATGATGGTTAATAAAGGCCATTGCACTAGAGCTACATATTAGTGTTTTATGTATTTATTTTTTCGCCAAATACGTTGCCAAACTCGCCAAATTATTAACTAAAACTCGCCAAATGGGCAATTTCTTTTATAAATAATTTATAATCTGGTCGGTTGTTCGAAGGTCATTGTGTTAGAGCTGTATAATGGGTGTGTTTGTAGCTATATATATTTTCTTGCCAAATTATTTCCCAATACGCGCCAAAGGAGCTAAATGGTTTTATGTATTTATGAGGGAATTGTGATGACATTTATGAGTGCATTTTATAGCGTATTTTTCATTTTGGAATTTTAAGGCAATGAAACGGGATTTTATACTTTATAAAGAGCGGGAACAATAACATAAGTTTATGATCCTATAACAGGTTATATGGTACACATATTTGGAACGATTTGATAATTTTTAATCCATGCGAAGAACTGGTATAAATTTCTTAACTTTTCAGCATTTGTTTTGAATTATGGTAGAAATTTGTACTGCTTATATTGTATTTATATCTATAAAGTGTCCAAAAAAAGTTACTTAATTTGTTATAGAACTCCCTTGATTTGCGTTAAAATAAATGTTTGAGACCCTTTAAAGATTTAGCTGTTTTTCCATTTTTAATTCTTACTGATTATTTTTTACTTAAATATGTATTCTTTTTAATTTGAGCTTCTTATCAAAGGTATTTTTGAAATTAATATTAATCATTACTATATCCAAGTTGGGTTATTAAATGGAAAATTACTGGGTAATCTTCATATCTTATGTAACTAAAATGAAAGAAAAAAATAGTTAAATTGACTGTTAAATTATTTTTCCACCTCTACCCGTGCAACGTCGGGTATAACAGCTAGTTTAATTATAAAATGATTTGTGTATAAATAATTTTAACATTTATTTAGTTTATAAAAACAGTAGTATATTTAACATATTTCAAAACTTAATTATTTAACTATACTGGTAGTTAATGAACACATTTAATTAAATAGTAATTATTAAAATATTAATCAATATTCTATCTAAATAAAAAAAAAACCTTCTTGATTTGCATAAGAAGTTTTTATGTATCCATTTTAAATAACTACAACTATGGCAACCAGTCGCCAATAGCCCTCCTATAGCTCTAGTGCGACGATAATTCAACATAACCCTCATCATTTATGTCGTTAAAATATATAAAAATAGTAGCTAGTTTTTATAAAACATGTACTAAAATTTTAAACAGCAATTAAAATGTAATGAAAACAGAAAGCTTATTATAAATATTAAATACATAATACATCTCAATGAAATAAATGTTAATCGTGCAACAAATTGCAGTTTTGATGCATTATCATTAATCTCGTTAATCATTTTAATATCATTGAGTACAGGAAATATCAGAAAATGTTAAAAATTGGAACTTACTCATTGATTAGATGAAAAAACCTAAAAACTATTCTTCTTATTCTTACTCGTATGACATCTATTTTGATCCTATAAATGTAATTGAGACATACGAGACAAAAAGGCGCGAAAAACTCCGATTGAAGCATTGAGTCACCTGCTTAGACGCCACATTTATTCCAAAAGAAAAAAAAACCACCCGTAATATGGTCACTTTGGTTATCAGTTTAAAAAATCCAAGTAAAAAAATCAAAATCTTGTTCGCACGAAACAAGCAACTCATAAAAAAACAGTACAAATGAAAAAAAAAATCGACGCCACACGATATTTTTTCAGACTTGCCGTTTTCTTTTTGTAACCGATTCGAGGCGTTTTTCCGTTTTCTTCAAAAATAAAAGTGTTATACAAAAGCCGTAAGATTTATTACGCCAGCTGCAAATGTTTAGACATTTTTTTAGAACGATTTTTAAATGAAATTCATAATATTGGTCACGTTGGCTCCACCGTTCGTCATCGGTAGTTTGCTTTTTAAGTATACTATAGTTTAGTTTGAAATATCGTCGCACTAGAGCCACACGAGCGCTATTGGCGACCGGCGTCATAATTTAGAACCACAGTAAGGTGACGGAGCCGACATCTGAGTAGGCACCCAACGCAACCGATAAGGTAGACATTGTACGCAGCGTCGGGACTTTGGAGCAGATTTAACGTGTACTTCCGCTACACGGGGTATTATTCATCATACATTTTTGGCTGCACGGGCCGTTTATAGGTCGGCAGTTATTTTGGCGATGTCCGAACCTGGGACCTTCTGCATACAAGGCGAACGCCTTAACCGACTGGGCTCCCCAGCCTCTTAAGTATGCAATAGCTTTAAGGTTTCGGTTAACCGTCTTTATACCTTTATGGTCAAAACATATATTATTAATATTAGGGCTCTTTGGAAAAATTTTATTGTTGACAAAATTTTAAATTGACTACATTAATTTGTGTCTGACGCGTAACAATAAACATACTCATATTCATACTCGCTACAGATACTTTACAGTAGAAATTGAGATAGAAAAAAGCGCGAAAAACTCCTAACTTATAGTATACTTATTTCACTTGTATTAAGCAAAATGAAAACCCTAAAAATGAAATTAAAAAAATAGTCATAGTGGAATTTCTTTGATTTATTAACGAACAAATTGCACTATTATACTTGAAAACGAATTCAAATATATATGTCAATATTTTATTTCTATGGGTTTTTTTTTATACTTCCTTCCTATTCGAGAGGATAGCCGTCGCCATAAAAAATGTATCTAAAATCTTATTCCCGCCAAAATTGCGATTGGCTAAAAAATAAATCCGAAGGGGGGGGGGGGTATTTCTTTTTTTAACATTGCGTAATAACCTGTTCCCCCAAAGCGCCCGAGCCGTAATATTTTTTTTCTATGTTCTAGTTCTAAGTTGAGAATGCAAGGAGTTGTAGTACAAATATAAATATTTGTAAAAAATAAAAACATTTCTTTACAAGTCGATTTTATCTAGTATGAATTTTAAGATTTTGGGGGGGGGGGGGAATTTCCCCCTTTTCCTCCCGTGGATCCGCTACTGCACTTGACACGTTCTTCAACAAAGCGGCTGGCTAAAATCTGAAGCACTTCGGAGGAAGAACGTGCCAAGTGCATGAGGTGTCAAGCGCGTTTTGTAAATGACGCGTTATGACGTAAATTACGGCTAAGCCAAAAGCCACCAAGCATTTTGAAGAACCAAACTAAAATATCATGCAAAAAAAACTGTGATTTTGTGAATGACAGAAAAGTTGCAAACTAAAAACTTTGAAGCTCATTATCTCGTTTTCACATTTTTGTCACTTAGCACGTTCTTCCACTAAGCTCTTCAAATCTTTGAAAGTCACAATAAAATGAAGAAAAGGAATAACGAAAACTAGCCAATCACAAAATTCCGCGTGAATAAGATTTGGGAAATATTTTTTATTTTTATTTATTTGGGGGTTATTGGCGCCGATTATATTCCACACGTGCTATCTAACGATGAATATTTTGTGAACGTTTAAGGGTTTTAGTTTGTTTACATTATCCAAGTAAAAATAAGTGTACTTCAATTCGGGAGTTTTCGAGCTTTTTCTCTACTATCAAATATCATAAGAGCAAGATTGGAAAATAAGAGTAAGTTATAAGCTTCTATATTTAACCAATAAGTTCTTTTTTTTGCAATTTCCTCAATGATACAAAATAATATATGTTAAAATTTTTGAAGTTGCTGACTTATAATATTTGTGAAGGTGGCATTTTAAAGACTATTATGTGGATTAGGTTAGTTTGAATTATCGTCGCACTAAAGCTGGGGGTCCCGCTTTAGGTTGACCACCTAACCGGGACATATGCCTAGCACCCCAGAGCCCTTGGTCACGAAAGCTGAATTGGGCACGGCAGGCCTTGGCCCACTAATGGGCTGTTGCGCTGAGGAGTTTAGTTTTTTAGTTTAGTTTAATTAATTAGTTAGTTTCTAACAAATTACTACGTGATTTTCAAGATATTCAGTCATTGTTTGCCTTGTTAATAAGTTAGCAACTTCGCATCTTCAAAACAAAAAAAAATTGAATTAACTTTTTATTTATTATTTTCATGAAATACTTCTCTAATACCTGTTTCAAACCTGTTGTTGTATACACTAATTTCTTAAAAACTAATTTTTCTGTAATTAGTTTTGTATTTAGTATACTAAGTAGTTAAATTTTCAATAAAAACATGCTATAACAAATTGATTTTTCTTATTTATTTTACTTAATTTTTATTTAAAAAAGCATTATTTATCTATCTAACAATACAAACATTGTTATGTTAGGTTAGATTAGTTTCAATTATTGTCGCACTAGAGTTAACCGAGGGCTTGGCGGCGGGTGTCGTAATTTAGAACCACAATCAAATGACAAGCCGACACCTGAGTAGGCACCCAACAAAACCGTTAAGGGTGACATCGTACGCAGCTTCGGGACTTTGGAGCATATTTGACGTGTACTCCCTCTACACGGGGTATTATTCGTCGGACATTTTTGGCTGCACGGCCGTTTTATAGGTCGGAGTTATTTTGGCGATGCCCGGACCCAGGGCCGGATTTCTAAATAGTTAATAGGCTAAGTAGGCTGCAGCCTAGAGCGGAAAATGGTACAGATTTACTGTACGGTCCCCCTTGGCGAACTTTCCAAAATCGCGCAAAAAGTCCGTATTTTGGCGACATTATTTTAAAAACCACGATTGAAAGAAAATATCGTATGGGAATATTTCTTATGAAAACTCAACCAACGGTCCGATAGGGTTGCCGGAAAAAGCATCGGTGCGAAGCAGGGCCGTCTCGAACTTGTCGAGACGGCCCTGTGCGAAGTCGAATTCGTTACGTTAAGACAGGTTAGACAGGTTAGAAGAGTTGCCAGAAAGTTAGACAGGTTGCCAGAAACATTATTTATCGCCAAATCCGCAAACATCGTGCCAAGGGGGACCGTACAGTAAATCTGATCCGCGGCAAATTATTTGGGGCGGCGAATTTTATGAACAATTAAAGCGGCATTCGGCATAAAAAAAATATTATAAGGATATTAATATTTTTAAGAAAAAAACAAATAATTTACATTAATGTGCAAATCGTAAACGTTATATATAGTAGTAATATTTAGTAGTAAACATAGTAGCTGCGAGGGCAATTGCACTCCCTCCTCTTGATTTGGAAGTTGAAAGACAAATAGTAGATAGAACAGTTTAAAAAATTCACCTAATATTTAAAGTGTACATTGATGATTCTAATATGTAGAAAGAAAAAAAATAGTCAAGAAAACTATATCTGGCGGCAAATCGATCTAGTCCAGGCAACGAAGAGTTATGGAGGGAAAGTTTTGGAACACAATTTTTGACTTTGTAACTTTGTTTGGACTAGTTAGGAGATGAACATATCAAAAATCCCCGCCCCTAGCCCCTGAGCCGAAGGGAGGAGAGGGGGTTAAATGTCCCATTTTTCGATTTTTTGCTTATATCTCGAAAACTATGCGTCCTACCGATTTAATTGTAATACACAAAATGAAAGCTGATTAAATTTGCTACAAGTTTCACCCCTCAAGTGTTATAATATCTTGTATAGTTTTCGAGATATCCGCTCTTGAAAGTCTGTAATTTTGGAGAAAACATTTTTTCCCCCACATTTTTCCTCTTTTTTGACCAAATAACTCTTCAATAATGCACCGAAACACTAAATATTGACCCTAGAGTGGTAGAGAATTTAATTCTTTTCAATAATATATTTTACTTTACTATTTTATCTATTTTAATTCAAATTTTAAAGCAGTTTCAGTATTGAGCGAAGAGGGATTGTCAGTCCCATAGAGCTAATACATTAGTTTTGAAATCACAACTTTTGCAAAAAAATTACTTTGTCATGTTATCAAATTTTTACCAGGTATGGGAATCATCATAATATCAATTTAAAACAAAATTGCAAAGAAAATAACATCCGGTTATTTAATTATTAATTGTTAAAGTTTTAAAAATAGTGTCGCCATCTGCTGTATATTTTTGGAATTATAAAATTTCAAAAATATATAATTAAATAACTAGATAACATTTTCGTTTCAAATTTGTTTCATTTCGATGTTATGTTGTTTCCCGTACCTGGGGAAAAAGGGCTGTCATGGCAAAGCAATACATCTGCGGAAGTTGTGATTCCAAAACTAATGCAATAGCTCTATGGAACTGACAATCCCTCTTATGTACACTTATTCTATACTGAATGTTTAAACAAAATCCAGATACTCATTTTGTAGGCACGCTGTTACTTTAATATTTTATCTATTTTTATATTCTATTGTTATCTATTTCATTTCATTCGTCGGACCCCAGTAAGAAAACAGTCAGATGATCATCCTGTTCTTCTTTATCTTCCTAGTCAACTTGAGAGACCCCATTGAGGCAAGTCCCCTGGCAATTTTGGAATGCTGAGGAACATTTGAGACTTACTTTTTTACAGCTACACTTTGAGCTGGAACAGTGTTTCATGCATCTGCAGAAAATTATTTTCAAAATATCGTCATGCGTTGCTGCTAACTCACTGTGCACTGGGACCAGGCAGTTGTTCTCAATCTTCCACTCATACATCTCAGGAGGCAGGTCATTTTCCAGCCACAGCTGAACTTGGTGGAATGTTCGGAGGGAATGCTGTTTTACTGTTCCCTCGGTGGGAGGTAAACAAGAGATATCAGTCTTGATGGTGGCCACTGATCTTAAGAATCACTTATATCTGTAGGCATTGAGGGAGGCCTCTTTCGTTAGAGCCCCATACCACCTCAAAGCGCAGGTTTCGTCTGCCTTTTGAACCTGATCAGTGGTTGAGGAAAGGTCCGAAAAGCTGCTGCTTTCTGGACCTATGGCGACTTCAGATAAAGCTTCGCAAATGCGACCTTGCTTTTTCGAAATGCGGAAGATGTAGTGTCGCATCCAGTAAATGCGTGCAAAAATAGCACGTCCTTTAAACCCAGTTGCTGAAGCTCTTAGGACGAGAAGAAAGAATCCTGTGTCTTCCCACGTGCAGGCTTTAAGTAATGCCCTTACGCGCATCAGCTTTAGCCATCAAGATTCAAGAGGACTATAAGGTCGACATCTTCATTCTTCACCTACAATGCCGACAGCTTGTGTTTTCGACATTTCCACAGCTGTATCCAAGTTGATCCAATTGTTCTCAAGCTTCACCTTAAGTATGTTGATGATGATGTATGTTGATGAGACTGTGCCAGCTTAAAGTGTAGCTGCAAAAAAGCAAGTCTCAAATGTTCTTCAGCATGCCGAAATTGCCAGGGGACTTGCCTCAATGGGGTCTCTCAAGTTGACTTCGAAGATAAAGAAGAACAGGAGGATCATCTGACAGTTTTCCTACTGGGGTCCAAAGAATGAAATGAAATAGATAACATAGAATATGAAAATAGATAAAATATTAAAGTAACAGCGTGCCTACAAAATGAGTATCTGGGTTTTATTTAGACATTCAGTATAGAATAAGTGTACATAAGAGGGATTGTCAGTTCTATAGAGCTAATGCATTAGTTTTGGAATCATAACTTCCACAGATGCATTGCTTTGCCATGTTAGCCCTTTTCCCCCAGGTACGGGAATCAACATAACATCGAAACAGTAGCGCCGGAACTTATTATTTAGAGGTATGGCAAGAAATTCCTCAATCTACCCCCTCCTCCCACTCTAGATGTTTTAAATATATAGTATTATATTATTTAACAAATAAGTATTTTTCAATAAAATTAAAAAATTCCTAATAGAATACGCACAGTGATTTTTCAAAGCCAGAATACAGACGTGACTTTTGGGACACCCTGTACTATATTATAAAAAACATTTCAATGTTACCGACTAGAAAAAGATGTGATTTAAATAAATTAGTTGGTTGGTTGGTTGGTAGACATATATATTCAGGTTTGTGTGCTTGGTCAGCGACCCGCTTATAAACCTTATAAATTAATTTATTTCTCAATGTCTGAAATTAAACAGCTATTTGGAAATATAAAATGCAGAAAGCAAACAAACTCTTTTATCTATATAGAAAATGTTAGTTAACATAAAAAGTTAATATTTAAAACAAAAAAATATGTATATATAATGATACATCATTAATTATGCCTAAAGGTTGATTTCTTTTATTTGTTTTAGAAACAAACGCTTCAATTATATTCTCAATGTTTATATTTGACAAAAGCCCATTACTACAGATCCCCAGTAGGGGAATGTGTATACGTGTTATCTTTCTCGGTGTGGTGTGGTTGTGAGGTAGGATATGTGACAAAAATATTTGCAAGTTTAATTGGTTTTGTTGGATTTTTTTCACATGGTCACTTTTGGGTTTGATTTTGTAAAATGGAAAAAAACGCATAACATATAATCTGTGCAAAAGCTAGTAAGGCAACTGCCATACCGGTTCCGGCGCCACTGCATCGAAATGAAACAAATTTGAAACGAAAATGTGATCTAGTTATTTAATTATATATTTTTGAAATTTTATAATTCCAAAAATATACAGCAGATGGCGACACTATTTTTAAAACTTTAACAATTTATAATTAAATAACCGGATGTTATTTTTGTTTCAATTTAGTTTTAAATTGATATTATGATGATTCCCATACCTGGTAAAAATTTGATAACATGACAAAGTAATTTTTTTGCAAAAGTTGTGATTTCAAAACTAATGTATTAGCTCTATGGGACTGACAATCCCTATTCGCTCAATACTGAAACAGTTTTAAAATTTGAAGGAAAATAGATAAAATAGTAAAGTAAAATATATTATTGAAAAGAATTAAATTCTCTACCACTCTTGGGTCAATATTGAGTGTTTCGGTGCATTATTGAAGAGTTATCCGGTCAAAAAAGAGAGAAAATGTGGGGGGGAAATGTTTTCTCCAAAATTACAGACTTTTAAGAGCGGATATCTCGAAAACTATACAAGATATTAAAACACATGAGGTGTGAAACTTGTAGAAAATTTAATCAGCTTTCATTTTGTGTATTACAATTATATAGGTAGGATGCATAGTTTTCGAGATATAAGCAAAAAACCGAAAAATGGGACATTCAACCCCCCCCCCCTCCCCCCTTCGGCTCAGGGGCTAGGGACGGGGACTTTTGATATGTTCACCTCCTAACTAGTCCAAACAAAGTTACAAAGTCAAAAATTGTGTTCCAAAACTTTCCCTCTATACCCTTTTTTCAGCCTTCGTTGCCTGGACTAATCGTAGCCTACAAGCGGCAAATCTTTAAATCCGGCCCTGCCCGGACCCGAACCTGGGACCTTCCTCGTGCAAGGCGAACGCCTTGTTATTATGCTGGCATTATGAAAAGAACCCCAGTTTTTTTTTTTTTTAAATAAATTCTAAATATTTAAAAATATAGGATAAAAGTTGATTTTTTATCAGTTTTTCCAAATTTATATCATAATTAATCAATTTTAAATATTTTTTATATTTTGTTCATTGAATATATATAGAGTGGTGATGAAGTAACTTAACATAAAGAACAAAACCTTCAGCATGGTTATTAAAAAAATTGCATTGATGAGGATTCGTTGATAAGCACTTGAGAATGACGTACAGAAATTTGAAAGTTAAAAATAGTTGTTTTAAAAATTGCTAAAATATGCCTGAGATTGATTATCAAAATTCTAAACGCATTAGAAGTTTTGAAATAACGGGATAGTTTCTATATCTGCTAAAAGAAAAAAAATACCTTGATTAGACTAATATTGTTTAAGAGGGACTGTCAGTCCCATAGAGCAAATGCATTAGTTTTAAAATCACAACTTTTGCAAAAGAATAACTTTGTCCCATGTTATCCCATTTTCACCAGGTATGGGAATCATCATAACATCAATTTATAACAAAATTGAAAAGAAAATAACATCTGGTCATTTGATTAATAATTGATAAAATTTTAAAATAGTGTCGCCATCTGCTAGTGCTGTATAGTTTTGGCATTTTAAAACTTCAAAAATATATAATTAAACAACTACATGACATTTTCGTTTCAAATTTGTTTCATTTTGATGTTATGTTGATTCCCATACCTGGGGAAAAGGGCTAGCATGGCAAAGCAATACTTCTGCAGAAGTTGTGATTCCAAAACTAATTCATTAGCTCTATGGGACTGACAATCCCTCTTAATCACCCCCACATATGTATAAGCGACCTTAAATTCCAATTTCCTCTCAAGTGGCACTTTCTATTTTGTCCTTCTACGTTTATTTCCTTTTAATTTTAAAAATATGACAATAAATAAAACTAATAAACTGTTCCCAAAGAATGAAGGGTTTTTTTTAAGTCTCTTTTAGAAAAAGATTCTGTCAGAAGTGGGATTCGAACCCACGCCCACATTCGTGGACCAGAACACTCAAACTCTGCTTCAGAGTAAGGAAGATCCTTGAGTCTGGCGCCTTAGACCGCTCGGCCATCCTGACATGCCGACTTAAGAGTTAATAAGTTATATAAACAAAATATTTCAATTAAATACATAAAAAATTAAAGTAATATTTTTTAAGTGTTTTTTTCCTCATTTTAATTAATATTTGTTCTCTTTAGAGCAGCTAAAGTACCTTTAACATTTTATTTTAAAATAAATTAATGAAACTTGTGCTGCCATCTATATAGTAAATATCGCTTTAAATAGTTTAACGTATATATTTTTAAAAAAATATTAATTTCACACTATTTCAGAGCAGTTTAAAAAATTACAAAATTTAAATTTAATGGAATTCAATTTTTTGTTTTGATTATTAGTGTTTATATCTTCGTGTGATTCCCCCATAGACTCCCCAAAGATACTGCATAATCGTTAATATTTTATACTAGCAGTTTAGCAGTTAAAACACAACTAAACGTTCATGAGTACTTCAAAGTGTTTGTTTACATTTGAATTTGAGTTTTCTCCTGGTTTTCTCAAATCTCAGTCTGTTTCTATTTAAGTTTTTTTAAGAGGGAGTTTGATAATCGTCTCTAGAATTAATCGTATTCCGTAAGTATAGAAAACTTTATAAAGCTCTTTTTATATTAGTACAGCCAGTGGCGGCTCGTGGCATACAGCAAGTACAGCCAGGCTGTACCTAAATTTTCAGTTTAAAACAAAATCCCAAATCCGATCATATATTTTTTATCCATTATTATATTTTGCCAAAGGAGCGCATTTTTTTAATGTAACGCTTTCAGCCAAAAATGAAAATTCCGCTCAAATAGTGGGATTGGTAAAAGGTACCTGTTTGGGTATCAAATGAGTCTCATGCTTATAATCCAATCCTACTGCCTTCAGCCAGTGAAGAGTAATGAGAGAAGGGCTGCAAGATGCGAGCCTGGTTGCAATGACGACGAAGAATATGCATTGCTTAATCCACATACAATTAAATGGATTTAGGCGCTGAGTGCTGCCCAGAACGATATTATACTTTTCGGCTGCAGTTGGAATTCGCTGATATGATTGGTGGTTGCCTAACACGTGTTAGGCCATGTGTGATGATGGGGGAATCAAGAATTTGAACTCTTCATCGCTTCAGCGTTCAAATGATTATTATTTTTCGGCGTTAACGGAATGCTTTTGTTTCTCAGTTTTAATATTTTATTTGTTCTTTATTAAAAAATGAAACCCTGGTATGATAAAACATACTTAAACTACTTAAAGTAATACACTATGTGGGGTTTTTTAAAATAAGTTCTTCTATTTTCTATAATTTTATGTACTTTTTTAATTATATGCTTCTCAATTTATGCTCAGCTAACTAAAGTTTGTGTGTGGGGGGGGGGGGTAGAGTTTCCTCGGCTGCACCAACATTTTTGATCACGGGCCGCCACTGTAGAACACCATACAAAATTTCGGAAAACTTATTAAAGGGATAGAAGGAAATCATATTGATATTAATTTGCATCTCTAACAATTTAAAATTGTTTCAAGAAAAATGAAATCTTTACATTTATAAGCATATCTTTAATAAGCAACCAACACTTGTTGTCTGTCGATTGAGAGTTTTAATGGTTGGATTATCTAAAAGCTTGATCAGATAACTGTTGATATGGCAAAACAAGTTATTATAAATTAATAGATTCTTTGTGTCAAAACTAGTAGGTGACATTAGCTAGTTTTAAATAAGTAAATATGTTTTGGCTAGTGTATATTTATTATAAAATATCATTTTATTTTATACCCTTTTAATAGTTTGTTAGATAAAAAAAAGTTTGTTTAAAATATACTAGTCACAATAATCCTAGAATTACCTACCTCAACTGACCTTACTTCAATAGTAATTCATTTGTGTGTTTTTTATCCAGCAAAGTCCAAACGAAAAAATTATATTTTCGTATTTGGCGAATATAATTAACCTTGAACTGGATGTACTTTTCTTTAAAAAAAATCACACACAAAATTGCGTTTTGGGTAATTTCTTTTAAGCAGACACCACTGACTTAAAAATCGCCAAATAAGTGATATAAGGTCCCACTTATTTCAACTTGGTCATTTAAAAGAGCAAAGTATTAATAAATCATCTTATATACTCCTGAGATCTAACATCCAATTTAAAGACATGTTTTGATTTACTTCCCTTCAACTACACAATTTATTTTTACTTTATGCACTGAAATGGTTTGATGGGAGAAGATCTAAAAATCCCTTTCAGGCTTTGATCAGTGGTATCGGTTTCAGTAGTTTATGTCTATGAAAAAAAATGAAGTTGTACAATGGTCCACACAATTTCAAAGTTCTTGCGGTTTTTTCAACAGCTACTTTCAAAGGTATTTTTCATTAAAAGCAGTGTTGTTAATTACAAACTGAATATTCTACTTGAACTTTTGACTATTAATTACGAAAACACTGGTTTTAGCATTCATAGCACACATAAAAGTGTATTTTTAAGATTTCAAATGAAATTGATGTGCCCCTCAGTACGTATTACACATTAGTTTTTTCAAAAAAATTTGTTAACCTGCTTTTTAATCATTATATTTGTTTGAAAAATGTCTTTATGATGTTATATGTGTAGGATTTTACTGGGGTCTCAAGGAGTATATTATTGCAACCCTGATACTACATGATTTCCCACTTTGACTTTATTCATGGATTACAAAATCTGCAAAAAACATTTTCATTTTTGTTTATTATTTACCTTTTTTTATAATATTTTATAAGGGGAGGAGTCAGGGATGTTTTTAAAAGTAAACAAAACATTGAATTTTTCTAATTCAAAATGCCTTAAAACTGTATTTTGTGGCTTCGGATTTTTTTTAAGGTAAATAAAGTTTTGAGTTACCCTATTTCTAAAAATTATGCCTAAAACTTGATTATGGGGTCATGAAAATGATTAGGTAAAAAGTTCTTTTTCTAACTCTAGCTTCAATTTTGGCTACAGTGGTTGGAGACTTTTATGGATTGGGGTTTAACGGAAAAATATCAAATTTTGTTTACATCTTCTTTCTTTTTTAACAATGAATATCATTTACTTTTCTATTTGAAATTATTAAATGTTTCATTTGGTTTCAGAAAGTCCAGATTTTCGAATACATGTCCAAATCAAAGGCTTGCTGGTGATTGAGATTTTATTTAAAAAAAATCTTTCAAAATAACTTAGTTTTAAGCATGAATGACGACACAAGGAAGCCTAGTGTGGATGCTCCGGTTGAACTTGAAAGTCAGTTTATTCTACGCTTACCTTCCACACCTGCTGCTTCTTTAAGAGCAGCAGTGAAGTCTGGTGTGGCCAACTTGGAAGACAGGCTTGCTATTCAGTTAGAGGCAGATATGAGGCATGCCACGGTTCAGTTTGATAAATGGACATTACCAGCAAAACTTTATGACCTTCCCACCATAATTGAGTCCTGCAAGACATTAGACAAGAAGATTTTCTACAAGACGGCCGACCTATGCCAAATAATGATAGCTCACGAGGGTGATGCTGCCAAAAGTGATGAAGAAGTTTCTCCCAAGAAAAAAGACAAAGATGCCAAGGACAAGCGATACATGCTTCCACATGGGATAACAGCACCTTTGAAAAATGTGAGGAAAAGACGGTTCCGTAAGACCCTAAAGAAGAAATATGTTGATTTACCTGACGTAGAGAAAGAGGTCAAGCGCTTACTCCGAACTGACACAGAAGCTATCAGTGTTCGATATGAAGTAGTAAACGCTGAAGACGAAAAAGCTGATGGGAAGAACAACGAAAGAGAATTTGGTGCAGATGGCTTGGAAGAAAGAGAACTGAGCAACTCCCAAGCAGCAGATGTTGCAGAATACGACCTCTTTGGTGAAGTCCTCAGCAGCTCGGAAGAAAGTGGAGACGAGGAAGATGTAAATGTGGTTGATTTGGGACAAGCTGCCCGCAAGTTGGAAAGCATCATTGAAGAACAGGACAAGGCAGATGAAGGTTCCTCCAAGGTCACCAAGGACACGGATGACCTGGCCAAGAGCATGCAGATGAGCCCGGATCCGTCAGACCAATTCCAAGACTATGGCAACGAGAACGACAGCATGGCGGTCTCTCAACTGGAATCGGCGACGGCTGGAGAAAACCTTGGACAGCTGCTCAAAGAACAGAAGACGGAAGAAGAAAGGATGGCTTTGATGGAAAAAATGGTCGAGTTGGAGCATGCAATATCAAACTTGCAGGCTTCAAGAAGGGCTCAGGAGGCTAAGGTTATTAACATTGAAAATGTTGCCCTCAGGCAACGATTCCAAACCACCATTGAGCAACTCAAGCAAGAGGAGTATGAGAAACAGATGGAGTATAATGAAATTGTGAGTATACTTCAAGAGGGCTAAATTTCAGAGATTCGTGAACAATTGAACAAGTCCTTGCTAGAGCAAAATATTTTACTGCCACTATGTGAAAAAAATGAAGAATAGGTATTGTGTTTCAGAATTTCTTTATGTAAAATAATAGTTTTATTAAGAAAATATTTAGAAATGCAGTTGGTGTATATATTGATCGCAATACTTTTTGTTCCTGACTTATGATAGCATATCTTCCACTCTCTAAGTGACTAAACATAAAATATGAACTATTAACACAAAATTAAGATTAATCATAACTATATTATATGACTTATACCATTACTAAAAATAGCTATTACGATAGTATCTCAACAAATATAGGTCGTGTCTTGCTTATATAAAAAAGGCTTTCTATTATACACTTTAAGACATGTGGTTATAAACATTATAAAATAAAACCAATTATTTTTATATTTTCAATTGATTTGAAATTGATGTTTAAACTATGATGTCTGCATAATTTCAACAAATATCCAATCATTTTATGTAACACTATTACATCTAAACTTACTTTAATTTTAGAAATAAACTTAGTTTTTATCTCTTTGAAACACATTTTTATATTTTGTGGCTTAATTTATCCAGAATTAGTATTTTATATCTAACTCTAACTATCAATTAAAATGTATATATTTTTTAATAATTATAGAAAATATAGAATGACAATTTTCTCTGTAATTTATTAATGATATACAATTCAGTTCATATTGTGTTTTTAATGTTTATGCCAATTTTTAAAAATACTTATACACTTAGTTGGCAGGTCATAATTTTTGCAAAACTGAAAAGATAAGTGATTTCGCGAATTCAATATGAACAGACCCAAGCTGAACTATTTAGGATGTTAATGAACAAGTGTGGAACACTTTCTATAAACTACTAAGCAAACAGGTAATTGCTGACGACTTGAAAAGATGAAATAAATTCACCTCATCTCCTTACTGTTATGAGCGATACTCCGAGAACGCCTTTTCCTAATTCTCTTAGTTTAGTATAAGTATATATTAAGATTTTTAGCACTAGGAGAGCTGCATTCTATTGGTTTTGCTATTGTTTAATATTTAAGGAAATAGTTGTGTAGTACTGAAGGAATAGTTGATGAAGAGAAAGTTGTGAAGGCGGGAGGCAAATATATTTCGAGAGGCTTATATTTTCTTGATTACTACAGGCTCAAAAAAAAAGGTGTATTTACGGGTAGTTAGATATTTTTATACAAATAACATAAAGCCACCTTATGCCCTAGCAACAGTGATGGAAAAGAAGATAAACCAACCATATCTTTTTTTTTTTTACTTGGGATATTATTTGTCACATATTATTTAACTTCAAAGACATTTGTTCATGATTTGTTCATGAATTCAGTTAAATGACTCATTCATTCACAATTGTGTATCTAAAGTTGAATACGCTACAGAAATAGATTGGAAGAATTCAATTCAAAATGTACTTTAGTAACAAAAAATTCATGTCGAGGAGCAGCAGTAGACTACAGAACAATTTTTTATGGAACACTTAGGCTAAAGTTATTCCAATGAATGAGAACTAACATGATCCATATCAATTAATTTAATAATGGTAGCGTCTCAGTGGCTGAGGGATAATACATGTCCACCTTATAAGCCCAAGTTTGCAGGTTGGAGCCAAGGCTGAGTCGTCAGACTTTCTGGATGGGAAATACTTGGGCACACATGTCCTATGATTATGTGGCATGTAAAAGATCCCTTGAGTACCCATCTGTCTTGGTTCTCTCGGAAAAATTAAATCTCAGTATATTTTAACATCCACAGAGAGCTCAAATTCATTGTAATCTGAGCATCAAAATTTGGTAGTGAGAGTCGCCTAGATGATGCCGCAAAAAATGGTTCTCAGTTCTGGGGAATATGCCAAGTCTGCAAAAGCTTAGCCGCCAATAACGCAGCCCCGTTGTAAAAAAAATGTAATGTTACTTAAATTTAACTTTTAAAAGTGTTTGTGTGCTATGGAAACTGACGAAATAGTTATGGGAAAATATTTATTAGACATTACATAAAGAATTTTATGTTATATTATCATTAATTAAATACAATCCTTTAAAAAAAATTTAACTTTAAAGTTAATTGGAAATAAAATGCAACATAGGTGATGGCTTTACACAATTGAAAAGTCGATATAAATTAAATTTACACAAGTCCTTTAACGCATTGACCAAGTACAGACAAGCTTTGAATATTTCAAGTGGGGTAAGTGTGATGGGGGGTAAGTGTGATAAACAGCTCTTGTAACTTTGGGAATCATTCTAAAAATCTGAAAGTTTGCAATATATAACATTAGACCACTTATACTTAAACTAAAAAGAAATATTGACTTTAAATAATAGTTTAAAGATAGTTTTGATCTTTTGAATTTAAGTGCAACTGTCTGGTTTTTTTTCAAATTCGAAAGGTTTTCTTCCAAATTCCATAAGTGTCATATTTTTATAAAAACCCTGTTGTTTTTTCTTTCTCTGTTAGTTAAAAGAATAAAGGTAAAGATATAAAACTGTTTTGGTTTATAATTTCACATGTTGTGAAGTATGGAAGTACAATCACAGTTACCCCTCAAAATATCAGTTGTGGGTAACTGTGATAAGTGCCATGGGGGTAAGTGTGATAATCCAAAACACCCCATTTACCTTGTGCAAAACATACATAAATATAAAAAAAATTATTATATTATTAAATTATAAATTATTATTAAAAAAATGAATAAAAGGAAATGGCATTTCATTTCATAATATGCCAGAGGATTTTGAATTAGAAATACCAAAAACTGACCTTTCTACTGGATGCTATATTCTTGTTGCCTTTTTTTTGAAAAAAAACCATGGTAAAGCACTTTTTGGGACAATTTCAGTCTGAAAATGAGGTGAATCGAGAAGGGATTACTGTAAAATTTCTTAAATATGGCCAAATATATAGATGACGTGTGTATAATTGATGAGGACGATATTGTTTAGAACCTCCCATGTCCAAATATGGACCGAAGAGAACGTCTGTATTTTTCGTAAGATTTTGAAAATTACAATCTGTAAAAAAAGCAGTCTAACTAATAATAAAAATTGAATAGCACCATAGGTATTTTGACTTTAAAATTGTTTGTTTCTTTTACATCCTGACTTAAGTTTATTATATCACAACATGAACCAAAAACGAAAATTCTCAATATTTTTTATTTTTCTTATCCGCATATTTCTAATAAGATGTAAAATGCTAATAAATTTATGTTTATATTAAATTGTTAAGAAAAATGTATGCTAGGTAATTTATATGGCTTGAAAACACTTATTGCAACTGAAATCACACTTACCCACATCAAAATCACACTTACCCCTATGTGGGGTAAGTGTGATAAAACAGCAATGGATTTTGAAATGCAAATTTTATTCACTTAAATTTGGAATTCAAACAAATTTTTTCCTACATAGGTATGTTTCTTATAATAATTCACTACCAATTTTAGGATTTGGAATTTACTTGAAGCAGAGAACTAATTTTTTTAAGGAAAAATGCAGAAACCCTATCACACTTACCCCACTTGACCCTAAACATTTTATTTTAGATTACAACTTTATTATAAAAATACATTCAATTATTCTATTTTATTCTATACATAATAAACTATCTGGAATATCTTCTCTGTTTGGAAAACTGAATTGTGTTCCCTTTTTCAGCACGCTCATTGTTGCAATTTCACACGACTTCTCAATTGTTGTTTTCAGACTCAGATTCGGATGATGAGCAAGGAAATAAACTAAACTTCCCATAAAGGCATCACCGGCACCCTTAAACAACAGTTACATATATATTCATTCTGCAATTTTGTTAATGATTACGCCAAAGTGAAACATTTTTATAAATACTAATCTTAAAACTCTCCAATAAACATTTTAAAATTTAATCAAAAAAATTTACTTGAGTATTAATTTTTCTTTTAAATGTCCAGCTTTAAATAATGTATTGTTTCTTTCAAATTAAGTACCTTATATTTGCAAGGAACTTGTGAAATTCCCTCATTTCGTAGAATTAAGGGGCAGAAATTATTGGTTTAAAAACAAAAATTATACAAATTTCTGCCAAGTAATGGGTATTTAAATAATATATAGCATGATAGTGTATGTATTATGAAGTTCTTGCATGTAAAAATTATCAATGGTTCCATAGTACTTAAATACTTGATAATAAAATGAATGTTCAAGCAAAAAATATGTAAAATTGGTCAAAGCTAATATAAATAACTTACCGTACAATCGACAGCTTTAACAGACTTAGTCTGTACATGACCATACTTTTCATCAGTTTTTGTCTGAAAAACTGCACCTTTAGCACCTAATGTGAGAATAACAGTCGAACAACCTTTTTCTTGGAGTTTCTTTATTATTGCTTCAGCATTTGCAAGATCTTTTGCAGGTAAATTAGTCGCATCTTCGGCCTAGTAAACAAATATTAAAAATAGATTGTAACAAGAAGCTTTCTTAAAATCAAAGATAAGATTTTATTAGATACAATAAAAAACAAAACTATAATTTATATTTTTGCAAATTATACACTGCTCAAAACAATTAGGGGAGCACTTTTCATACCTTTGTTAACCCTTTCATTTCCAACTTTTTCTTTTTATTCTAAACATCTATAATTTTGTGAAATAGATTCATTATGCATTTAGAATGAAATGATAAAAAGCAAGGAAAAAAATCTTAATTTTTTAACTAAAATTCAAGGGGGAGGGGGGAATTGGAATCATAACTTTTGAATAAATTATAACGCTAATTTTTTCAAAACTTTATTTGTTAAAAAAAAAGTTAAAAATCAATTTCTAAACATCTAAGAATGCAAGCGTGAAGTTGGGGTCAATTTATTTTATAATTTTTTTTGGGAGTGAATTTTCTTTTACCATGTTTTTCATATTTTCATTTAATTAAAACAAACATTATTTAATTCTTCAAAAGACATGATTCTTCCATAAATAAGTTCGAGCTCAACTTGAGAAGTGAGAAAAAAAATCGCAAGCTGATAATCTCAAATGGAAACATTGGGAATGAAATGGTTTAAACCATGCATTCCCCTAATTCTTTTGAGCAGTGTATTTTCTTGGTTGCCTGGACCACACATACTTTTTTTCAAATACAAATGATAAATGGCATGTTTTTTTAAATTTCAATAATGTGATAATCAGACTATGATACATTTTAAAATGCTTTCGGCTAATTCCATGTAACTGTAGTGTAAGTCACGATTTAAGAGGATATTAAAAGCTTTAAATTTAAAAAATAAATCAAATTAAATAAAGTACATTACATTATTTAGTTATAATACGTGTAGATCAACTATTCCACGATTTTTTTTTCATTTAATGTTAAAAGTTGTAGTGATAATCACTTTTTACAAACGTGACTTACACTACAGACGTTACACTACAGACAGGATAATTTTGCATGGAATTACCCTTTCTCATTTATTAAGTCTAGGTCAAAAGTTGATATAAGATGAGCTTGTGTATATGTTCATCATAAAAAATACTAACCAGTATGATTTTTATATAATTTAAACAATTTCTTTAGTTTATTTTTGGCCTACTTTTCTTTTTTTTAATTCAAAAGAATTAAAAAAATGAAAAAGTAGGTATTGACATGTGGTCGATGTCCGTCTGTCTGTCCGTCCGTACCCCCCTTCCAAAATCGGTTCTATCAATCGGATCTTAAAAATTCTTTATTTGTTAGAAAGCTATGACCTCAGAGACCCAACTTTCATACTTTTTGTCCGCCTGTCTGTACGTCCGGACGGACATAAATCTACTATCTGTCGGTGAATTTCCCATTGAATTAGCATTGAAATTAAATTTTGAGTCATTTAAATCACTGTTGCCAAATT
Organism: Oedothorax gibbosus; assembly: GCA_019343175.1. Lineage (NCBI taxonomy): Eukaryota > Metazoa > Arthropoda > Arachnida > Araneae > Linyphiidae > Oedothorax > Oedothorax gibbosus. The sequence continues at coordinate 14,913,054 of CM033278.1, forward strand.
AACAATGGCATGAGAAACTATTTAAAAATATTTGAAGCAAAATAATTTTTGCATGAATCAGTTTCAAATGACGTCATAAAATGTAGCACAATGTGATTCTTTGATTGTTCATTAATTGTTTACAAGAAAGCGGAAGGCATATTTTTTGCATACAATTATGCTTAGTTTTAATTTACATTTTTTATTTTTTTAATGTAGTTTGGAGTAGTTTCATTACTTTTGTTATTAATAAATATTGAATTATTCTTTGAACTACAAATAAATCGTGCAGACGATAAATTATATTAAGTTAATTTGAGAAAGAATATTAGGGAAAATAGTTGATTTTGGCTTTAGAAGTTTAAAATTATAGCTGGATGTTGTGTTTAGCGATTTTTTTTCGAATGTGTATAAATCTAGTGTAGAAACGGTTGTTGATGATATTTACTGTTAGGAACTTAGTTGTTTTCCTATTAGAATTTCAGTAAGTATTTAAGTAACAGGAAAGTAGGCTATTTTAGTTCTTTAAGAACTTGTTTTTTCTCCAAAGTGGAATACAGTACAAATGATTTGACAATATAGAGAAAGACTGTCATATAATATTTAAGTTTTTAACTAGTAATTGTTTTTAAAAAAACTTATAAACTATGCTCATTATAATTGCAATTTTAACATTTAAAATTTTACAAATAAAATTAAGAAGGAATTAAGGAAATACTTCTATTTCATTCATGCAAATAATATCGGTGAGAGGATATAACTTTTCGTATGTTGCATCTACAGATGGAGCAGCATTCAGCACAGTCTTCACTGCAAAAAAAAATAGATAAAACTAATATTAACTTCTTCATTCTAATGAAGCAAACTTAATACTTTAAATACATATTTTAGGCAGATTTTTTTAATAAGCGATTAGAGCCAATTTTAAAAATACAGTGACTTAAATATTAACATTGTTTATAAAAATGACTTAAAAATTTTGAACAACTTCGATAAATTAGACAAAATATTCTTCAGATAGTTGAATTTTTTTTCATCTTATTTACATGATACTTATAGTGATGCTTATAATTTATAGCATTTATATCATAAAACATGATGCATTGCATAAACTTGGACAAATACACATGATTTACACATAAGAAACTATTTTTAATAAATAAATTTTCTCCTATATCAAAAATTCAAAATAATAAATTTTACTGCTTGAACCAAACTATTACCCAAAGGCTTCTCTCTGTTTTAATCGAATAGGAAAAATCAGTTTCAATTTTACAAGTGAATCATTTTTACAAGTGAGAAATCAAATCATGGCCAATCATTTTTACAAGTTAGTTTTTTCGATATGATGAATTAGATGTAGCTTACTTAGAAACTTTTGATTAGGAAAGCTAAAGCCAACTTCATATCTCATTGCCCTTTAAGAAATTTTCATTTAGACTACCTCATTTTTTTATTTAATTTTCAACATAAATCAATGAAAATTTGTTTTTTACATACATAATCAAAAAAAAACATTTCCTCACTAAAAATTCAAAATATTTAAATTGTATGTTTGGTAAAACAAACCTTTATATTTTCTAGCTAATGTAAAAGCAGCAAGTAATGTGGTCAGAGGACACTCATAAGTGGCAAGAAGAACTTGGGACTGTTTGATTACATTCTCTGCTGCAAATATATCCTCAGGAGTTAATTCATTGATTGCTCCTGGCACAAAAACAATGCAATTCTCTCCTGAAACAATTTTTTTTAACAATGATTGGTACTGCTTTTTTTAACAACGCACTGGTTTATTACATTCTCAGCTAAAAATATATCTTTTGGATGCAATTGAATTCATTGAATTGCTCCTGGCACAAAAACAATGAATTCTCACCTGAAACAATGGAGGTTTTTTAACAATGATTAAAATAAAAATATTTAGCTGCAATAAATAAGGGCTGTATTTCAACATAAAATAATTTTCTGTTATTTTCCCACGTGCTGATTACCCAAACTTCTAAGCAGTAAATAAATAATGTTTAAATATCTATAATTATTTCAACAATGATTAAAATAAAAATATTCAGCTGCAATAAAGTTTAAATATCTATGATGTAAAAAGATTTGGGGCACTCTCATTCAGACTAATGCACATCAAAACATTTATTTCCACAGAATTTTAAGCTTGTGTGATAAAACTACAATTTCGACTCAACTATGACAGGCTTTGTGTTATCCTAAAATAAACAAAAATGCAATTATTTTATAATATAAAATATTAAAATAAAAAAGACATATTAGTTAAATTAAACAAATTTTAACAAATAGGTTAGGTTAGTTTGAATTATCGTCGCACTAGAGCTACACGAGGGCTATTTTTAACAAATAGGAAGCAAGCCTTGACTAAGTTATATTTAACTCTGAAAAAGTCGTGATATTTTCTCTTTAAAGTCTAATGAAAAAAAATAGAACCTTCCCTGATTAAAAGAAAAGTACCTTTATATGGCTTTTTTTTAGAACCTTTGAAACAATTACATAAAAAATTAAGTATTTTTTTAAGTTTCAATTTGCAACAAATCAATGCAACTGCAATGCATAATAACAATTTGTAAAATTGACACATTGGCATTGTAATTAAAATAAATGTCTGCATGAAATTTGGTTTTTAATGCAAGAGAATAGTAAAAAATTAAGTTAAAATTGTAAAAAAATTTAAGAAGGGTCTGTCATATACCGTCATCAGTCACTAAAATGGAAGCTGTACTTGTATTTGATGTTTTGGAAATGGTTACGAATTCTAGAAGGGAAAAAAATAATCAGAAAAGTGTGACAATACAGCGAGTTGAATAAAGGTAACATAGATATTTTTACTTATAAATGTTACCTGAATGAACATTTAGTTTCCTAAAATTTTCTAAATGTTCCTGTCCAAAGCTATCATCTCCAACCTGAAAAAATATCAGGAATTTGTGTTTAAAGTTACAATTAATAATGAATAAATAATAATCATAATTTTTCCATCATTTTCACAATTTCAAAAGATTTAGTCATTTTAAAACTTTAATTCGGTTCTCTCGTTCTTTGAATGGGATTTCACTATTTAATGCCGCCACTGAAATTGGAGGATAAGAATTTTAAGAAGTTGTACCAGAATGAAAATTTTCTGTCTGACATAAGCGATTAAGAGTAGACTGCTGTGGCCAGGTACACTACAGTAACTAGCCTAATGACTTAGACCATTGTTGTAAAAACTCAATTACTGTAGTCTATAGTAAAACATTGGAAAATACTAATTATTTAAAAGCAAAAATGGTCTAATCCATTGTTGTGGTTACTGCAGTTTACCCGCCAACGGCAGTAGATATCAAGGTCACATTTTTTCACTTTGGCTGTAGGCATATCCAAACTTAACATGTTAGAGGAAAGCAGATAATCTTAAAAGCCAACATTTTCTAGAAATTGACTGTATTAGTAAGCAAAATGATTTGCATAAGCAGTATATGATTAATCGTATTTTTTTTAATGGGTTAATTTGATAGAATAATCGTGTTTCAACACAACTTAAAATGTTTTTATCTTAGAAGGCCTGATGAAAAACCATGTTGTGCTAATCAATGTTATGTAAAAGAGGTTACTGCATAGCATTTAGTTTTCTTATCCACTTTCTAGTCAAACTTCCAGAGGGGCACTGTCAGGTGATAGCAAATAATAGGTAAAGAAACGAACTTAAAATCAACATTTAGGGTAAATTTGTAGATCGAAGTACTAAAAACAAAATATTTATTAATCCAAATACAGAGTTTGTTTTCCAAAAACGAAATAATTTTTATAATCTACTTTAATTGTACATTAAAATAGACGTCCATGATTAATTCTACAATATTATGCCCCTTCTTTAATATTGTTAGAAGATTTGGGTCTTACTTCTCATTTTCAAATACTGAACATCATTTGAAGTGAATTAATAGAATAAATACCAAAAAAAAATGCATTTGCTGTGAAATGGAAGTTTAAATTACTTTGGCTATCATAGCTGTTGGTGCGCCTAATTTCTGGGCCATTACACACTGATTTGCTGCTTTTCCCCCACATCCCTTTAAAAAGTTATGTCCAGCAAAAGTTTCACCAGGTCTTGGAAATCTGCTTACATAACTAAAAATAAGAGTAAGAATTATTTTTAAGATGAAAGAGAGGAAGAATGGAATAAAAAATATATTTTTTAAAAAAATTAAAAAAGCAAAACCTTATTAAATCCGAAATGCAACCACCAACTACTACAATTGAAGACATTTTTAAAAAATAATAATTCTTATAATTGAGATAAAATCAAAACTGCTATCTTCTCTTTCAACAATCGACACTTGAGTTATCAGCAGATTGTTTTAATTTTGCTGTGTGTGTGATATCTTTTTATACTTATGTTTTTTAATTCCTTTTAGACTAAGTCGTTCATTATAAAGATTATTCATATTTTAAATTACTAATCTTAAATAACATATTCAAAGATATTCTTTAATCTTTAGTTCTGTTTTATGGTAATTATTGTAAATGCCCTTGGTTTCCTTGTGTTCAACGATTTTAACTGTCTATTTCTAAGTCCATCAAGAGCAAGCAAACTGGAAACCTACAAACGCTTTGTAACTTAAATAGTGTTTTGGTTTAGTTACTTAGCATCCAAATGTAATTTAGGTTACTGACGATAGATCTAAAAATGTTTAGCGAGGGACGATAAGAAATAGTAATTTATTATTACTAGGATTGGTTTTAACAACAATCGTATTGGTGTTAACAATGTGTGTTGGTTGGTACATGTATTTCAGGCTTGTGTGCTTGATCAGAGACCCGCTTATAAACCTTCGTCAAGTAAGACAGACACAGACAGAATTTTTACTGAGACAGAAAAATTACACGAAGGCGGGAAGGGAATCGAACCCACACCCGGTGCAGTGAGCACTGAGCAGACTGTTAGCGTAATGGTCAGCGAAGAGCCCTCCATCCCTCTGTGTAAAGAGATGCGACAATGGAGCCCAAAATTGTCCAAGCCGGGTTGCCAATGAGAAACCGCCAGGGAGAAACTGGTCAGGCTTGTTTGAGCTTGGCGGTTTAACGCTTATCGTACATGTCTTGTACTAATCCTGCCCGGGAAGAGTATTTAGTTTCGCTTTAACTTCTGCAACTACTGATTTTCGAAATTTAATGCAGGAGTTAAATGTTTAAAATGAAGTGACACGATACTTTGTTTTTAGATTTCAGCAGACGAGTTTGTTAATTGTTTACAAAAAAGAATCTTCGCCAAGAGACGCCAACAAGTAGCCAACTAGAAAAGCACGCGAATCAATGTTTATACACGTATTTCAAGAAAATACGAAGATTCTTTGAATAAATAAAGGTGGAAAGATTTCTACACACATAAAGTGAATAAATACTGTTTTTTTAAAACGAAATGAAGCAATATTTTATGCATAATATGTTTTAATAGCCATCATAAATACATTCAGAAAGCGTACTGTTACAGGAAAACTGTCTTTTTTTTAACTACTAAAGTATTTTTGAAGAAAATTATAGTTTTATAATATTCTTTACACATTTAGGAAACCATAAATAAACATTAAAAAAGTTGTACTTTCCCTAAATGTTATGGATTGTTGACGATTGCAAAGGCTACTTTTTTTCCTATGCTAACTCTATGAGGGACAAAACTATTCCGCCTCAGGGGGACAATTTTGGTCCTCGTCCAATCAGGAGCGGCTGGCAATATGTCGCATCTCTTTCACACAGTAGGGATGTAGGGCTCTAGCCTACGTAGGTTAAATTATTTAAAAAAAATCAAACCATGCTGACATGCCTTCTATACAACTATGGTGACTTTGTAAATTTTACGACATCGCCACGAAGTCTTGACATTGGATTGGTTTCTTGAACAAACGTTGTACTAGAGCTACGCTACGTTGTACTAGGCGAAGGCACCATTTGCCAATATTTTATTATTAGTTAATTTTTTTATAACGGGGTTCATCTCCTCAATTAAGTCATTTTACGGTGGTTTAAAATTACGAGGTCCACCGTAAATAGCCCTTGTCTGTCCTCGAATAGTTATGCAGCTGATACGACACGCTAATTCAATAAAAGTCTGATCTCCCAGGATAATTCAATTATTCGAAGAAACTCCCAGGCTAACTTTAATTACTCTAAGAAACTTTAAGGATAATTTTTCTTTAAAGCTAGCGCATTTTAAAACCCGAGCTACATATAAACCCTAGCTCTTTTTATAACCCTTTACCTACTGACGGTACTTAAGTACCACTTAAAAAGCTGCTGTTTCACTTTTCATTGTTCAATTTGAAGAAAACGGGGAAAGATGGAACTTTTTGATTAACATGTTTGGTTTCAGCACATTAAAGTCTATAAAGATAAAGTAAATTCTTCCAACTTATTGTGATGCACTGACAGCACTTGTAAGTACCACTTAAAAAACCGTTGTTTTACTTTTCATTGTTCGTTTGAGGGAAAATAGATGATAGTAGGCTTTCAATAATGCAATACGCGGTTTCAACACATTAAAGAATAAAAAGGAAAAACATAAGCATATAACAAAATGTCATTGTTAGTCAGTGTAATTTAGTAAATATAAGTAGAATGGAGGGAAAAATGAAATAAATTGGGGACATAAAGTGCATTTTATATCTTATCTATTTTTACCCTTTTATATTCTAATTAATTGCAATAGGTATCATTAAAATATTTTAAGACAAATAATTAAAATTAAAACTTATTTCGGTGCATAAAGGGTCAAGGAACACAGGAATCGCACATTAACATAAAACAATAGATACATTTTTAGAATATGAATAATAAACATTCTTTATACGTAGGTACAGATGCAAAATCGAACAATAAATATTAACCATTTATTTTCACAATAAAACTACAGAATAATTTCATTTGAACGTATTAATCGCTGTCCTCTTGTGAGTAAATAAGTTCATCTGATGCTGAATCAGATGAAGTACTACTTGTTTCCGTTTCCTTCTTAGTCCTGAATGGAATTAACCATCCCACGGGTGAATTTCCCAGTGACATGCTTTTAATAGAGGTATGCAGATATCTTGTGATGATCATGATGGCAACCTAAAATAAATTAACTTAACGACTCTCATTTAAAAGATATTTCATGATTATAATTTACCTACAAAAAACTTAAGTTTGAATACTGTATTTGTCACTCCCTCATGCTGCCCTTGCATGTTTTTCAAACTTTGTACATCATAAAATAGAATGTTTTAAATAAATAATTTTTTAAGGTATTAACTCTAATCATTCTCAACGTATTTATACTATAATTATAGGGTTGTCCAGCGAGTGGCAACTGCCTCATAGCAACCATCATAGCAACCATCTCTAAGGATAAACAAACCACATGTTGGCCATTTGTTACTGTGCTAATCTTTTCTTTTGATCAGAATTTCGAGCGTTTTTCAGATATAATTTCGCAATGGAGCTTAGAGCACTTGAGTAAGGATGAGAAAGAGAGATATAACATGAAAATTAGTTATCTTCTGTCTGGTTCATTAAGCAGTTTCCAATTGATTGCATATTTTAATATACTCATTTCGTTGACAACAAGAATGTTCCGCGGCGAAAGTGCTCTATCAATCTTTAATAGACAAAAATTAAATTTTTTCAAGGTAGTATTAGAATTTTAATAATTTGTAAGCTTAAATTTATTTAAAAAAATCAAAGTAATACAAAGTAATTTTAAAATTTAGTCATTTAAAATTTAGTTCTAAATTAAGTCTTAATAAATGTAAGGTAATAAGTGTAGTGTGGGGTTGTTTCATGTCGTGGATGGCAATAGCCCCAACTCCAACAGTTTGTTGCCTGGAATTACTTATGTTTTGGTATTCGAAAATAAGTTTTCTAAGAATATTTTTCTTAATAAATTTTTAAATGCCAATTTCTTGCTGTGCTGTTGGTTGATCAAGACATGTGTTAAGAAAGCTTGCATAGAAAGAAACAATTATTTTCATCTAAATCGGTCATTTTGAGAGTGAAACCGAAGCAACCGAGGAAATCCAGTACGCATACAAATAAAAAAAAAGCGTTACATCATCTGAAACATTCCCATTCATTTAATTAGTAATTAATAATAATTGAACTAGTAATTATTTATTAGTTAATAATTAACTAGTAATTATTTATTAGTTAATAATTAACTAGTAATTATTTAATTATTTATTAGTCAAAAATTAACTATTAATTATTTATTAGTTAATAATTATAGTTGTATAAGATAAATAAATGTTATAATCGATTTTATTTTTAAAAAATTTATTCGCATTAAGCAATTGATATTTGATTGGATAAGTAAAAACCACATGAGTTAACTAGGGGGGGGGGGGGGGGGTTCAAAGGATAATTCCCTAAAGAAGGGGCTCATCCAATCCAAAATTAAGAAAATAGGGGCCCCTAATGTTGCCTGCCCCCCTCCCCCTTAAATCAGATCCTGGATACGCCCTTGGCATCGCTAGCTGTCGAAAAAATACTCAACTTTCTTCTTTTGAAAAAAGATGTCTAATTAAATGTGGAGATTTCAAAATTCAATTCCGAAAATAATGAAAATCAAATAAGCACGACACAAACAGTTAAAAATTATAACAGTTAAGTCTGTTTATCCTTAGGATTCCGTCAGGTGACGTCAGAGTGGACAGGGCTATAGGGGAGTGTGATTAATTTGTGCTAGCTTCTACAATTGTGAGCATTATAATGTAAATTAACATACAGATTTCAAACCCTAATTATAAATTTTGGGAATGATTTTAAAGTAAAATTCATAAAAACCACCTTAGAGATTGAAGAATTAATTTCGCTGAAAGATAATAAAATAGTTTAAGTTAATAATATCGAATCTTAACAACATGATATGTTAACCAGTTTTTAAAAATGCGTGTTACATATATTGGGAGTTCATAATCTTACCCAAAGAATTAAGCATAAAAAAGCAAAGAGTCCAACTCCCAACATAATGGTGTGGCCCAGGAAATTTGTCAACGCATCACGGCATCCAATGGTGTTCAAAGTCAAATCTATTGGATAATTATACATGGAATGGTATGTGATGTCTTCTATCCTTGTATCCACGCACGGTCGATTTGTATCTCTGTTGCAACAACTGAAAGGCACATCTTTTCCGTAGTATTTGTTTCCTTTCAACGAACTGAAAAAAACCATTGATATAAATATGAGTTTAACATTTGAATACTTACGCAGCACAGCACTCCATGGCTTAATTTCTGCAATACAATGAAATATAGCCGTACGAAAAACCTATAAATACTATAGACTTTTTTAAAACTCTCTCTCTCTCTCTATAAGCGGTTTATCACAATCCACCTAATTTCATTTTCATTTAATTCCTCTTTTATATTTAGTTATTAGTTTAAAGAAACTAAAATAACTTAGTTACCAAGGAGGGGAAATCTAAAATTGATACAGATCTCCTAAACGGTAAATCATTATAAATGTGAACCTTAGTGTAAAATTAGTTTTAAAAATAATAGATAACGGTAATTGCAAATTAATAATTTAAATTATTTCTGACTACAGACCATTTAATGAAACTAATAGTTTTAGAGACACTTTAAGTCAAGTTAGGTTTTACCTTCAAATAGTCATCTAAATTTCAAAACATGCTCGTGTATTTTGAAATACATAGTTAATTATGAAAACAACAAAAGAGTTAAGAGCTTGCTTTTACTTACCTAGATATTACTGAATCATATTTATCGAGATATTTCACGTCTACCCAAGATACATGATACCAATCTTTGTATCCTTCCACTCCGCAACAGCTGTAATTAATCTGCAATAGATCTATCTTCTCCTTCACGTTTTTATCCCTACTGTACCTTTCCATGCTGTCTTTCAGACCTTTGCCAAGAGCGCCCCTTAATACACGGATATCCCCAAAAAGGGTGAAAGTCGCCACAGCAACAAGCAATACAACTGCTCCAGACGCCACGAGGTATATGAAAAGGTAAAAGGCTGCCGATTTTGCTTCATCGAGATCTTCGATTCGGCGACTGCCAACTGCAGCTTTCACACCAAGAAGACTCGCCAAGACTATGGCAATACCTGACACGAGAAGTATGGCGGGAACAGATTGCAGCTGGTAGTAGTCTTGAAGAAAAGTTATCTGTTTTGTTTGGGAATTTCGGACATACCAGCTCAATATAATGAAAATAACACCACAGTTTATAGATATGAAATTTGCGACTATTAGAAAGAGGCTGATTATCTGCCTTAAGTTTTCCGATACATGGCATGAAAATATGTAGTTGCGGTTACTATTAAAATCGGTAGGCAGAAGATCGGTTGAAGATTCTTCAGAAAAGTCTTTATCTTCGTCTGAACTCATAGAAATGACTGGTAACGGTTTAAAATTATGAGCATATACTTTAAAAAGATTTATAAATCAAACAGGTAATTGTTATTTTAAGCTGTGTATATGAGATAAGTTACTTATTTCGAAAGAGATTAAATTGATAATTCTATTTTCATATGATTAATATAAATTCTCAACAATGCAAGGTGATCCCAACAAAGAAAATTAATGATGAAAATTTGCCTAACTTGCAAGTTATATTTTACAACAATAAAATACTTCTTTAATAGTTTAAGTTTGCAAAACTGAATTTTCTTTAAAAATTATTGTTCGTTTGATAGTAGTATTTGATTTTTATCAAATGAAATTATTTTCATCAACATAAAAAATCATTAAAATGACCAATATTATGTAACAATTGTAACTAAATAAAATGCAAAAAAAATCAAATTAAATTTGTAATCTTTCTTACCAACAGTGAAAACTTTATCTTTTAATATTCATATAAAAATTATGCTTATTTTTTAAATGCATATTTATTTTAAGTTAGAAAAATGTTATGTTAAAAAAATAACTTACTTAATTAATAGACAGCATGAATATTTTAAAGTTATTTTCTAACACATAAAATATTCCAAAATTCTAATTAGTAAATTATTTGTATAACCAAAAACAAAAATAATAAGTGTTCAAATGTAAGCTACATAGACTACGGAATGTTAGTAATTACAGACCCGATTAATAAAAATCAATCAGATTTTATTTTTATGAATAAAATAAAATAAAGTACAGAGCAAATATTGGAAAACACTTTTGAGATTTTTTTTAGAGTTAAAATTCAATGAGCAATAAAAAAAATGGATCAAAATAATAAAATTTGTAAAAGGAGAAGACAAAACAAGTAAATAAAATCTAAGAAAAAACATGCTATAAACATACAAATAATTATACACAAAATAGTAACACAACATTCTGCAATGTATTTAAGGAATAATAAAAGATAAAATTTAATTTTACAATCTATTAAAACTATCTTCACTGGGAGATAAAATAAAAATAAACAAAACATTAAACACAGCATGTAAGTTTTACACAAAGTCACAAAACTTTGTACTTTTTTTACATGTCTCTAAACATATGAAAATAAATAACATAAGTATGATACCAACAAATGATTTGTCTATATAAGTAGACTGCGGAATTATTATAATACAAACAATTTTTCCCTTATTAGGACGTTTATAAAAATGACTTTTTAAGAAATCTTGACTTAAAAATTTAAAATATTCTTACAATAGAGCACATGAAAAACAGTCTGATACATACACTTTTAAAATAAGTAAGTATATAAATAATGTGTGTTAATAACAACTTTAACATTGTTATTTATTGGTTTATAAAGAATTTTATAACATTCAAGTAAATTTTAAAAAAAAATTAACATGCAAAACTACATTGAATCAGTTTATAATTTAAAATTTTTTTACTGAACTTATCACAACATTGTTTTAAAAAAACGTTAGGTTAATTTATATATTAAACAAATGTTTTTTTAATGATAATGTCGATATGATATAAACTAATAACAAAATATGCTGCTAAATATTCATCTTAAAATTCTATGAATATCAATCACATATCACTCCAAATAATAAGTTAGATAAAGAAAAAAGCTTTTTAAGTATGGAATGGCAAATATTTAAATTTTTTCATGATGTATATTTACATGGTTTTTGAAATTAAAATTTATATATAATTTTATCTCAAAATCTACTTTTCCACATGCAAACATAAAACAATATACAATTAACCATTGCGAAATCGTAGAAATTTCAAAACTGAATGCAGCAATGCATATGCTTAGTAAAATGTTCTAAAATCTCTCACTGTATATTTACAAAACATCTTAAATGTACACAGTTAAAAACACTATACAAATTCAATTGATACCATTTTGTAAATATGTAGAGGGATTCTACGATGAGGGCAATTCGTTTTAGTAAATTAACTTCTTGTTTTAACTGTATCAAAATCAAAATTTGGGTATGAAAAGCAATTTTTTTCCCTTTGCACAGAAGATCAGGAACCAATAACTAATCTGATAATTTATATTCTTGTATCAAGTACTAATTATTAAGAAAATCATTTTTGAAAAACGGTGTTGAAAGTACACTTTTTATATATTCAATACAATTTCCAAAATTTTATTTTAACTGTAAATTTTTCTTTTTCATTTAATTACAAAAAGCTAACATCTAGTTATCCATTAGGTTTTCCACTATCGACAGAGTTAAGAAAAAGATGAAGATGCTTGGCAGGTAAAGTCGTCAAGCAACCCTAGTAAGCCTAAACAAACTGCTCACTCAACATTATTTCGCACTAAAACACATAATTTTATTCTTTAAAAGATGTTAATTAAAAATCAATCTGTTTGTGCCGTTGTAGACTCTAGCATGATATCTGAATTTACAAAAGTAGTAATTCCCTTCACAGGTTAGAAAATTTATGTTGAAATTATAGTCAGAAAGTCGCCAAGTCGATGGAAGTAAGCCATACAAACTCCACTTTAGAATAGCGCCAAATAGTTTACCAAGAATGTTTATTTAGGCTTACTACAAAGCGTTTGGTGGCTTCATTTGGAAAACCGGTTTTTGAATTGGTTTTTCCCTAGCAGCATCCCCATCTTCTTCCCAACTCTATGACTACTGACATAAGAAAAAAAAATTGGCTGAAATTCAAATTGCCATTTATGAGCTTTATACAGTTAAAAAAATAAAGGTACTTAACTGAAAAATGTTCTTACGATATAGAATTGCCCAATGTAGTTAAAAATGCCACATTTAGACTGAGGTGAAAGTCTGAGTAGTTGTCCCAGCCTCAGCAGACGCTAAGGTCTGCAGAGCCTCAAGCGTAACACTCTGGTTACTAGGCACTTGTAAAGTTCCATTAGGGTTCTGCAAGATAATGAGGTTACCAGGTAAAAAGTTCTGTATCAGCTGATTTCTGGCAGATTTTTCTGTGTTCTCTACTGGAGTCCAAACTGCAATTACCCGACCATCAGGCAGCATCAGATGCTTCAAGACTTGAGGGGGTTCTGCATTTGATTTTGCAGTGTCAGGAGCTAGTTCATTGTGCGTTAGCTAAAATAGAATTTAAAAACAGATGTTAAAGGGATTCTACAGTCTTGGAAACACAAATTTTGCTCATACAGGAAGATCTAATAAATAATTTCATTTAAAAACTTATATAAAGTGATGTACTGTTAGAGGTGTTTTTTTGTAGGAAAATAGCTTTATATGTAAACACAAAGTACATACAAAATAATTATTTTAAAAAGTATTTTATCATTAAATAATTTCTAAGTTAAAGAAACTCTTATTCAACTGCTAGCAAATAAATACCCGTTCTTCGCACGGACTAAAAGAATATCAAATAGATCCAAGTATATGTGTCATTTAATTTTCTATAGGATAATAAGCTTTGCCTTTGTTCCTGTTCATTATAAAGAATAAAATCCCGTTACTTATATTGCTTTAAAATTCCAAAATAAAAATACATCACTATAAAATGCACATCCTCATATCACAAAAATCTTCCTCAATATGAACTTACCGTCATCGCAATTTTCCTGGTAAATTCAAAATAAACCATAATTGTATAACAATGTTATTTCATGTCAAAACCTCCATTCTGGGTTTAAAAAAAAAACATTTAACTCATTAGCACGTTCAATTATTTTTCAAATCATTAATTTAGTTTCTGAAGGTAATGGCAAGAAAATAAAAGCAATTTCAATTTAAATTAAATTTTGTGTTCATTTTAATTTCTCCTGTCGAATGGCAACACGAAAGGGAAAAAATGATCGGATTTGAGCGAAAGTGGTGTATTTTTTTCAGAAAATAAGAATTTTCTCTTAAAATGGAACAAAAATGAAAAAACTAAGCCTCAGGCGCACACGTTGGTATTAAAGAGAATCTATCTTAAAAATTTCGAATTTCTGAGGGCAGTATAAGTAGGTCTTTTATGATCCAAAGACATACAGACACACAGACAGGCTCTTTCTTTCATTATTATACATTCATTGAGTCTACCTTGATAGAAAAAAAGGTTCTAGCACTAATTGTCGCAGGTACAACACATTAGACCAACAACTTGTCTTTTTTAATAATAATTTATTAAATGCAGAAATTTTTTTAAACAGAAACTATTTTCCAACTTAACTAATCTTTAAATTAACCATCTAGTATCAGATAAAGTGTTAGTTTACTTACTTCCAATTCTCTGTTTGCATCAAATGAAGTTCTATTTGGATTCCCACCAGATGGTAGGCATACTTGGGTTTCATCCTCATTAACTATAACACTTGAATTTTGAGTAACCATGTCTGTAATGGGCAAACAACTGGCTTGGTTAGTTAAAATGTCAGCTGGAGAGGCATTTTGTCCATTAATTATCAAATCTCCATTATGAATACTATGGGTATTACTTATAGGTGATACATTTACTAGTGTTTGTAGGAGAGATGAATTACTGCATAAATTCATAGTTTGGGGAATATCTTGACAAGAGTTTAAAATGCCCATATCGTGTCCAAGATTCAACGATTCATAGCTCTTTTGGTTTACAATTGCACTATTCCCATCAATTCGTTCCTGATTGCCAGCTAATTCCTTGCTGATGGCAAGTTCACTTAAAGCAAAATCCGAATACTGGTTCGAATCTATGTTCCTCAACTGTTGCTGTTGAGTCGAGTCCGAATCAAGTAATTGCACTTTTCTGACTTGTATGTTCTGCAACAAATGAGCCCTGTCGGTTGAAAAAAACATGCTAGGTTTCGAAGTATCCACAGCACTCAGGCATCCAGAAGAGAGCGAAGAAGGTGTGACAGTGGTTGCATTTCTCAAACCAAATAGAGATCCCCTGGAGACATCATTGTGATTTTCCACATTGGTCAGTGTAGCTATTAAAGGATCTTGCTGGTGAAATTCAGAGTTAACGGTGGAAAATGCCTCTTCATGTGCATCACTCAAAATCTGTTCCGGCAACCTTGTGCTTATGTCCTCGACGTTCATTGTTGAGATCTTTTGATGGTCTATTCGCTTGCGTTTGATGTGGGGATGCACGAGGTCAGCATTTGATGGTGATCTGTAGGGGTTTGAGGGAGGTGCTGCAGTGGGAAAAATATTTGATGCATCTTTAACAAAATAAGCTCCTGTTTGTAGTGATAGTGCATCAGCGATTTGTGTGCTAGAAATCTAAAAATAAATATCAAAATTTAAACATTGAAACTGATTGATTCACTGTAACAGCTAATTGAATATTTATGTAGTGTGTCTAGGCGAAATAATTTATTTTGTTACTTATGCCCAAAATCAAACTTATATACTTTTAAATTTAAATTGTTGATGCTTAATACAATAAATGCAACTCATCCATAATGATACACTTTAAAACTTAGTAACTTTTTAAAACACATTGACAAAAATATTACACAAAAATTCACTTTAGTTCATTATTATAAGTAAAAAATTGTTTTAATTTGTAATTTACTATGTAATATTAATAATGTTAAGATTGTTAATATAATATTCACTATAGATTGATAATGAGAGAATTTTTTCCAGTCATGCGGAGGATGTGTATTCTTTGCTATTTAAATAAATAAAAACACCTTATTTTAACCTAGCCTGCACATTTTAAAGTAGAAGACATGTGAAAAGAATGGGTTTTATTTATAACTTCTTCCCCAAACTGAAATGAGCGGGACATACTGAAAACACAAACTGAAACTAATACTTACATTTATGATCGTTTTCCCTTGGTCATCTTCTGATGCAGCAGGGGACAGATATTGGTGAGAAACCCTTTGCATTTCGATAAGAAACTTTTCAAACTCCTTCAACATTTCAAATATCCTTAAACTGTCTGATTTCATATCACATTTCTTTTGGAAGAAATCCCAAAAGGGAACTACTTGAGCAATTTTAGGTAAAGCAGCTTCAACTAATTCCTCTTCAGAAAAGTTCCTCAAAATCTAAAATCAAATAACACACAAAGAAAAAAATCAATACCTACAGACTCTTTTATAAGTAATACCTTTTCATGTAATGTAGAGAAATTTAAAACATTTTATCGTGTTTTAATTGAGGTTTTGAATTGCAAAGACGTTTTTATAAGTGTGATAAAAAATAACTGAGAGTTTAATTTTTTCCTAGGAGACATCATCGTAACAGTTTTATTATCATCATTATTATATTGTCAAAAGGACACTCAATTAGTTAGATTTAGGTCTATTGTCTACATCAACAAAATCATGGACAATGGACATTTTTATCAAAGCATATTGAGGTTTTTCATTTTAGTGTTAGACTAACTACATACAAAATTTAGGAAGTTAAACTCTTTACTTTAGGTAAAAAATTTAATTTACTAGATTAAATATTATAATATAAAGGATGCACATTGGCGGATCCAGGGGGGGGGGGGGGCAAAGGGGCATGTGGCGGCCCCCCCCCCCCCCCCAGAAAATGTCAAGTTACACTAGATATTATTGAATTTTCTAATCAAATAGTAGGTCGCACCTCCTTCCCCCTCTTTTTACTGTTTTTGTCTGAATGCTTAATTTAATTAAGGTATAATTAGTTCTGTTTTCATTAAATTTTAATTGCTGTTTAATATTTAAACTATATATATATATGTATATATATATATAATATATATATATATATATATATATATATATATATATATATATATATATATATATATATATATATATATATATATATATATATATATATATATATAATATATATATATATATATATATATATATATATATATATATATATATATATATATTTTAAATCATTAGATAAAATTAAATGCATAATTAAGCAAAACCAAAGTATTTCAGTTTTTCTGGATAAAAAATCATTGTTGAATTTAACATTATGTTGCTTAGTTTAGAACTTTTCGATTTTATATTTCCTTACAAATAACAAATGGAGTAAATTACTTCTCGTAAATTTGATTTTCTTCTCTCAGACAACGAATCGTCATAGTTCACTGTAGTTGAGTGCGATGATGAAGGTTCATTTTCAAATTTAGACAATGTTTGAGGTTTGAAGGTGGAATTTTTTGGATTGTTGGTGTAGCCACCAGAGCTACTTAAAATAGATGAAGCCAAAGAGCTGTTGGAGTTCTCATCTATGATAGAAATAATTTATTAACTATTATTAAAAAAAATATTTTGAAAAGCTTAGTGGAAGAACATGCTAAATGACAAAAAGGTGAAAACGAGAAAGTGAGCTGAATGAAGTTTTTCATTTGCTTTAAATCCATTAAAATCGGTGCTCACAAACAGTGAAAAATATATTTAATGTAAAGTTTATACGAACAGGGAAACTTGTTATCTTCAAAAGAGGGAATAAACTGTCCAATGACACAAAAATCCCAATTTTTTCAAAAATGTCACTTAGCACATTCTTCCACTAAGCTCTTCAATTAATATTAATCATTATACAGTTATAACAAATAAAGCTGGTGTACCAATAAGTAAAATTTATTGCTAAAAAAATTCTAACCAAATGTTAATTAAATCAATTACAATTGTAAAAAATGAAAACAATAATATTAATAAACTAAATATAGTTAAACTCATAGTTTCCTTGCACAGAAGCCACGACCATGGGCGGAGCTATAAAACGCGTGGAGCAATCAGATAAAGACAAAATAAAACAGATGAAATTTTCTCTTCATCTGATTGCTTTGCGCGTTTTATCCCAATCCCCGCCCATGGTCGTGGATTCTGTGCAAGGAAACTGTGAGTTTAACTATAGCTTAAAGAAGAGTTAAGAAATCTTATTGTAACAATAAAAAGGGACAAAACAGTGCAAGAATACCATACACTATTCATTTTCACTCAAATTAATATATGTTTATTTATAATGTATAACATCAGGGTATAAAATTAACTGTCGACAGTCGCAAAATGCGACAAACTCTTTTAATTTTGCAATGACAAAATATATTTAGTTTTTCAAAAAATAGATCAATTGTAACATTTTTTTAATTGGTTTCCAATGATCTTGCCAAAAATAATCAACTTGAAATCACAATTCTTCAGTGATCCTAAATTTGTCAAACAATTGCTGTGGCCACAAAATCGCAAAATTTTGTCAGTTCTAAAATTGCACAACTCTGGTGATTTATAAATAATTGCAAAACTTCAGGGAACTGTGCAAAACTCCAACATTGTGGCGATTGTCAAATTTAAAAACTCTTGTTATCCAAAAACTTTAAGAACTTATATGACTGTAAAATCCTGAAACTCCGGCTATCTACAAATTATGATTAAAAAAATTTGAAAGTCCAGTTATCTTAAAATTGCAAAACTCAAGTGATTTTAAAATCACAAAACATGAATTCTACAAATATGCAACTCTGATTACCTTAAAATCGCCCAGTTGAGCACTGTAGACTCCAAAGTTTATGAAGAATTTTTTTAAAAAGTATTTTTAAATAATTTAAAAAAATGCTCCTTTTATTATGAATTTGCTATTTTTTTTTATGTTAGTAGAACATATTGCTCCTTAATTTCTTTATCCAATTTCTAATGCTGCACCACACTACTAGCAACCAATTTGGTTAACATACATATAGCAAAAAGGAATTCAAATAAAATGTTAGTAAACCTTGTGTGCTGACATCTTCTCCTTCAGGCATTCTTCCATGAGTTGGATTCAATCGATAGTGGCGAGACAAACCTCCACGTCCAATGTAAGCTTTATTACAAGAATGACAATTATAGCTCCTGTGTTTTGAAGTTGTAACTCCTAAAATAAACATCAGGCTCCAGTATATTTTTCTAAAACACAGCAGTATTAAGTTTAAAAATTAAGGCAGATAGGTACTATATAAAAATGTATGCGTATATGGCCCTCTGTAAGGCTCAGGTTTTACAGAAGCCATTTTCTGACATTGTGTTATGTATGCTCAACATTGCAATTTTCGTTTGAATCGTTTTTATTTTGCCTTTACAGGAACCCTCGGAACCCCGAAATCTCCAATTTAGCGTTCCACTTTAACAAATGGAGAAACAAGACTTATGTAAACTGCTAAATTAGGTGCAAGAGGAAAACAATATATAGTTGGCAAAATAAAATATTTTAAATATACTGACAGACTTACAGAAATTTGATTATTTGTAAATCTTTGTCCTTCCATAACTTAGCCACAGACATATCTACGGACATTTTGTTAGGGCTGATTTTCGGATGTCCAGAATTATGCGTTAGATGGAAATTAATCTGCTTTTAAATTTATACCTTTGACAGAAACACACAAATGCTAAAAACCTAAATGATTTAACAAGAAATGTTTAAAAACCTTTGCTTTAATTCGAGCAGTCTTATATTGATATTTATATGAAGCTGATAAGAAGAATCAAGACTTTCAAGAGGTATGAGTTTTTTAGATTCAGCTTAGCTAGAAACCTCAGATAATCTTATTTAATAAGTACTTGAACTTTTAAAATGCAAAAATATTCTAAGAAACAATATTACCTGGTGTAAGACTACTTGTCTTATTTCCTGATCTCCCTCCCTCCTCATCACTAACTTGATAATCCGAATAACCTCCATCCGAGTCATTCAAGGGCTCCTCATCAAAATCCAAATGATGGATGCGCTTGTAGTCTTTTACCATGTACGATGGTGGCTTTGAAATCCTGCCTGACCTTGTCCTAGGCCTGTGCTTCTTCTTCTCGTCCCTCTCTTCTTTGGATAGGTTTGCCAGTCTCTCATCCTCATCTCTTCTTCGCCCTAATGATCTTTTGCCACGGCCCCTGCCCCGAGGAGAGATATCTTGATGTGGCAGTGCAGCTCGGCTGTTGTCTCTTGGAGGACTTTTGTCCGTTTTCTGGATTTCATTCGGATGCACCACACGGCATACGATACGCGTGTTGGTGGCTGGGTCGTATAGGATTGACTTTCCTCCGTTTTGGACTTTCTGTGCCTGCTGCCGTTGCAGGACATGAGAGATCTGCTGCAATTGTGCCTGGGTAAGTAGTTGGGTGGAGTGGTAGGAGTTGCCATTTTGGATAATTTGGATGGGGTTGCCGACGGAGCCCACTGGAGCGCTAGTTTGCTTCGCGGGGAGTTTGAGTTGTGAGATGTCAAAGCCAGCAGATGAGGTTGTTAAAGTATGAGGTGATGAATCTTTTAATTTGAATATGTATTGCTGATTTAGAGAGCTTAGGCTGACCGATACCACTGGTTTCTCTAAGGAAGTTACTGGATTTTCAGATATCACAAGCGCATTGCTGTCAAGGGCAGTTTCATCCAAAACGTCAATGGTATCACTGACTTCTGTGGATAACAAATCATTGCTTTTGTCTATGACATAAGTATCTGCAGAAAATTCAGGTCTGGATAACTGATGAACGTTAGGAGATATAATATACTTTTCTGAATCAAATTGTGTGTTACCCTTGTTTCCATGGATTGAAGTTTCTAGATCGTCCTCAATTTCTTGTGAGCTCATTTCAACTATATCAGATGACATATCAGGCGATTGCGTTGTGTGTATATACGAATGATCTGTGAGATGTTGAATATTTTCTTGAAAAACTTTGCTACGCGTTTGTGACAATGTACTCGAGTCGTACGTATCAGCTTCATCTAGGGCTTGCTGCAAAATATCTGAAGAGGAAATGTCTTTGTCCAACTGATCGCTTGACTGAATGTGAGAAACTAAATCAGCAGGGGGAACGTGTGTGACAACCATGAGTGTTTGTTGTGATGAGAGCTCATCCGCCATTGATGCAATCATGTTACTGTTGGATGACATTTTATTTTTTAATTTAAAAATTTGATTGCAATATGATGTATGATGCTCAAATTGATCAAATACATGACTCAAACATCATGAAAAAATTCGACTTAAAATATTGCATTATATATCTACATTTTTTATGTTTTTTGTTATCAAAATTTTGTAAATAAACACTAACTTGCATTCACTTCAGTTACTAACCCTCATATTCAGTGTTTCCACTCCAAAAAATTAAAAATCCCTTCCAAGGAACCAAAAAATCCCTTTTTATCCCTCAGCCGCCAACTTTGCAACCTTTTGCCTTGTATTTGTATTCTTCTTTTGAATTCTTTAGGCTATGTCCTCACTAAAACTTGGCGACCGCCAAGGGCGCCAAGCGATGCAATAGCTTGGGGGCTGACTCTGCCAAGTCGCCAAGTTTTGTTGCATTGTTGCCTTTGTGGCGTAGTCAGGACATAGCCTTACGCCAATGCGAATATTTCTTATGATGTCACGCTCTCCATACTGCGATTTCAGTGGTTGTTTTGTTTTCTATGACAAAGTGTTAAAACATAAGCCCATACATTAACCATAATTCCTATGAATTGATTGACAAAGATGTAAACAAGGGCTGCTATGACAAAAAAAAAACTCGCCACAAAATGGGCTAGTAGTGGCGGTGTGGCAATGCAGTACGCACTCGTTTTGGGTTTTGTTTTCTTTAAAAAAAACACCAGTATTCAACATTGGGCAGAATCGTAAGACCCATTGAAGGCCTAAACCCCTAAACACTTGTTTGGAACGCAGGCAATTTGTTTAGATATGGACATTTTTTTTTAGTTAGTTTTTTAAATCGAAACACGCTCAGGGCAATTTTGAAAACGAGAAAGAAAAAATTCTTAATTCCAATGCGCATCCTCCATAATAATAATGTTCAATAGCAAAACCTACTAGTAACAAACAAACTCTACGAAATGACGAAAAAATAACATACCAAAAAAATTCCACACGTAACACCAACGTCACCTACCAACACTGCATTTCGCCAGAAAATGCCATATAACCACAAAAAGTATTTATCGCCCTCTAGAAATCCGCCAAATCTTGGGCGACAGAAACACCGATGGATTAGAGCATACATTACAAGCATTACATACTTTGCATCTAGCACTTCTTTAGTTTTGTTCAAAAACTAACCATTTTTGAACAAAGTGGCATTTTAAAAAAAATATCCCTAGTTTTGACTCATTTTTCTCTTTCAAACCTGATTTATCCCTTAATGTCCCTCAAGAGGTTAAAATATCCCTTAAAAGGGATAAAATCCCTTAAAGTGGAAACACTGCTC
The DNA here is from genome assembly GCA_019343175.1 of Oedothorax gibbosus. Lineage (NCBI taxonomy): Eukaryota > Metazoa > Arthropoda > Arachnida > Araneae > Linyphiidae > Oedothorax > Oedothorax gibbosus. The sequence goes on from CM033278.1 coordinate 14,935,556, forward strand.
ATATTAAAAAAAAGGTTGTTTAAATACGCCGCACTACAGCAGCATTTCAAATAAACAAAACCTTAAAACCCCGAACGAACTCAAGTTTGCTTGAATTAACGTTGATCCAAAACTATATGGATTTAATGGCGATAAGCCCCGTATCTTTGAACAGCGGTCAAGTGATAAGGCCAACACCTGAGCTGAAACGAAACTCGAACATCTAGTGACATCGTACGCTGCGTCAGACTTTGAATCATGGCTATGTGCAGCATTCTTGTATTGAAAAATGATGCACCCAAAGAGTTGTAAATTTGAGGTTTTTTGAAAAAACTAAGCTTTTTCAGCAGCTAATATATTGCACATTTCAGATTAAAACAAGTTAAAATGGTCTATTGTCTATTTTGATGTCTTTCAACAGTGTTGCCAACAGTTTTAGGAGAAAAACACTACGAAAAAATATCATTTAATTCAAAAATCATACCATAAAAATACTAGAAAAGCGTTTCACGTTTTTTTAAAGTCACTAAAAAGATTCCAAAATGCAGTTAGTATTTTAACGATATTTTTTTGTAATTTTAGAATTATTCTAAAATTACAAAAAAATATTGTAAAAATACTTAGCTGTATTTTGGAATCTTTTTAGTGACTTTAGAAAAACGTGAAACGCTTTGCTAGTATTTTTATGGTGTTTTTGTAATTTTAGAATTAAATGGTATTTTTTGGTAGTTTTTCCCCTGAAACTGGTGGCAACACTGTTGAAAGACAACATAGACATGAAAACAAAACCGCAGAGCTATTGCCAGATCCTCCGTGAAACAACCCCATAGAAATATGAATTATTTTTTAAAAATGATTAATATTAACTTGAATTCCTAAATTCTATCAACTTGAACTTAATTTACTAAAAATTTTATGATTTTTAAGATAATACTGATCTGGGACACAAAAGTTAACATTTTAAGAATATCCTCCATATGTACTTTTATCATACTAAATATGTTTTAAGAAACCGTTACAATATTATGTTTCATATGTAAAGCTTTTGCAATCTACAAAATCCAGACCCCATTATAAACCTTCAAGAGATATTCTTACCTATAATTTAAATTACTTATGACCCCCCAAAAAGCCCATTATAACATAATTGTAGCTTCTATATTACAAAATTAACAGCTAATGAGATGGGAAAAAAAACAAGACACCAAATAGTCATTTTTTACATTTATTTATTAATCAAACACAGGCAGTCCATTTATATAATTCCAATCTGAAAAAAAAGAACATTCCTTTAGAAAAAAACCTATTCAATTCATAAGTTTTTAAACATTCTTTAATTAAGAAATGAATATATTACATCCAACTTTATTAAAATGAAGCAACAACCATTATATCATGTACAATAACAAGCCACAATGCTTAACTTATACTAAAAACTTAACTACTATCTCTCTAAAATGGCAAACATCTTATGTTTGATCAACATTTATGTTGTCAAACATTTGTTTGCTAAGTGATAGTAGCAATAAACAATTAGGCAGGGTTTGATAATAAATATAGACATTGCGTGCACACATAAAATATTTTACTTCTGCGGAAAATTTTAGGTCATAAAAAATCAACATCTGTTTCTATATTTAAAAAAAAAATACAATTTCTGCATAAAATATTCAAAAATATCCAGGGAAAGTTGACGACCATTATTGAGCCAGAGTCAAGGCTTGAATAGTTGTAGTGATGGGTTATTCTAGGACAAGGCAAACGGTTCGAATTCCAGTTATCAAATTGTCGTTGTTTATAATAGATTTTTTAAAGTTTATTTTCCAGTCATTAATGATGAGTAACAATACTAAATATCATAGTTGGGTTCTGAAAGTGACATGCCGTTTTTGTGGAGATGTGCTCTTCGAAAACAAAACTATACTATGCATCTTAAGCAAAAGCATAAGGAACATACTTGCCAACATAAGATTTTGAAAACCTTACAATTTTAATTATGGGGTCCAAAAGAGCGGTGCGGGGTTGCAAGGCCAGGGGAAGCCCCCCTTAGAGCCAGAGCATTTTGATATTTATAACATACTTCGTTACAATTTTAGCATGATATTTCAGCCTGTTTGTAAAACATGCATCTTTTAAACTTTGATTAATGATAAGAAACAAAATCACCTAATATAATGTATATATTAAATGACATAACATATATTCCACAATTTTTTTTTAAAAACTCACGATTTGTATGCATATTGAATATTTTAGTTTTTTTTTTTAGTTTTTTAAGAAATGTAAGTGACCAACAAGGACATCTACTTTTTTTTTATCAATTTTTAATTTTTTTAAATTAAAAAAAACTTACCATACACGTTGGCAAGTATGCAAAGGGCAACATGCGGGTGATAAAAGATCTCAAAGGCAACAATCAACAAACCCAGCTTATAAAAATATTTCCTTTTATGGATAGATAAACTATTGTATGACAATAACTTAACACTAATTTTTTTGGCTATTTGTAGTACTAATGCCCACTTTTTTTTACCTAATACTTAATAAAAATGATATACAATGAGGAACAATTTAATATGCTACATTTTTAGAGAAACCCTCCATTTCTGCTAAGATACCTCACACATTTTTGATATAAAATATTACTTTAAAAAGAATTCATCATAGTTGAGAATTGTAGATAAAGAAATAAAATTATCATTACCTTGTTAGCCACATCTAAAGCATCATAATCAGGGGCTAATCTGACATATGCCTTCTTCTGGCCATCAGGTCTAAAAAAAAAAACAATTTAAAATTAAACCATTAGCTATGATAAGAAAGACATACCTCAACCCTTTGAGTGTTATACCAGAATTTTGCCGACCGTTTTCTATACACCTATATGTTCCAAAGTATACTTTTCTCCTTTGAAAGTGATTTTTAAATATATATTTTCTTTAATAGATACAGAGTAACAAAAATACTGGGTAGTTCAGAAGGCTAAATCCTCACATCAATTTTACCTGGTGAAAGTTATTGAAATTAAAATCCTCAAGCAAAAAGAGAAGAAGATTAGAAACAAATGGCAAGGGACTCTTGATGCCATTCACAGTACAATTAAGAAGATCTTGCTTGGTTAGAGGCAGTTGTCATACAGCCTTAAAACTGTTTAAGTTGTTGATCACAGAAGAAATAGCATTTTCGACAAGTGACTAAGTTTATTTTGAAGTCAACAATGTATTAGTTTTAGTAGCATTTTGCGGCCGTTGATTTCGAACCCTGTGATTGACAAATAACTTTGCCTATTCAGGGTGGTAACAAAATCCTAGAAAAAAAGTTCCCTGATTTCCCTGATACTTTCACAAAAAATTCCCTGATTTTACCTATTACTAATTACCTAGAAAACACACAATTCAATGCAGTACAGAAAATTTAATCCAGACATCGCAGAACTTAAGATTTTCTGGATTATGGGTTAACCTACCTAACTTTTCTGAATATCTGAATAGAGAGAAAATCTGAATGTTTTTAGAGGAACCACGTCATCAGAGAATCATGTTATAACATGATTCATGAGAGATACTCATCCGTCCTCCAAGATTGGTCCTTTAGGCAAATCGGACCAACCAGAATATTTTCTTTTGATCAAGTGTCCGTTAGTAGTGATCACAAGTACAACCTAAACCTGCTGTTTAAGTAATCCAAAATGGAAAAAATTCCCTGATATTTTGCGAAATTTGAAAAATTCCATGAGAATTCACTGACATTTCCAGAATTAAAAAGTTCCCTGAGAATTCCCTGATTTCCAGGTTCTGTTACCACCCTGCTATTTATTGAAAAAATGAGCTTCATTCAGTGACAATGATGTTTATTGTTATCTAAGATTAAATTACCTGGAAAATCAACTCGGATATTTAAGGCTAGAGGCTTGCACCCATAACATACACAAAGCAACATTTGAAAAAATAAATAGTTAGGAAATTGAGAACCTAAGAAATGGGATTCATTAAAGAGACATGAATTTCCAAAACGAAACCAACTCTCCCAATGTTAAGCTACAGAAATATTGAATAAGTTTTTATGCATCCATAATTTTCACTTATTGTTTCCAGATGCCTGTCTCTAAGTTCACTAGAACGTTTTTTATAAGCTAACAAGCAAAACAATACTTTACAGGGGATTAAAATAATTGTTAAAAGCAATATCAAGGATTTTTCTACACACAAAGGTATGGCTTACCAATACCCAAGCATACTAACAATTTCGGAAGTAATAGGTACAAAATGTCCCGCAAGAAATTATTTAAGCCTGAAATTACTAAAGTAGCATAAGTATCCTACCTGATTAAAGTGTTCACTTTTTGAACATCAATATTGTACAGTTTTTTTACAGCCATTCTAACTTGGGGCTTGTTAGCTTTCTTGTTTACAATGAAAACCAGAGTGTTGTTATCTTCTATTTTTTTCATTGCAGACTCTGTGGTTAGTGGATGCTTAATTGTGGACCATTGGTCAAACCTAAAATAGATAAATTGGAAGAAAAAACAATGTATTGGTAAAAACATTTCAATCAGTATAATTAAAAACAAGAGACTAAAGACAAGTGATAGCGACTAGGTATAACCATAAATTTTATAAAAAAACAAGCATACAACTTTAACTACTATGTTAAAGAGGACAGAAATTTTTAAGCCTTTTAAGTATTTTAAAGAAACTACTCTACTCCTCGGCGCAACAGCCCGTTAATGGGCTAAGGCCTGCTGTGCTCATTATTAAAATATTTCAAAGAAATACTAACAAAAATGTTTGTTAAACACAAATCTTTTCTTAAATCAAGTTAACTCCAATTTGATCTCATAACTGAAGAGCTTAGTGGAAGAACGTGCTAAGTGATAAAAAGGTGAAAACGGGAAAACGAGATTTAAAGTGTCGTTTGCACTCAAATCTGTTGAAAAATATACTAAAATAGCTTAAGAAAAAGGGGAAACTTGTTATCGTTAAAAAAGTTAGTAATATGTTTATTGACACGAAAATCTCAATTTTTTCAAAAATGTCATTTAGGCGTTCTTCCGCTAATCTCTTCAAATATGATACAGGTTAATTCTATTTCTTTTGTAACAAGTTTAAAAAATGGCAACCCAATGGGGAACTTGCATGTATTTTTTTTTTAATTCTTTTAAAATAATCTCCATGCAAGTCTAAGAACATCGACATAAATTTTACCTCAATCCGACCATTAGTTTATTTTTAATTTTTAAAGTTTCTGATTTGCCCCGCCCCTTGAAAACGCTGCCTCTGGCCTTCCCTCCTCGTGTGACGTCAGTCGACCTGACTGGGAAAGCCAGAGATAAGCGGCCGCTGTGTTTTGCGAATGTCACTCTTCCTAATGCTTTTCTTATCGCGTCGAATCCATTAAAGTTATGTAAATTTTGGAAAATATTAGTGCATACGAATGTTGCATAGTACCTTGTTGTAATAGTACCACGAAAAACCCTTTAGAAAAGCAGTTTTTTTTATGTTCCTTGAGTTGTAAAAAAAATGTGTGTGTTGATACATAGTTAGAATTAAGAACCTTAATATAACAGACTTATGTTATAAAATAAATTTCTATGCAATTATATTATGTAATTGTATTAATTTGTACTTATAATTTAACTATATATATAAATGTTGATTAAAATTAAATTTAATTGATTGAAATACCTGTATTTAAGATTGGGAAATATTTCTCATTATTACAGGGATTCGACAAAATAATGCACACACATTGCAATTTTTAAATTAAATCACATATTTTATAAGTTAGTTAGATATAATTAAAATGCTTTTAACGCCTTGTAACACGTGTTACGACAAACATGTTCGAGCAGATATATTGTCTCTTATGTAATTATGTGGAACGCAGAATTCAAGTTTTGTACATTATTCTCGTAACAAGTTTATCCAATCCCTGTAACTATGAAAAATATTTCCCATTCTTAATGCAGTTATTGCCATAAATTAAATTTAGTTTTAATTTGTATTTGAATTCATAGAAGCAATTTAGTTTATAACATAAGCATGTTATATGTTACAATTAAGAATAAAAATACCTGCTTCTTCATTCTACAAAAAAAGGTTCAAAATACATTCTTGAACCTAACTATCAACACGTATTTTTTTTTTTACATCGCTACGAAAACTACAACAAGTAGGTGTGTAACAGTATAGCTTTCACCTAGAACCTCTTTCACTTTTTAGAAAAAAAATCGTAAAACACAGCATTTACTTCTAATTTATACTTTAGTTGCCGAAATTGCCGATCTTCATTAAACTTTCTTTTGCAAATTAATTCAAATTAAAAATGGCCAGATAAATTAACCAACTCCCACTCTCTCTAAAACTTTTTTTAATACAGTATATGTACAGAATCATTTCTAGCCTCCGTGGACCTTTAACAGTGCCAGTTACACCTGGAGGAATTATCTCAATTTTCTTTTTAAATATGCATTAATTTTTTGGTTTTTCAACTTTTAAATATAATTTTAACTGAAATTTTTTTTATGAAATTTGGTTTAATTTTATTATTGATTTAAATAGTTTCTGCACTACAAATTAAGTAATTTAAATTATCTAATAAGTTAAATGCTTAATAAAAACATTCTGTAATTAATTGATTTTTTTTCCAATTTATTGCACTTAATTTTTATTTTAAAAATAAAACATTAATTGTTTATTAAATGATACAAACATTAATTGTTTATTAAATGATACAAACATTAGTTATGTAAAACAAAAACTAATTAATGTCCATAATTAGTAATAATAAATTAGCAGAAAAAAAACTATTAACATTGGAATAGCTCTATTTACATTGGAAAATTAAATTATTTTTTTTAATTAAAAACAATTTTAATTAAAAATAATTTTAATTAAAGTAATATTAATTAAAAATATATAAATAAAATTTATGACAACCACCCCACCCCCAGAATTCTTTTCTAGTCGCGCCCTAGGTGACGGAAGGTCATAGCATTTTTAAGACCTTCCACTTTTCTTTTTTAAGAGCTTCCAACTTTATAAACGTTCTGTGGGAGCTGAAAAAAAATTTCTGGTGTAATTTTTTCGTGGTACTATTACAACACTACTATGTAGCATTCGTAAGCACTAATATTTTCCAGAATTTACATAACTTTAATGGATTCGACGCGATAAGAAAAGCATTAGGAAAAGTGACATTCGCAAAACACAGCGGCCGCCTATCTCTGGCTTTCCCAGCCAGGTCGACTGACGTGACGCGGGGAGGGAAGGCCAGAGGCAGCGTTTTCAAGGGGCGGGGCTAAGCGCAAACTTTGAAAATTAATTAAAAATAAACTAATGGTCGGATTGAGGTAAAATTTATGTCGATGTTCTTAGAATCGCATGAAGTTTCATATACAAATGGTATTTCGCTATTTCCCGACACATGCAAGTCATTGCCTGGTGCTTGATGTGTAGGGACGGTGGCATCACCAGCATTTGGACTAATTACAACTGATCATGGCACACACGGAAAAGACTACCCCCACTATTAAGTTTAATTAGGAGTTAGAAATGCTCGAAAAACAAGAATTTCATGAATTAAGATGAAGCGCTACAACACATCTTAACTGTATTAGCAAATATTATGACACCACTAATCTACCCTGAATTCATTCACCTGGACAAAAAATTTATTTGAGTAAACTAAATGCCAACAAGTGCTAGATTGAAAAAAGTACATTCCATAAAACATTGTGAAACATTGCTTCCATATCGAAAACTGAACAGTTGTCTACTAAAGTACATGAACATTTAGGGTTGACAAAAAAATTATATGCAAATCTCTATAAAACAAATAAAAATAATGGTCTGCCAGACAAGCCTCCTCGACTAGTGTGAACAGAATCATGATAAACTAGGGAATCTGTAACAAACTATGTTCACCAGCTTAGTAAAGTGTGGCGAGTGAACGGCTATTGGCCCATGGGGGAGACTAAATTATATCGACAGTGAAAGCAAGAGTTTGTCAACACTTTCATTCGTAACTCTTTTGTAGGTATTAGTACCAACATCTATTGTAAGTGAATGCCCTGAATGGCCAGGTAAAAAATACACATTCTCGAAAGTCTAACCAAGATATAGCAGGGTTCATACTCCTTTTGAGAGAAAAAAAATCAAGGACTTTCAAGGCTCTCAAATGTGAAATTCAAGGCTAAACCAACGCAAGTGGGACTTGGACAAAAGCACTTTTTCACCAAAAAATAAGCACTTATGATGCAACAAATCCGCAATTGCACGACTTATAATAAAAACTACGGCTAGACAGTTAGCGCTTTTTGGCTGATTGTTAAACAAATTAAATCAGCCAATATGGACCGATTATTTTTTTTTTACCAAAGGCCGAAACGGATGGAGAAAAAAAATCAAATGCAAAATTAAGTTTGCTCATGTGAAAACAAAAAAAAGTATTATTTTAACCATGACCATGTAATTTTATTTTTAATTTAGGATTTGTGTGTTGGTTTATTTAGTAATTACAGCAGGACTCTAATTATCCAAAGAAATTTGGACCTAACCATAATTAATTGGAAATTCGGATAATTGGAGTTGATCTGAAAAAAGTACATTTTAATCAATTACTCAATGTATTATTGGGCTGTGCGGGAGATAATGTAGTTCTAGTTTCGATCATCATTAATCCAACCACATCCAATTGTTGAAAATCACGATGAAAAAAGTTGGTATTAACAGTTCTGATAACCTAGTCTCCGTAACTTTGACTACATTTATTTTGTTGTCCCAAAATTGAAGGATTAGGTCGCATTTTGCGACTAGGCGACTGTAAATTTCGAACCCTGCTAAACAGCAAACACCTAATTTGAATTTGATTTCATTGACCAACTCAGAATGTTGTTTCCCTTAAAAATAGAACTGTTTGTTAAAATATTATATCTTAATTCATCTTGGAATTACCTTAAATAATTTAATAATTAAAACAGCATTTTTAGTTTGATTTTTTTTTACTTTCTCCATCTAACACAAACATACAAGTTAACAAAAATAATATAGACATTTTCACTTTTTTATAAATATGAAAATATTATATCAGGTAGATATAATTTATTAAATTTTATTATTTTAATTTGTTAAAAGAACATAATTTTAAGTTTTGCATGTATCTTGTCTATATGTACATAAAAGTTAGTGAAGTTTACTTTTAAATATCTTTTACATAACTTTCAAATTCACATTTAATATTTTTTCGAATAACTAAAAATTTATAATGGCTTTCACAAAACTTCTGAGATGTGCCAAGGTTCAACCAACAGATTAAAAATATAGATTCTTATTACCAGAAAACTACTTTATACGCACGTAATCGCGCAAGTCTCTGACGATTCTACTATCCCAAACCAGAGGTGATCCTTCTGTCTCAAACCAGAGGTGATCCTTTTGTCCTAAAACTCCCGCGATTTAACTATCCCAAAATTCCCGCGATCCAACTGTCCCGAAACTCCCGCGATCCAACTGTCCCGAAACTCCCGCGATCCAACTGTCCCGAAACTTCCGCGATCCAACTGTCTCGATACTCCCACGATCCAACTATCCCGAAATTTCGGCAATCCTACTTCCCGAAATTCTGGCGATCCTAGTATCCCTAAACTCCGGTGATGCTACTATAATGTCCCGAAACTCCCGCGATCCAACTATCCCGAAACTCCCGCGATCCAACAGTTCCGAAACTCCCGCGATCCAACAGTCCCGAAACTCCCGCGTTCCTACTGTTCCTAAACACCAGCGATCCAACTATCCCGAAACACCAGCGATCCAACTATTCCGAAATATCTATATTCCGGCGATCTATATCGCGAAACTCCGGTGATTTTACAACCGAAGGATTTTGGCTATTCTGCGATTGTAAAATGTGGCCTTCCGGCGATTTTAAGGGGGGGAATACCAAAATAAAGGATATCAACGATCGCGCGGAAATTTTTTTGAAAAAGTCGCCCATCCTTGAAAATAGTTGACAAAATGCTGAAAATAGTCGCTTTTGCTTGATTTTGTCTAAAAAAGTCGCCGGGGGTCGAAAATAGTAGCAAATAGTCTCCTTTTAGTCGCCACTGGCAACCCTGATTATTGGACTACATATTTTTGGTCAGGTGAAGATGATCATCTTCTAATAGGGGATTGCACTGGCCGTTGCCGATATTTGAAGACATCTTAGTGTAATCTAATCTTAATTCATCCTCAAAATGTAATTAAAAATTTTATTTATCTTTATTATTAAAATCAATTATTTAAACTAGTTATTTATCAAAATTTAAGTTTAGTTTTCATCGATATAGATCGAGAATGAAGGATTTTTTTTTTTTTGGTAGGCATTAATGTTCTGGAAAATTTGAGGTCTTGGTTTTAAAGCTGACCCCATTGTTCAAGTCGCGATCTTGGCTCAAAATTTCTCGATTATCTATTTATATCCTAACATAGTATATACCTAAATTTAATGAGTTGAAAGGTGTAAGTAGCAGACCATGACGATGTCGCGAACCAAACATTGTAATAAGAAATAAAATACCTAAACGTTGATTCTGACTGTTTTGAACCGATAAAGAGCGCGAAAAAGAGGACTTCACTGCGATAACGGTGCAAACTTGAAAATATTATGAGGCATCGAGGTTTGGTTGACCAATCACTCCTGAACTAAAACTATAAAAATAACTAGAGACACCTATGCGCTTTCGCCGCAAACTAGCATATACTACGAAGCATTGAAATTTGGTTGAATAAAGTTCTGTCTTGATATAAAACTTTGGAACAAGTTAAAGCCGAAAAAATTTAGCCTCTGTTAAAATTCAAGGATTCTCAAGGCTAATAGGGTAAAATTTGCTTTTTCAAGGCCTTGAAAACGAAATTTTAAAATTTAAGGTTTTCAAGGCCGCGTACGAACCCTGATATAGTATCCAGCCAGCCTATTGCCGACTTTAAACAATCGTAACTTCCAGACAAATTTGCCAATAAACTGTCCGGTCCATATATCTCGTTATACTTTCGTGAACTAAGAACTAGACGTTTCAAAAGACTATCTAGAAAAATACGTTGAAGAGGCACAAAATCATTTGCTCAAATGCTATGCCTATTTGAGTCCCCTTTTACTAACTAAACTAGATAACAATTGAAGAGTACAGGGGAAAAACACTAAATTGGCTAGGACTTCCCGACATTGACGACAGGAACTTTTCGCTTGTTTCTTCTCTCACGCAACAAACGTGGGACTCATGGTTGCTGCGAGAGAAGAACCAAGAACCAGTTTCCTGACACCAGTTTAGACGATGACTCGCTATCGTCGCCAACGAGGCCTGATGCTGACAGATATCTTGTCGATGAAGAGGTTTTTCCTCTGGACTCTTCAATTTATACTTATTACAACAAAACAGAAACCAATCAAACCTACCTTGCACGCCTGGGACAACTCTTCCTTGGGTACTTGGGTGACCTCTTCAGGGACAAGGTGACAGGTCTCCTGAACTGGACAGTTGTCCTGATCTTCCTCACCCTGGTGCCATGGGCTCCCTTGGTGACTTTCCTCTTGGCAGCCAGAGCCTTGGCCTTGCCCAAGGCTGGAGTCAGCTTCTTGCTCTTGGGAACAACTTTCTCAGACTTGGTGGCAGCAGGCTTGGGTGCCGGGGGGACATTCTCCTTCTTGGTCTCCTTGGGTTTCTCGGTTTTGGCCGGTTTAGGGGCAGCGGCTGCAGCTGCCTTTGCTGTTGGTGAGGAAGAATCATAATTTTAAAAGAGTGAAGTTGCTAAATTTTTTAGGTTGTGAGACTTCCTCGTAAGGAAATTAGGGAACTGCAGCGAAAAAATTCTCTGGCAATGAGAGCCAGCTGAGGGAGAGCTGTCCTGATTTGGCGAATTCCATTATGATGGGGACAAATACAACTTCCCTGGGCAGCCCTTTTCCAACAGGCAACATCTTGTAAATTGTATGTTCCAAAATCAGTAAACCAGCCTATATCAACGTCAGGGTGCTTTCAAAAGTTATTTTTAAGCATCTGCTTTGGAATAGTCTGTATTTAAGTTACCAAATTTTACCAGTACAGAAGATAGGACTTTACCCTGTTATGCAGAATAAGATACATGAATTTTGTTCACATTATAGTCATAACTTTCTGGAAAGCCAGATAAATGAGCACTCAAGTTGTTTGGTAAGTTAACTTTAATATGTTGTGCTAGCCCCTCAGCACGGACAAACGATTTAAAACACCTTTAAATTAATGGGCACAGAAACAAAGGTAAGGAAGTTTACTTCAACTAATAGGAAAGCAATTAAAAAGCAATGCATCTTCCAACAAAGTAGACAAATTCAACAATCGTCCCTCAAAGCTTTTGTATGTATGGCGAGTCAGATTTTAGACGTAGGTAAACACAACCTTGTTTATTTTTCTCATTTTAACTACTAATTAGGTCACAATATATATTTAAGAATTAAAAAAAACATTAAACAACAAAAGTTAAGATTTACATATTCCCACCCATAATACTTACATATAATGTCACATTACAATCAGTAAAATTAGGTGCACCGATGCTTTAGGCTTAAGGAAAGGAAACACAGAAATCAATGCTCCGCGTTAATTTTTAAAACATTAATATTGTTTTTACAAGAGGAATTAAAACGCTTCTAACTTAAATATGGCTAGTAAGATAAAAAAAAACTTATGATTATAATAAAACATGCAAAATTTATAACACCACGAGGAACATGACTCTTGCCATGTCGAAGGGTACATTAAAACAACTTTTACAAAACATTCGAATGACCAATTAAAATTTTAAATACAAATTTAAGAAGAAAAACAAATACAGTACGCTTTTCTGCCGCTCCTTTCTTGGTCTTCGGTGGCATTTTTTATTAATTTTATATAAACGTTATTTCTTCGTTTACGGCGGCACACCACGTTTCAGATTGCCAATGCCGAAATGAGTGTTGCCACAATCAAAACACAACAATAAATATGTTTGTTTATCTCGTTGGTTTAAACATTTGTTGTATAGAGCTACACACCTATACTTGGTTTGGTTTGTTTAAATAGATAGTTCCAGTGATATGTATTGTTTAACTGAGTAAAAGGTCATGTCGCAAGAGTAAATTTATTTTTTAAAAAATCTCTATCAAAGCTGTTTAATCCACTTGGCAAGATTTTATGTGCACCAGTCCCTTAACGATAACCGGATAACGTTGTTATTCATTGTTGGATTTAGCCATTTTGGTCCTTTCTGCAGGATCCATTAAACAGATTGCTGGACATGGATAGAACCTGATGTAAATATCGGACCAAGCCGGACACATATGCCGGAGTTATCTATATAGTTTATAGAATGGGCTTGTTTCAACACTTTATCAAAGAAACAAAACAACAAATGAAATCGCAGTTCGGAGAGCGTGACGTCTTAAGAATATTGTGTACGCTTATATTGTGTTATCCCATTGCTGGCTTCGCGTCTAAAGAGGCAACACAAATGCGAAATGATATCGTTCTCTTCGATTGCGGTGCTCTCCAAGACCTGAAACATGACCATTAAAATATTTCTAACTAGCTTTATAAACCCGGCGTTGCACGGGTGCACCCTTAATAACCCCAGCTATATGATATAATGGCCTGTTCCTATTTCACAATTAGCACAAAACGAAACTGCCAAAATGTGGTAAACATTCCACTTCATATTTCATACAACTCGATAGGGTTGGGAGACCCAGTTGGTAAAGACATATTTCGTCTTGCATGCGGTAGGTCCCAGGTTCAGGTCCGGCCATCGCCCAAATAACTGCAGACCTATATGAACAGCTCTGCATCCAAAAAATGTCCGACGAATAATACCCCGTGTAAAGGATGGCACTTTAAATATCCTCCGAATTCCCAACGCTGCGTGCGATGTCGCCCTTAAAAGTTGCATTGGGTACCTACATAACGTGTCGGCTCTTAATTTGACTGTGGTTCTAAATTACGACTCCGGTTTCCAATAGCACTCGTGTGTAGCATTAATGCGGTGATAATTCAAACTAACCCTAACCCATACAACTGGAATGGAATAGCTACCCTACGTTAAATTTTCAACTTCGCTAAAAGCCGCCAATGCCAAAATTCAATCGACCATTACGCCATCGCATCTTAACATCAGAAAAACAGACATTCATCCTCTTGTATGGTTGGAAAAGTTTTATAAAGTACAAATTCCTTATTTATGCCTTATAATTCCCTATATGGTTAACCTAAAGATTCATGGCCGGCAATTTTACGCCAAATCTGGTAACCCCGATGGCAACCTTTGGCGAAATTAGCAATTGCACAATTTCTAAATGTAAATCTATTTAAATCTTAAACGCATATAATTTATTCTGAAGTTTTCTTATATTAATATTTTATTAGATGCTTACTGATTTAATATTATTTTTTAAAATCAATTCTTCGTCATTAAAGTTTCACTTTTTTTTATAATCTGGTCTGCAATTTAATGAATTTTCTGTTTTAAGTCGGCCATTTAAAATTAGGTAGTATTTTTGGTCATTTCGAGATGGTAACCATCTCGGCAAGTGCCGTGGTTGTTATCACTTCGACTTGGCGACATTTTGAAAATTCGCCAATTCGCCACGATTCTTTAGGTTAACCTATATTCCTCATATCATCATTTCTTACCATTTGTAAACATCAATTAAATTAAATTCGGAAACGTAATTAAAATCTAGTTGAGGTCCACCATAAAAAAAATGAAGAGATTTAAAATCAATAAATAAAATAAAATACTGATATTCAAATAACAATCCAGAAAATTAAACCCATGCGCTCTTTTTTTTTCTTTTCATAATTTTCGTTCACGCTGAGCGCGCTGGAATTTCTTTAAATTGAATTAAAAAGTATAAATTCTAATCTTTCAATGATATTCCTATGGGGAAATTGGCTTGTGTTTTGCACTCCTACACCCGTTTGGGTTCGAATAAAAAGTATCCTATAGCCTATTTCCTGGTTCTAAGCTACCTTTCCACCAATTTTCAGCCAAATCAGTTAAGCCGTTCTTTAGTTATAAATAGTGTAACTAACACGACTTTTTTTATATATATAGATGTATTTCCGGCTTGTGTGCTTGATCAGAGACCCGCTTATAAACCTTTGTCAAGTAAGACCAGTACGACAGAAGACCCATAGGACAGACAAATACAGAATTTTTACTGACACAGGGAAATTACAAGCAGGAGGAAGGCGGGAAACGAACCTGCACCCGGTACAGTGCGCAGACTGTTAAATAAATAAAAATATAATTTTCTCTTATTTATTACAAACATTATATAAATTGCATAATGAATTAGTAGTTATTATGATTACATTATACAGTAATAAAAAAATACTAGGTTCTAATAGTAACCTAGTATTTCTTTATGAAATACATTTAAATGACAAAGGTCAAGTTATCTGGAATGTTAATTTATCCAAGGGTACTAAGTTTTATAAATGAATATAATAAGACGTTTGCAAGTTTAATAATCCAGCCAATGATTTTGGGGTTTCTGCACAGAAATCTGAAAGGACTTTTCCATTTATGTAGATGTTCATAATTGCGTTTAACGCTTCTTGTTTAAGACCAGTGCGCAATGAGTTTTGTACTAAATTGTTAATTCCGTCATTAGAAGTCCAAAAGCACATGTGCAGAACTTTTCTTTTGTTTACCCGATTACATGAACATGCCCATTTTGTCTGATGAAGGAATTAACAGGATATAGGATTTCTAGATTAGAAATCCTGTTAATTCATTTTAGAAGTGAGGTGCTATACTCTTGTAGGATAGCAAAAACTAAAAAAATATGTATCACGAACATTAACGGGGAAATGGCCATCCACGAGGACGTCAGATTTTAAAAAATCTTTATCCTCAGGGAATTTTTGACCGCTGAGAACGGTCTGTTTTTCGAGCCTTGGTTTGTGGATATTTTTTGTGCAGCTAGATGTTTACGGCGGCAGCATTTGTAAAAGTAACTAGTAGAAGAAAACTAATGCACATGAATGCAACTACTTTATTCAAAAGGCAACATTTCTCCGTTCAACAAAATATGTAACTTGCAGTAGCGAGGATTAGCAAAAAGTGCATGTTGCAATAATAAGGAACCAGAAAATAGACTTAAATACAAAAAACACCTTTATAAGACAAATAAAAGAAACAAAGTGCAACTAGTGTGAATCTATTAATACATTTCCACAATAAAATATAAATATTGCATAACCATTTTCAAAAATTTTAATAGTTAAAACACATTTCCCTGAAAATTTAAAGATCTCTTATTTAAAAAATTTAACGTTTAATACTGATTTTTTGAAAATACAAAGGCATTTCTTTACTTTGTTTGGTAGAAAAGTAAAATTTACACAAACAACTATCACACATACATACTATACAGTTTGTTTCTTTAGCAAACATACAAAAAAGTATTTTATGTTTTGCTGATTGTATACATGCCCCAACATCTCAATATAACGTATAAACATTTATACATAACTTTAAGAGTTAAATAACAAAACAAAACTTGTCCAGTTACCCAAATCTTTTAAGTATTTTTAATAGTAAACATAACATTGGAATGAATATTTATATAGTACATATAATCTTAAATAATAAAAGTATTTTTTTTTAATCCTTTGTGTATTGTAAATAAATTAAAGGCAAATGCATTTCCTTGCCATGTTAATCAACATTTTTCATATTGCTAACAACTATTTATCAACCTTCCAACTTAATCACCTTTACAACTTAGTCCCCTATAAGTCACGCCAGTAAAGGAAAGAAAAATTTATAAAGATTATTTTAATATTCGCATTACATTCTAAAAGGCACATAAATATTTCGTGTTTTTTTACTCATTTAATCTAAAAAGCTCTGATTACTAAGTACCTTTAAATAATTTTCAATTTATTTCAAAGTACGAAATTGCATTTCTACAACACACAATCAGAAAAATTAAGCACATGTTTTACTATAGCAACTACAAGCTCACTGACATTTGAAAGACCAAAACCATGTGCAATGCTAAATTTAAGTAGCAATACTTAAGCATAATTACAAGTATGAAGATTATGTTAGGTCTTCTTACTTGAAAATAAAAACATCTAAACTTTATGTAACAAATAATCTGCCAACAGGAACTTTAAACGTTCAATATCTATCTATACAATATTTCAAACAAACACAGCAAAAATCAAACGCTTACATTGTCAATCAAACAAAACGCTAAAACAGGATTGCCTGTTATCACCACAAAAAAAAAATGGAAATGAACAAATAAAAACATTATTTTAGAATAATTCATTAGAATCTAATCTTACACAAAATATTTGGACTGAAAGAATTTAACAATTAAAAAATCATTTGCGATGCACAACAATCCTGCCAGTAGCAATTTTTCTAAAATATCATAAATTAATTGAACAATCATTGTACTTTGCTCTAGAGAATTAGAAATTACAGGATCTTTTGCATTAATCATGTAGCAGAAACTAGTTACGATGCATCACTGTCCATGCGAGCCCTTTTAGTTATCTGGGACATGGCTCCTCCGAGAAATCCCTGAGCAGTGCTAAACAAGTTGATGGGTGTGTTGCCATCTGTAATCAAAGCGGACTGAATGCCCAATCCTTGCAGAAGCTTGACCTGGAACAAAAGGTTTGTATATTTTTAACAAACTCTTATTTACAAATAGATTAAATTTTGTTTTAAGATATAAAGAATTAATATAAAACATTCCTCACATAAGTTTAAAACAGGTTAGGTAAACTAATAATATTGGAGAAAAAAAAATTATTGAAGTTTTTAAGAATTTTGAATCACAAACAATATGCAAGTAAATTTAAAGTTAAGTACAGTAGACACCCTCTTAACCGGCTTTAATGAGAACATGGGCAAAAAATCATTAAGAAATATTTAAAACTAACTGTTATACCCGACGTTGCACGGGTAGAGGTGGAAAAATAATTTAACAGTCAATTTAACTATATTTTTTCTTTCATTTTAGTTACATAAGATATGAAGATTAACCAGTAATTTCCCATTTAATTACCCAACTTGGATATAGTAATGATTAATATTAATTTCAAAAATACATTTGATAAGAAGCTCAAATTAAAAAGAATACATATTGAAGTAAAAAATAATCAGTAAGAATTAAAAATGGAAAAACAGCTAAATCTTAAAAGGGTCTCAAACATTTATTTTAACGCAATTCAAGGGAGTTCTATAATAAATTAAGTAACTTTTTTTTGGATACTTTGTAGATATTAAAAATTCAATGCAAATGTATACAGTACTAAATCAATGCAGATATGTACAATAACTGAATGAAAATAAATACAATAATAATTGAATGAAAATAAATGCAATAATAATTGAATGAAAATAAATACAATAATAACGCTAGCAAATTTATACCCGTTCTTCGCTCGGATTAAAAATTATCAAATCGTTCCAAATATGTGTACCATATAACCTGTTATAGGATCATAAACTTATGTTATTGTTCTCGCTCGTTATAAAGTATAAAATCTTGTTTCATTGCCTTAAAATTCCAAAATGAAAAATACGCTATAAAATGCACTCATAAATGTCATCACAATTCCCTCATAAATACATAAAACCTTTTAGCTCATTTGGCACGTTTTGGGAAATAATTTAGCGAGAAAATAGATATAGCTACAAACAGACCTATTATACAGCTCTAACACAATGACCTTCGAACAACCAACCAGATTATAAATTATTTATAAAAGAAATTGCCCATTTGGCGAGTTTTAGTTAATAATTTGGCGAGTTTGGCAACGTATTTGGCGAAAAAATAAAGACATAAAACACTAATATGCAGCTCTAGTGCGATGGCCTTTATTAACCATCATAGTTCAGTAATTGCTTAACTATACATTTATTGCTTAAATATGCATACATGCAGTCAACAGAAAAATCAATGAAAAAATCATCAAATAAACCCACAATAAAATCCGGGAATGGAGACTGGCGGAATTACGTCACTTGAAACATGTCAATTATTTTTCAAATAGTGAATTTAGTTTCTGAAGGTAATGGCAAAAGTATAAAATAAACATTTTGAATTTTAAATGTTTTCGTTAAAAGTTTTATTTAATTTTTTCAGCCGATGGCATCAGGAAAGAGAAAAAATGATCGGATTCGAGCGAAAGTGGTGTATTTTTTTCAGAAAATTTGAATTTTCTCTAAAAACGGAACAAGTATGAAAAAACTAAGCCTCAGGTGCACACGTTGGTATTAAAGGGAATCTATCTTAAAAATTTCGAATTTCTGAGGGCAGTATAAGTAGGTCTTTTACGATCCGAAGACAAACAGACACACACACAGACATACTCTTTTATTATTATAGATTATTCAATTTAGATCAAAAGTAGGATATTCACAATAAACTAAGAACAAGAAAAGAAAATTCCAATGTAAAATTAATGCAAATGCTCTTACTTGGAATTCCTGACCAGCAGATGCAACCGATTTAATTGTATCACTTCCAAGGCTATCTACAAGGTTCTTGAATTTCTGAGTTTCAATGTCAGCAATTTGCTTCAACTTGGATATTTCCAGCTCATTTTGTTGCTTCAAATAAAGCAACTCCTCCTCTCTTGCTTTATGAAGTCGTTCTAATTCCATTTCCTAAAGAAAACTTTTTATAATCAAATGCAAATACAACAGGATAAAACAGCATTGGTTACATTTATTATATACTTCACTTTAATCAATTTTCTTAGATAATAAGGTTACATTAATAACACTTAACAGTAAATATTTATTTAGTTATTATAAGTTTACAATAGTTCAACTTAGAAATCGGTCACTGTCAACATAGAAAGCTTATCCTTAACCTACACAGAAAGTTCCAGTCATCCTGACTGGAGCATATGCTTCGCATCCCTGATCCCTTTGTCAGGAGAGCGAAAATAAGCACAGTCAGCCTTGGTCAATCATGAGCTTTCACGCCACTGAGTTTAGTTTAGAAAGTTACAGCACACACCTCCTATGTTTCAATAAGTTGCAAACAAATACTAACATCTAAAAAATATAGATATTGTAAAATTGTCTTAAGAAAATATGCATTCAACCACTCTTCAAAAATTTTCAAGATGATTTACTAGGTATAACAATGAGGCTTTCTAAGAGATAAGAGATAAATGATGCCTTGGACAATTAATCACTCCCCTCAAAAACTCACTTTTTAAAAAAAAATCACTTAGAAATTTGATATCAGCGTTGCAAATAAATGAGAATTGTTCATAGTATAGGATCACATAACAAAAACTTACAGCCTCAATTTTGACTGCTTCAGCCTTTGCTTTTGCTTGCTCCACTGCAGCTTCAGATTCAATGCGCTGGGCCTCGATGCGACTCATGGCCTCAGCTTTGGTCTGGCCACAGCTCTCAATGGTCATGCTGCTCACTTTCAGCTCAAGAAGAGCTTTCCTTGACTTTTCAGCTTCCACTTCGTCGGAAATTCGTTGTCGCTCGAGTCGTCCTCTAGCCTCTTGTTCCCTTCTCTCTGCTTCTTGTCTGAAAAATATTTAGTTGTTTTCTGTTTTGTAAATGTCAACAATTTTTGAAAAATCATTAAATAGGCTTTAAATGGTGTAGTTAAAAATTAAACATGTATTAATAGTTTTATTATAACATTTCAGCAAAATTATGTGAAAATACTTGTAAAACAATTTTTAAATAAATTAATATAAGCATTACCCCAAAAAATTATGACTATGACCTTGTTTATTAAAAATACTGATAATGATAAAACTGATGTTGGTTTTTATTATCAATATTTAAAATTGAGATAATATGCTCAGAGTACTGAAGCTTCAATACAGCAAAAGGTAAACTATTGAAACAGCATATTTTCTTTAAATTTCGTACATTGCCTCATTTTGTAATGTATGATTTATGCAGTAGATTAAGGAGGGGGTATGAACTTTTCAAAACTGTACCTAGCAGTGGCCTCTTGACTTTGAGTTGTAATTTCAATAGCCAATTGAACAGATTTCTGTAAAGAATCCCTTGTTCGTTGATCAACAGGTTCTACACTTTGAATATCCACACTGGTGATGTACAAGTTGTTTTGGGGAAACAAGAAACTTTTTCTGACCTTCTTGTTTTCATCTAGACCAAAAACTGCAGTGCGAATTATCTTAGCAGAATTCTGTAAAAGCACAAGTATTTACTTAATTTTGTAAGTTTTGTATTAAAAAAATATCTTTCAATTTGAATGAAATTTATTGTCTGTTTGGTATAACAAGTTTAAAAACCCAAATTCAAGTTCATAAAATATAAAAAGTTAATATTTTGCTGAACATACACAATTTAAATACAATTCGAAATATATTGCAGCAAATTTTTGAAACATTTATATTCATTGCTTGTTTCTTCAAATTACTAAAAAATATATATACCATTCCAAGTAGTATTATTCGAATAAAATTATACATTTACAGAAAACCTTCCGAGCAAAAGTATGACAAACACATGCATATCAAAAATAGTAGAAAGTTTTATTTTTTAAATATTAAAACAATGGAAGATACCTTATGAAAGTCATCAAAATTTGTGCCAGCTACTGTGCCACGAATCCTAGAAGCTATAGCTTTACACAAATCTCCAATGAAGTCAGGAACACTAAAAAGTTTGGCAGCAGCTTCGGGACCTTTATTCCCAATATCAAAGTACCTAAATTGAAAAATTAACTTTTTAGTTAACAATTAATTTTGATTTAGTTTTTCACAGACGGATTCCCGATTTTTTTAAACAATACATACTAAATAATTTAAGTCTATAAATGGACAAAAAATAGTAAATATTCAGTTCTACGTAAATTTTAAAGATTTAGTTAGAAAAACTAAACTGATTGCCATGTTTTCTATTATCCACAAAGAATACCATTATAATTTTATTTCTATTAAAAAAAATTAAGAAAGCATGATAAACACTACAAATTTAATAAAAAGTATTTTGTCAACAAGGTTCTCTATTTACCATCAGTTATTTTTAAAAATCTCGAATTAACTAAAAAAAGAATTTGTTGTTAATTATAGCAGAATCTTTTTATTGTTTGAAGTTTTATAATTGAAAATTTAAAACTAGGATTTAATATAATTGAAAATAATATACAAAATGTAGATATGGATATTATTTTAAAATAATTTTTAGTTCATAAAAATACTACTTTTAACTAACTAACCAATTGTAGGACAGTTGTAGTGAAAGTCTAGCATGGTCAGCAGTTTCAACTGTAATGATATCTGTGCAGAAATCAGGCCCAAGAAGCAAACACAAAGTCTTAATAACATTCGGTCTTTTGGGTTTGTCACCGGAAATGCTTAGTTGGGTAAACTGTTCATCTGGGGCCAACATTACAAGATCGGGACCAAAGACAACTCTGAAATAATTATCAAAAATACATTAGATAACATATCATTAAAAAAATCTTTTTATTAAAACCAAGTAAAGCTGTATTTTTAATTTTTAAAATTGGTTTAAGGTATTCAGTTACAATAAAGTTTAAATTATTTCAACTCTTTAAGAATTAAACTGATAAAAACGTAACCCATTATACTTATGAAATAACCACAAATAATTCATAAATTGTACGAGTAACAGGTAAAATTATTTTCAGTAAGATAAAAAATAAGAATCCAAAAACTATATAAGATAGTCCAAAAATCAAACTAAATTTACTCATTTTAACATTGCTGCTTTGAACTTTATTTCAGCTTTATGTCAATCATCAAACCAATTTTCAGCTTTATGTCAATCATCAACCAATCAGCTTTATGTCCAATCATCAACCAATCAGCTTTATGTCCAATCAGTTATGCCAACAAACCTTGATTTCTTCTCTTTGTAATCATAGACTTGAACGGCAGCATTATGAGGAACTCTCAGAGTAACAGCTTTGGCCCCTTCATCATCGGATTTGTGCATTTTGGCAGGATAGGGTGCCGAAGCAGCAAGCTTTGTTCTCCACGCCCCTCTGTCACTCAAAGGCTCATGGCCCTTATCTAATAGTTCTTGTACTTGGGGTGGCAATTCCTTAACCCACAGCTCTTCATCTTGGGTTAGCATGTAGGTAGCACCAGAAACCAGGCGGACCTTAAGTAAATTTATATTAATTTGAGGAATTAATACAATACTTATATGTTTAGTAAATTTGGATTAGCCACCAATGCAGTAAAAAGACTTGGTTTCAAAGAAATACCACTTAGTCAATTTCATTGAATGCAGATAAAATTGCAGTTAACATTTATGCCTTGTACTTGCAATACATCTTCCACTTTCACTCTATTTTTAACATTGCATGTGCTTTTTAAGAAGCATGTAGACGCTGATTAACTGAATATAGATTTTTTTTGTAAGATTTAAAATAATTTTTTTATCTGTAAAGAACTCTTTAAAATATATAAAGAAAATGAATCTTTGCTACTTACATGTCCAGACTTGATGTTTCTCACATATATTCCTTCATTTTCATCAAGAGCAATAGCATAGCGTTTTGTGACGATTTCTACTTCAGTTGGGGGAATGTATTCTGTAGGGCCTTTAATCATCCAACGGTCTCCAGGATTGCGATCTTTAGGCTGAAATTCCGAAGTTAATTATAGTCATACAGTGTGAACAGACATGCCATTTTTGTAGGATAGTAAGTCTCTTTGACTCACTGTCCCGCAGACCAAATGTCCTGCTTTTCGTTAGTCCCAAAAATGAACAGGAAAATAAAAAATATATATATGATTACTCCCATATAATGCTAACTAATAAATATTTCACATCTATTCATCATTTTTATTATTGGTCTTACCATAGATATAACTATGGTAAGACCAATAATAACAATGATGCCATTGTTTGAAATTTGGCTGATGAGTTTGAAAATTGGGTGATATATGAAAAATTGTCAAAGGTTGGGGAGGGTGGAAATGGTGAAACCTCTTGATATTTGGTTTGGTTTTTGAAAATCTGGTTACATTATCATGCAATCCACTAAATTAAGCTAAAACTGCTCCGTACTTATAGATTTTAATAAAAAAATATAGATAAATTGTTAGCTAAATTAAATACACAGAATTTGAAACACTCTATAGTGTCTACACTCTCGCAATTACTCACTGGGGTTTCACTACTATCTTGGAATGCTTCTCTAGCTTTGAGAATAAGTCCTTCGTTCTCACTTAAAACATAAACGTCTTGAATTCCAGCTTCTAGACTTTCACCAGGTAGTAGAAAAAATGATTTTTCGCCCTGAAAAATATAAGTAAAATTAAACTTCAAATTAAAAAATTTTATGCTTTGCGAAGCACCATTGAAAATATGGCATTCATTTTAACTTATGACTTGAGTGAGGCGGCCCGTCAGGGCCAAGCACTGCGACCAAAATCCATTTTAACTTTTAAAAAAATAAAGTTAATTATTATGTATTATTATTTTTAAACATGATATCTATGTTGCACACAAAATCTAAGCTGATACTAATATCTTATGTATCAGTCTTCAGCTTATGAAGCTTTATTTAATGAACAATGATCTAAATAAACAAAACTTTGTCTCAGTCTGTAGCTATACCTAATGCTTAAGTTTTTTTTTCATATTCGACAAAAGTGGCAATCCAAAAATGGGAGGGGGAGCTAAGACCTGTTTTTATTCCTTTAAAATAACAATACATAATAATTAAAATCTACTAGCTATATATTTTAATTGATTTAGGTCCATTTATTATTTATGAATTCATTGAAACTTTGTTTATGTAGTGCAGGATACTTTCACTTTGGAGGGGGGGAGACTAAAAATGCCTACCCCCACCCTAGTACTATCCACATACTAACCATCCAGAAGTTAAAACTAAACTACTGCATTGCAACATATGTCATTTCTGTTCATAGGACAAATCAAATTGACCAATAAATAATTTGCTGTTTAATAGACAGTATTCATAATTCTATAAAATAATCGCTATTTTACCCATATAACAGAGCCCAATTAAGCATATTCTAACCTTAATCAATTTCTTTCTTCCCAGTTGGGGTTTACCATCAGCACCAGTTGGGTCCAAGATGACACAGTATTGTCGGTTAGAAAGTGTTGTAATGGGCACAGTTCCCAATACATCTTCATATACCCCTGGAATGTAAGCTTCAGTGTCTTGGAGGGTAATAAGCCACTCTTCACCATTTTTTCTAGTCTTTCCAAATTCATCTACAAATGTCTTTTTTGCTTTAACATGCACAGCTTCCTATAAAAACAAAATGCGACATTAAATATGAAATCAAACTAAACTAGAGAAATGTGTATGGTCTGTCACAATTTTCTTAATTGTTTATTTATTATTATTAAAAAAAGGTGAATCAGTTGAATGAAAATCCCGATGAGTGTTTTTTAAAGCGCACACTAATAAAAGGACAAGGTAAAAGAAATAAACCTTAAAAACATCAAAACAAATTAAATATTTCAATGAATTGGTAAACTTATAAAGTATTTAAAGTACTTTGGTAACTTTTCTGGTGTTAATTTTTAACCTATTCATCGAGTTTTAACAAAGGCAATGTATGTATGCTTATAATTTTAAACCGATCATATAAAAAGTCAGCATTTAAATAATATAATCGTAAAGTGGGTATCCAAATACAAACTTGCAGGAATATGATGATTTACCACAAAAGGTTTATCTTTAAGTTAACAACTTTTTAATGCACCGAAAAAATATGTGTAAGCAGCTGAACTATGCACATTACACTTTAAATGTACAATATACATGTGCTTATCTGCACTTTTGTGGAAAAGGGTCAACAGGTAATGTTTTAACATATGACATCAGCCTTTTTTTTTCCTAAGGCACAACATATGTTCATAGACTTATTATGTTACTCACTTTATCTGTTAAAATATGAGCACTGACAACATCAATAATTTCTTCATAGACTCCAGGTAAATAAGCTCCAGTCTTTTTAATAATCCATTCCTCTCCTGTAACTCTTTGCTTCCCTTCTCTATCTTTGGTCTCGGAAGTCGCTCGCAATTTCAGGGCTTGGTTAATATTTATAACGATAGCGGAAATGGTTTCCAAGACCTCAACTTCCTTGCGGGGAATGAAAGTTCCTAAAAATGATAAATTAATAACATATCATCACATAGCAGCAGTTATAACACATTCTTAAAAAATTAGTTTTAACAATTTAAATTTAAATAGTGTTTACAATGAATTTAAATCAATGTTTAAAATAAAGTGTTATTTGCCTATTGGAAGTTTTTTTAAAATCTTGAATTCATTTTGATAGTACCAGTAAGTAGCGAATCCAAAAGCTTCATTTGGGGGTTTACGGTTTTGGTGACATTCATTAATGTTTTTACTTATCAATTATTTTTAATTATTAATTAAAAACTATCAGTAACTTTACTTGCTAATTAATAATTATCAATCCATTTGGCATAGAGATGAAAGCAATAAAATATGAAGAAAAAAATCCCTTGTTTTACCTGGTCCTTCAAACAACCATTCATCTCCAGCAACCCTTTTCACACCATCTTCCTCTACATCTCTGATGGCCTTTAACCTCAAAGCACTGTTAGAAGACACGACTGTCAATGGTGTTACTTCCTGGAAAAATTTCAAAAAACAAATTTTAGATATTCCCTTTAAGATTTGAGTGTGGAGATCTTAATTAGGGTAACTTTGGACTAAAATGGAAAATGTAAGTAAATCATTGTTTCATCATAAGTCCATTAAATTCACTTACTTAAGTCAATTTGACTTTTCAAATAGTAGCAACACAGAACGAAAAAAAGAAAAAATTAGACAAGTGGAAAGAAATATTGCAGTTCTATACTTGGCTCAAAGAAATGCTGAAGGGTGGAATTTGCATCAATCTGTATTAACTTTTTTATTACATTAAATAACATGGACATTCAATCTATTACATTCTAAGATTCTAACAGAACCAAAAAAAAGTGGTCCTGGTTTATCACATTAAAATCAATAATTAGACATTGAGTCTTTTCACTTTTTTAACAAACTAGATTTTTCAATTCCTATTTTGAAAATTGAATTCGTATCAATTTATTAATTTGAAACATACAGAATTCTTGATTTCCCCCCACACAGATAATTTCGTTATTATAGGGTAAAAAAAACTGTTTGCAACCCAGCATTTGCAATAGATTCAATTCAAGTTTCCCAATAGATACATATATGTCAAATAAGTCGACAGGGAAACTTCGTAAAAATTAAAGATCTTTTATTAAGACTTATTCATCAGGATATAGTGAAATTTATCTATGGTGTCAACTATTGCCAAACATTCTAATTCAGTTATTGCATAATTTTTTTCATAATCTCTAAGTGTTCTAGAGTGGTATGCAACAGGGTGCAAAATACCATTCTCGTCTTCTTGTTTAAGTATACCTGCTACAGCTGTAGAAGATGCATCAACAAAGATATGTGAAGGGGAGTTTGGGTTAAATAATTTTAAAATAGGTTTGGAAATTAAAGCATTCTTTAAGGCTTCAAAACTTTGTTGACATTCGGGAGTCCAACTCCATGTAACATCTTTTTTAAGTAATTGATTTAAAGGGTATCTTATTTTAGCATAATCTTTTATAAATTTGGCATACACATTCACACTACCTAGATATCTTTGAAGTGAGCGTTTATCTTTGGGAGGGGTTAACTTTTTAATTGTTTCTATATTTACTTTGTTAGGGGTGATGATTCCATACTTAATCTCATAACCAAGAAAGTTAATTTGATTTTGAGCGAACACACATTTAGAGAATTTTAATTTAATTTTTTCTTGATGCATAATTTCAAAGATTTTATTTAAATGTTGCAAGTGCTCGGCTTTAGAATTGCTATGTATGATAATATCATCAAAATAATTATAGGCAAAATCGACTTTATATTTAGTGAGGATTCTACGAATTATTCTATTAAATATAGCAGGAGCATTTTTAAAACCAAAGGGGAGTCTTTTAAATGTGTATAATCCTCTATGGGTTACAAAAGCTAATTTTTCTCGGTCAGATTGAGCGATAGGAACCTGATGGTAACCAGATGCTAAATCAATGGTGGAAAATATTTTTGAATTATACAATTTATCTAAGATGGAATCTATTCTTGGCAATGGTTCACTATCTAACTTAGTAATGTGATTTAATTTTCGATAATCAATGCAAAATCTTGTTTTATTAGGTTCGCCATGTTTTGCAACCAATGTAACAGGTGCTGCATAGGGAGAATTAGTTTCCTCAATTAAATTTGCTTCTAAAAGTTGTTGTACATGAGAATCAATTTCGCGTTCATTAACTAATGATGTACGATATGGGCGCTGGTTAATTGGGAGGTCACTATTTAAAATAATTTTTTGTGGTTCTACATTAATACAACCCACATCATATTGAGAAGTAGCAAAGACACTCCTATGTGTGAGCAAAAGTCTTTCAATTTCAGAATCTTCATGAGCAATTTGTAAATAATTTGTGTTTACAGAGGCTCTGAAAGTCTGTTTGTTGTTTTGCTCAAACAAAGAGTACCCTTGGTTTATATTATTGTTAAGAGAATATTGATTATTAGAACACTGATTATCATTTTCACAATGCATCATTAAAGATAAATGGTTTATCATAGGTAATTGTATGTCATAATAGTGAGGAAGGATTACATTATTTTGAGTTATTTGCTTATTTTCACAATTAATTATCAACTTAAATGTAGAACAGCCAGATAAGCCAAGTATTATATAAGGTAATGGACTAGGGTTAACAAACAAGGTAATTGTTTTGGTAATCCTTCCCAAGTTAAGTGAAACATCGACACATTTGTTTATTGAAAAGTTGCTATTTGCCTGTTTAACAAGAAAAGGATTAATCTGTTTACACTTTAAATTATATTTTACAACAAAGTTATTAGGAATTATATTCAGAGTACTCGCTGTATCTATAATACAGGGAATATTGTCGTTTTGATTAATGCAACTTTTCAATATCAAATGTTCCATATGTCATATGGTGTTTCCTCCACTGGACGAGTTTTCTGTATTTGGGTTACTTTGAGGTGTTTCAGTATTATTAGTAGTGGTTTTAAAAGGACATTCGCTCATCCAGTGATAAGCATGTAGTATTCCCCTTTCGGTACAGTGACGACAAGGAGAAGAAGGTAAGTATTGACTTTGGAAATGATTCGTATGGTAGGTTGGTCTAGGACCTTGTTGCCGAGGAGTGTACGACCTATTGTTGTTGTGAGGTCGAAATCCTGAATTAAGTCTGTTTTGTCCAAAACTATGGTCATATCGGTTAGGTCGATTCTGGATTCCATATGGTCGAGGAGTAAAAGATTGATTAAAGTTATTTTGATTATGCTGAGGTCTATGGAACGGTGCATTTGATTGGGGTCTGAACGGTCTAACATTGTTATATCTATAGGGATAAGGAGTTTGATTAGTTTCATTTGCGGGAGAAGGTCGATTTATTTGTTGGAGGCGAATCGCCATATCTAACCATTCAGCTAATGAGGCTGGTGAGCCAATAGTTAACCCTTGTTTTATTGGAAGTGGGACACAATCAGTTAAACCCTGTAATATTAAGTCAGTGGGAAGACCTAATCTCCTTCCAATTTCTGTTTTTTTTGCGAAAATACTCAACAATATCGTCTTGCATTTTAAGAACACAATTGTTAAATTCATTAAAAGAGGTTATGTTTGGAACAAGAAAGTGTTCAAGAAGTTTATTTTCTAGTTCAGACCAAGATTGAACGTTTACGCAATAATTTATATACCATTTTAAAGCAGATCCTTTTAAATGACGAGGTAAATTTTGTAGTTTCCAAGTATGATCGGTATTTAAGTTGTTAAAATATGCTAGATAAGCTTTAACATTAATCCCCATGTCAGGATCAAAACTAATAATCGCTTCGGGTGACATTTCATTAATTGGTAATTTAATATCAGAAATACTATTTTCCAGTTCGTTTAACGTTAGAGTGTTGACTTGGGGAGTCGGTGAATTTTCAACTGTACATAAATTAGGTGTTTCATTATTGGGTTGATTTTGTGATTGTTCATTATTAATTTCATTACTATCTGTTAGAGTCATATTTTCAGTTTGTTGGTCAGTACTTTTTTGGTCCGCCATGCTCTCGATTGATGTGCCTGAACGCAATAGCATAGAATTTTTTTTATTTAGTATGAAAAATTTAAATTAAATTGCTTCTTATAACGAATAATTCGGTTATCGAGCATGGTAGAAACTAACTGGCAAACAAACTTCATTACGAAATTAAAATTAAAAGAAATTTTAATTTATAATCTTAATTATTTAAATTTGGTTATAATTAAATTATATCAAATATTTCAACCATTCATCATATCAAATATCTCAAACATTCTTCTATTTCCAATCTCAGGTGCAATCGTGTATCAAAATAAAATATAAATTTGTTCACACATTTTTATAAAGTAATGAAAAAGATTTCACTTTAAAATGCAAAAGTTGGAATAATCAATTTATATTAAATACTTAATTATATTTTCAGGAATGCTACATGTAAAAAATTAATTTTAATAAATTTTCAAAGGATACTTCTTGAAGCTTGTTCACGTTCATCTTGGGAACATTGAAAGCAGTATTTTTTTTGTATAGCACAAATCGGCGAAAATGTCACATAATTGAAGAATCACAATGACGTTTAATTTCACGATAAAAATGAGAAAGCACAGTTTCAGTACAGCAATGGCACGAAGTTGTAGAGAGAGAAGTATCCGTATCCAGCAATTCGACAGTGTAATTCAGGGACAGCACACGGCAGAGAGGAGAGAGGCCACACCCAGGCCAGGAATTTAGTAGCAGGCATCGATGAGTCATCAATCAGGAACTTTACAAAGACGATTTATGATATTGCAGAGATGAGAGAAGCCGAGGTCAAATTCAAGTTACAGCAGATGACGAAAAAGCGATAGTTTGTAGTTAGTCCAGACAACAGCCGAGAAGTAATAGAAAAATAAATGGTTGTGTGCTTTGGCCATTTCGAAAGTTTAAATTTGTAAGAGGATTCCGCGCATGCAGGTAAAATATCCTGCCGACTTATGTCAAATAAGTCGACAGGGAAACTTCGTAAAAATTAAAGATCTTTTATTAAGACTTATTCATCAGGATTCAGGAAGAGATTGATTTGACGTCTGCAGTCGACGAAAGAGTGTGATCGAATGTGTACAAAAAATGGCGAAAACATCCGTGCTCTGTTTCACTGACCAATTACATCCATGGGAGAGTTGAAAGATCAATTAAAAATATGTGCTGACTAAATAGTTTCTGTGGGAACGAATTGATCTAAGCGACTGTTTGTCGCCGACAGGGTGTGGTTGGGAATGTTGGGATGTTAAAGTACTAAGTGATATTAAGGATATATGAGAAAGATAATTTAAGTTATTAAGTTTAATTATTGAGGGGTCAAGTTATGATATGTCATATACAAAATATAAGATTTAAGTTATATTGAGGGGTCAAGTTATGATATGTCATATATATTTTGCAAATTTTTTACTGACTGTTACAAATGTGTTTTAAAAAAACATTACATCTTTTGGTCTTTCATTATGAATGAAAAATGCATCTTGTAATTTTATACATACCAAATGCATATTCTCCCCAGGATATAATGGAAATGGGTCTTGCTCCAATCTCACTTCATAATCAGCATGTTTCAGTTTGATTTGGCCAGCACTATCATAGACCAAAGCATTATCGGCATCCCGAATTACAGGATTACAGATGATGCAGTAGTGACATGGGGGAATGATGACCATTTTCTTGGGTGGATGAAGAACTCTAGAATTTGAAAAAAGGATTAGATTACACTTTTATATCCCAGAGCTATTAAAACATCCATTAATTATTGTCTTTCAGGGACTAGACAGCTTAATGATCAGTTAGTCAGAAAGTCCAAGGTTGAGACCCCTGCCGTATATTATGATGTATTCTGAGCCCACTGCGACATATACTCGTTAAATCTTTTTTTAAAGTCCCAAACAAGCACCAACAAGAGGCCACTGGTTTGAGTTGAGTGCCCGCTCATCCAATGACCGGGGTTCCAGATTACAAAGCTTCTCATGGAAGGTTGCTATGGACAGCTTGGAAACTTATAAGGCCAAACTTTAACTTCCACCAGCAAAATACATAATACTAAAATAAGTTTGCTAGACAGCACCTAAACATTGAAAAATATCCTGTAAAAGTAACATTCGTAAAGAAAGACTCACCCAAGAGTTTACAATGCTTTATTACTATTTATTACAATATTAATAATTGAAAAATAACTAAAAGTCTAATAAAACAAAGAAAATATTTCACAGAACAAATACTAATTGCATAAAACTATAAATACACATACCGTTCATTTTCCTGTCTAATGTATGTTTTGGGACCTGTTTCAACTCTTGTAGTATTAGCCGTTTGATCAAGAACATGCATATAATAGTACGGAGGAATTCGATAGATGCTCTTTTCAGAAGAGTCTGATTCTTTATTAGGAGCCATTGCTAAAAACAACAAAAGTAAGTTCAAAAGTTAAAACCATTATTTTACAGGTTAACTGATGTTCAAAAAGTTATATATTTGTAAATTTTAAGGCTTATATACAATTCATGAATTCTACTTTGTGGGGGGGGGGGGGGGTATAAGGAAGGAATAAGTATAAGGAATTTCAATTTATATCAAGAAATTTATGAACACACAATGAATCAGCTTATACACTTGTTTACTTCCTAAAAAACTTTTTTAATTGTGATTTTTTTTGCATTACCACTCTGGAAAGTACTAAATATGCATTTTTAAAAAGAATTTTGTTACAAACTTAAAAATTGATAATAAATCGTCGTGCTGATAATAAAAGGTACGTTCTAAAATTAATTTTACCCTGCAATGAAGGAAGAGGAGGCCAATCAGTGGAACTTTCCAGTTTGTATATATTTTGACGAAAACTAAAAAGTTTTGGGAAATTTAATCAGAGGCAGATGTGAATGCAAGTATTGTCGATGTCATCACAAACCGGCAACCGGCAGGGCAAGGCAACACAGAATACACGCAATCTTGCGAGTTGCGTTATCACACGCAACAACAAAAAAACGCCTTCTTTGTTTTGCTTTTTTTTGTTATTGAAACCGGAGCGGAATGGCTTTGGCGCCGGTCTGACAAGAAATGTTTCACCTTTGGCATCTTTTTTGCATTGACAATAGTTTGTAACCCTACTTCAATTAAAATTTAAACTAACACTTAAGAATAAAACCACACCCATTAAATGGTTAAATAACGTATAAGGATAAAAATTAATCAAAAGTTCAACTTTAAAGAATTATTTTTGATATCAAACCACAAATTAAAAAAAATATTAACATAACAACAGACTATAAGTAGGATTGCGGCATTTAGCGTAGTATAAAGAGATACAACGCCAAATGCTGCAGTACAGCATATTTTCTTGCTAAGTAACGTTCATAGCCGTAACGTTTCATTGTAAGCCATTCCTATTTTAAATATTTAGAAATCTATGAATATTCGTTTTTTGTGTTACTCGATCGAAACAATGAACACCACTTGGCAATTTGGCCTTGGAAAAATTTCTATTATTAAGAACGGGTTGCTATAGCTTTCCATTTGTTTGAAAATGCTATAAAAACCAAGACAAAAGCAGTCGACCTCACATTAATTTTCCACAGAAAAGGAAATTCCTAAATTCTAAGTTACAGCTGATTTTATTTTTTATTATTATTATAATGATCAAATTAAATGATAAACATAGGCCAAGAAAGTTTCCAATAATATTAGAGATTCACAGTTTAATTATTCACGTCTTGTTCCTGCAGTTGGATAAATAACTTACTCTTCCATTGATATCAGTTTCATATAAGTTGCTACAAGTTTCCCCCTCAAGATAAGCAAATTGGCTTAACCATAAACCTAATTTTACTGCAGGTTTAATATTTAACTGAAGTGTTATAAACTTTTTTATATTTCTTACTCATTGCCATTATTTGCAAATAATAAATAACTCCTCCATACTTTAAATTTTATAATGTAGTTAAATTTAAAACGTAATATTCCCTAGAGGATGAAAAAAAATATATATATGTAAAAAAAAAAAATACTTACCCATAACCCATGTCTCTCTCTCCAGTACAATAATTATTTTTAAGTTATTTAAAAATATTTTTACTCTTTAGCTTTAAAAGAAGATAGAGTAGCTTTAGCTTTTAAATAGAAGATTTAAGCACATTTTTATGTCCGACATTCTGGAATTACCCTAAAAGCCAGTTAATGACCATTATCAAGCTTTATGTTCAATACATAGATAACTATTAATACCTATCATTTAGGATGTTTATTTTACTAGTAAACTGTAGCTGGATCATATAAATTTAATATAAGTGCACCTGATGTCATCAGATCATTAATAGTTATTCTTTTTAAAAAAAATCAGGACAGCACATAGGGAAATTATAGCATTTTCCTTCACAGAAAAAATGTATCTTCAGTTGATTTTCCAAGTTTTTTTAGAAACTAAAACTAAAGAATGGTTTTATTGAATACCGAAAATATGATGAAACCTTTCACTACACATGTTGTAGCTACTAGACTTTTTTTAGTAAAAAACCTAGGGCTGCATTTGCACAGTTAGCTCATATCTCCAATATCGGGTAAGATAAAAGCAGTAATCTCAAGGTAAAGCATCTTGATATTTTTAAAAGATAATTTCACTTTTACAGTTTTAATGATTTTTAAATACAACTTTTTTTTTTTTTGTCTTACATCAACTTTTTTTAATACAGTAGACACCCTGTTAACCGGCCTAAATGAGACTGGGAAAGACAGTTAAGCGAAAATCAATTAAACATTTGATTGTACATTCATATATATTGATGATATTTGCTGTATAAGTAAAGATATAATATAAAACACCATTTTGTTCCATGTATTAAATAAAGCATTACAAGATACATTCCGTTATAAAATCAGTAACTTTTTTTGTTGCAATCTAGAAAATCTGATACTTACTACATAGTTCCACATGGTATTGATATAATTTTTAGGAATAAAAAAAAATCGGCTAGTTAAAAAGGAGATCCGATTAAAAGGGAGTCTACTGTATTACTTTTTGAAGTGCTTAACATCATTAATGTCATTGAGAGATTATCCTTCCACTTCCTTACATATTCAACTTGTCACTTTTGCAACATCTGAATCATCAAATGCTTTGTTTCAAAGAGTACTTGTGAGAACAACATTAGTAAAAATACCCAAATCTAACAGAAAGATCAAAAGTCGACGACCGGTCGGTAAGCGCTGGGAGCAAACGTTGAATAATCGACGGCCGGTCGGTATGCGCCGAGAACCAAATGTTGATTAATCGACGGCCGGTCGGTAAAGTGTTAAGGTGAAGACATAAAATTCAAAACCTTAATTACCAGTTACAAAAAAACAGAAAATTATGCCAGTTTGAAAAAGTTTAAAGAACATGCCAGCATTTATCAAGATATAGAGAAGTGTTTAACTGACCCTTAAGTGCATTACTACAAATATTTTAACTTAGCAGCACTTTATTGAATAACACAGTGGTATTATTTTTAGATACATTTTTTTAATTAAGTGAACATAACATTTCATTCAAATAAAGAACAACAATACTTAATTGACGATACATAGTGAATACATTTGTTTCCACTTCCAAAGACACTTGATCAAGTCCGGGAACACAACACTTCTTCCAAACTTGACCAAGTTAAAAATGTTACATAGTCAATTCCATGATAGCATTGACGATATCGTTATTGTTATTTTTCAAGGCTTTCACCGCCTTGCTGCGCGAGACGTTCGCCTGCGACATGACCAGCTCGATGTCTTTGCTCTCCACCTCTGAGTCGTCGACTTCGCCCTCTTCTTCTGACTCCTCCTCGATGGGTTGGGTTGCGATCGTTTGCGCTGATCCATCCGCTGGTGCGACGGATTCCGGAGCCTTGAACTTCTCGGCGGCGGCCATCTGGGCCTGTTGGCTGAGATCCTCTATCTTGGCCTCGCCGAACACGATGTAGGTATCGCCGGCCGGGCTCTTGTACACATCAGGCTTAGTGATGACGAACAGAATGTTTTTGGACTTGCGGATGGTGACTCGGATGGCCCCCTGGACGGGCTTCAGGCCGAGCTTGGACATCAGCTTTCGGGCTTTCTTCTCGCCGCGGCTTTGCTTGGCCTTGCTGACCAATTCCTCGCTGATTCCCGCCATCTGGGCCATTTGGCTGGTGGCGGCGGCCTGGGCTGCATCTACCTCGTCGCCTTCTGCTCCGGAGTCGTCGCTCTCGGATTCTGTTCCGGAGTGCTTCGGGTCGGTTTCGGTCTTGTCGACCTCGTCGATGGACAATACTTCGGCACTCATTTGCGGCATTGTTGATTTCGATTAATAAATTGTTCGATTTAAAGAGCTCGAGGACAAAAAACGTGCTTTTGATCCGAAGAAAAGAATGGAGAAAAACAGGAAATAAAAAGTGTTGCCACTTTGTATTTCGTAATCTGATACTCTTTCATGTTATGGTGTGTGTCTATTACATTGGAACAATTTCTTTCCTAAAAAGTTTATCCTGACGTCACGTGCCACATTTTAAGCGCATGCGTTACCAAATACAAAGCATGCCTTCCGACCTACATTTGCTGGTATAAATAATAAGCATTAAAAAAAACTCGATTTATAAAAGCAAGCGGTAAAATCATTGATTCCATTTCGCGTAAGCGCAACACCGACATCAGTGCAAATATCCAGACACATGCGTTTTGAAGAAAAAATCGACCGCTATTGCACCGTTTGTTGAGAAAATTCTTATCTAAAACTGTCTTAATGTAGACACACCAACATGAAAATATTTTTCTTCAAATATAGTTAGATAACAAAGAAATTCATGCACACTTCATTTCAAAACACTTATAACACTACTATATTTTCTAGTTATTTTTTAAAAATTTAAAAGAAAACGAACCCGAATGAAGTACGCAGACTGTTTAATGGTTAAAAAGAAATATTCCTGGTTGGGACCAAGATCAAAATTGGCGAGGAAGTTTGGTACTTTTTAAAACTTATCTTTACTTTTGGCGTATATATAGTTTATGTAATAGCAATAGAATATTTTTTTTAAAAAGTTTTTATATGAATACAATAAATTTTAATATTAATAAAGTTTATAATTTTTTTTAACTCATACAAGTAAACTAACCTGCTTATTAAATTTCATTATGGAGTTGAAAAAAGCCAAGTCATTGCGCCAAAACCACGTGACTTTGTAAAATGTTGATTACCCTCTTTTAGGTGTGCAATGCATTGTTTATTCTTATTAGTCTTTGACCTAATTTTACTAACTGTAACGCTTAAATAAAAACTAAAAGTAAATTAATCGGCAAAAAAATTAATGTGTAGTGTATTTACTATTTCCTCTCTTCTGTAAATTAAATAATTAATACTTTGTATTCACTTTCCAAATATATTTCTGCAGGATATGCTTCAATTGAATAACTTTTAGTAAAAATTGTGAAAACATCACACGTAACAAAATGGATTTTATACGTAATACGATTTTCTTCATTACCTTTTTTATACAACTTTCATTTATTTTTTGTCTTTTCGATGATCAAGTTGGAAAATTTGACTGGAGACAACAATACATAGGCAAAATTAAGTACTCTTACATTGATCCATCAATAGGAGGATCTCAAAAATTTGTTGTTGCAACCGAAGAAAATGTTCTATCTTGCCTAAGTACACGTACTGGAAGTATTATATGGAGACAAATTCTAGAGGCTGGCGAAAATGGAGTCATCGATGCAATGTCGGAAGATGGAGATTTAATAACAGTCAGTGGGAAAGGACAGTTTATTCGCAGTTGGGATCCTAACACAGGCATATTACTATGGGAAACTTCTTTTCCTAATGCTGCTCAGAATGAAGCCTTGCTTCATTTTGCAATCAGCACTCATAATAAAGAGATAATAAGAATCGAAACTCTTCCCGAGAAGCACACAAGAGTGTCTGTGTACAGTTTCACCAGAGCTTCACTGAAAACTTCGGACGTCATTCCTACACCATGGTACAACAAAAACACTAACTGCAGTTTCATTTCTCCTGGATACTTTGCATGTATTGAAAGTAGCAAGAAAGTCCTTCAGTTGTTGTCAGTCAAAGATAGCGGGGCATTCATACCGGTAACATTGCAAAGTCTCGGGATAGAGTTAGATAAAAATATTCGCGAAGTTAATGTTGTTTCCTTACCATATCAGGGATTGTCGGAAAAACCAGTCATGGCTCTCCAAATGGAAGATAGCGGAATGCTTTTGCAGATATATCCTCCAGGAATAAAACTGATGAAAATCTTAACCAATATGAATGAAGTTTCATCCACACTAATTGAGGATAAACTTGTGCTTTTTACTTTATATCGCTCCGGCAACTCTTACCAAATTAATGCTCTTGATGTTGAATCAAAAAGCGCATTAGATTATCTAAGTGGAACATTTACTTTATCTGAAAACAGAGGAGATTTAGATTCGTTCTTTATTCTTCCTTACACAAAGAAAGACCATGGCGTGAGCTATAAGGTCATGCTCTTGTTTGAAGACTACTCTGTGCTGGTTATTCACCAACAAGGAAGGTTAGTGTGGTCACGTGAGGAGGCTTTATCAAATATTGTGGCAACTGAGGTTTTGGATTTGCCATTATCAGACACAGATGCCAGCATTGAGCAAGAATTTGGCCAGCCTGATGTGGGTACAATTACCAAGTTCTTAATAAGACTCAAGTCTCAAGTTTACCAGGTACAAAATGTTCTCTTACAAGCTCTCATTGGCATGAAAGGAGATAATAGCAATGTAGGAACGAACAAAAGAACTCTTACCCGTGATACCTTTGGCTTGCATAAGATAATTGTCGTTATTAGCAAACCAGGTAAAATTTTTGGCATTGATAATCTCTCCGGATTGATTGTGTGGAGTCATTTTGAAAAGGATTTTTCCCCATTCTATAAAGGTGATAACCCACATTATCCCTTATTTGTCCAACGTACAACAGCCCATTTTCCTTACCCTCCCGTTTGCACAGCATTGGCTCGCCATAGGGATACAAAGCACAGTCGTATCTACTCCTTCAATCCAATCAATGGAGCCACACTAGAGTCAAAAGTGCTGCCATTTGATGTTGTCCAAGTCATGACCGTGGGAAGTCTCGACCACTACCTTCGTGGAATATTTCTTCTGGATTCAAGTTTGAAAGTTCATGTTTATCCAGAGTCTCACGATATATCTCGACATAAAGATTCCCACTACATGTTTACTGCTCAAAGTGGAACAGGCAGTTTGACTGGATATTCCCTCGCAGCTGATGAAAACAACCAACTGAACGCCGTTGAGGTGTGGAAAATTGATCTGCCCCAACCTATTGTGCAAGTTGTCACAAAACGGCCCTTTGAACATGTCCATTCCCAAGGCAGAGTTATGGGTGACAGGAGCGTTCTGTACAAGTACCTCAATCCCAACCTGGCAGCAGTCTTCACCGAAGGCAGCGACACAATCCAAAAGACATTCTGCAATATCTACCTGGTGGATGTCATCACAGGCCTGATTGTGTATTCTGCATCCCACAAGAGATGCAGGAGCCCTATCCACGTGGTCCACTCCGAAAACTGGGTGATCTACAGCTTCTACAACGACAAATCCAGGAGGGTCGAAGTTTCCTCCATTGAACTTTTTGAGGGCAAGTACCAGAGCAACACGACAGCCTTCTCTTCGTTCGCTCCTCCACCTTTACCGGTGATAGAACACCAGACCTTCATATTCCCGTCGAACGTCATCACCATGACCGACACAGTCACCGAGAGAGGGATGACCAATAAGCATCTCCTGATTGCCTTGCCCTCTGGTGGAATCTTAGAACTGCCCAAAACATTCTTGGATCCAAGACGTCCCATCACCCCTCTCGCAGAACACCGCGAGGAAGGCCTCATCCCCTACATTCCAGAACTCCCAATCATGTCTGAAGGCATCTTAAACTACAATCAGAGTGTTCTACGAGTGAAGGGCATAGTCACTGCCCCATCCGGATTGGAGTCCACATGTTTAGTGTTTGTTCATGGCCTAGATCTATTTTATACTAGAGCCACTCCTTCAAAGACATTCGATATTCTCAAGGATGACTTCGACCACTATCTAATTAGTGTTGTTCTATTAGGATTGTTAGCTTTGTCCTACACAACAAAGAGGCTTGCTACACGCAAGACGCTTAGAGCAGCATGGAAATAGGGATATTTTTTTTAAAGTACACATACTATGCAAAGGGATGAATATCACATTTAATTTAGAAATTATTTATTGTCATAATATACTTGTATGATTTCATTGTTGTATTATTTATTTTATTTATGAAATTGATTTGGAATTTTTATGAAATTATATAAATGTCGAGAAAGACCAAACATGGACTTCTGAACATAAGTAGCTTTATGAAATGTTTCTGATATTGTTTTCAAAGTTAGCTGTTTTTTTAAATCTTTTGTACTCTAAGGTTGTAACTAGGATTATTAATTGTTATTTAAGCTCTGTTTTCTCGATTTAAAACTTTTGTTGTGAAACTTTTTTTTTATTTGTTTTCTTCTATGTACTCTCCTATAGGTAAAAATATAGTATAGGGGTCCCTTGCTAATGCTTGCAATTTTGCCAAAAGTATCTGAATTTAAAACAAATTATATTAAATTGCTACTATTCAACATTGTTTACATCACACAAACAATAAATTTGTGAGGTAGTATAATTTGAAGTCTCATCTACAAAAACAAATTTGGTTAGCTATAAAAACAAAAGCATGACAATAAGATTGTAGGTACATCAAATGTGCTGCTATTGTTGCAGAAAACACATGAGAGTTGCTGTAACTGACGACTGATATTGGTACTTTAAATATGAAAAAGTACATTATCAATAAACATTTGTAAATTATGAAATTTAAGATTATAAGAAAAACTGCTTCACAAAATACAGAAAAAGACGGGTCTAACGATCAGAGGGTTAATACTACAATAGTTGAGGGACCTCCCATACTACCGTTTAACCTTCAGGTTATTTTGTTTTGGGTTAGGTTCTATCAAGTATTTTTCATTCATCTGTGATAGCAAAAATGCTTAGAATGAAACATTGTCCTATATATCATTTTCTCAAGCTTTGGAAAGTTTCTGTGTTTTTTGCTATTGAAATGTGAATGTACATATATGGAAGCCATTTATATAATTCTATAGTAGTTGTTAGGTTTGCTGAAATGTTCTTAGCTAATCACTTTAGTAATTTAAAATTGCATTTTAAAACATAGTATACCGGTTAGTGAAACTGCCTACATTTTTAGAAGTTATTTAATTTGAGTGCTGTAAAGTCTTTTTTTTTTATTGCAATGGATCTGTTTAAGAATAATTTTATGTAATATTTTCATCAACAAGTTAAAATTATTTGATTGGATATTAATGTCATTAATCATGTGAGTTCCAGCAATATCTTCGCCAATTGCCTTCTTGTATACCTCTAGTGTGACGTTAATTCTATCTTGCTCAACAAAATGCTTCTATGATGACCTTTGCAAAATTTATTTTTTTGTTTGCTCCAGAATTATGCAAGGATGAGATTATGCATGATGGTGATTTTTCATTTTGATACGAGTTGTAGCTACAATATTTTGTCCTGCAAGATTTTATCCGACTTTAAAAGCATTGAAGGTTTTTTACCTAAAAACTCATTAAAACTATAGCTTTTAAAAATTTGTCACTCTTTTAAAAAAAATTCTACTTATTGCAAAAGTTTTTTCTGGTATGCATAACTAATATATCAAGCCCTCAAAATTTTCGCCAAATCAAGATTCTCGGTTTTAACACTAAAAATCCATTCTGTGATTGCTGATGTAGATTAACAATTTCAATCTGCTTGCCTGGTAAATAAAACAAAACCATATCATTTTTTCTAACTATAGCAACAAATTTATAATTTTAATTAAAAACATAAATTATGTGTAATTGCAGCACAAAAGTTCTTATATATATTTTTTATAAGTTTTTTCTTCTATAAAATGTACCATTCTTAAACATTTAATTGTTTTTTTTAATTTAATACTGTATTAATGATTTTAATTTAAAATTTATTCCAAACTCTTCACATTATACATAGTATAAGAAAATTTTACGTGTGAATGTTTTTGGTAGAATGTGTCATATTTTATAAGCTTTGCTGTTGCCAATCAGTCATTCAAATACTTTGCTCAAGTAACTTGCTGTTTCACTTGTCATTTTAATACATTCAAAATAAACATTTTCTATTTGTTTACGTGGTTCTAAATTATGTCGCCAATAGCCCTTGTGTAGCTCTAGTGCTACGATAATTTAAAGTAACCTAACCTATTTGTTGACCAAACTATGCAATATGATTTTAAGTTGCTGAATTTGTCTCTGCTTCAAATTTACAAATTGTTGTTGACAGTTGCTTAACAGATAACATCAAATTGCTATGTTATCTATTAATTTGTAATTTATTGTTTAATTGGAAACTGAATAGTCAGCAAAAGTAGTATAGGAATTTTATCTGTAAACTTATTGCCTATTATGCAGGCAGAATTGTTTTCCTTCATATGGTGTTCAAATTTTTAAAGAAAAATATATAACTTGGTGGTGGACTCTGGCTCTAATCAATGTAAAGTTATCATATTTGTTTTAACATTGTCCTTTCTTTACCATAGTTTAGAGTAACAGCTTTACAATTGTTGGTAAAATGCATATGAACTTTTCTTTTTTTAAATTTCCTGATATATATGTGCACTATAAAAAAAAATGCAAGTATTAAAGTTTTTTTATTGAATAAAAATGTCACTTTTTTTTAAAAAAATGTTCTTTATACTATATTATGAAATTACAAATAAT
This sequence comes from Oedothorax gibbosus, assembly GCA_019343175.1. NCBI lineage: Eukaryota > Metazoa > Arthropoda > Arachnida > Araneae > Linyphiidae > Oedothorax > Oedothorax gibbosus. Next base: position 14,978,556 of record CM033278.1, read on the forward strand.
TAAAGTATTATTACAAAAACATTAATCTTGATTATACAGACACAGTCAATACTACAATAACATTGGAAGCCAATAGTAATTAAATGAAAACTTACACAATTTGTAGAAAATTAATTTAAAAATAGTTGGAATTTCAAAGAGTAAAACACAAATTAATTTGAGTGATGGAATTTTATTTTTAAAAAAACCTATCAGAGTTAAAACAAGAACATTCAATTATAAAAACCTATCAAAATAGTTTAATATCACAGGTTCATCACATCTTTGAAATATCTTTCAACGAATAATCGTATAAAATTTTCAATGTATTTAACATTTGTAAATTTAACTTTAAAATATAAATAACCAGACATCTTCTATGTCACACCACATAAGCTAAAGCAATATACATTATTATCTCTACAACCAATCACTAAATAATTATTCAAAACAACTGGAGACGAAAATATCTCGCCAGGACAATTACAGAAACTAACAACATTTCCATTGGAGAGTTTAAGAATGTATATTACTCCATTGGTGGATGCTATTACTACATATTCATTTTGCATCCACTGAAATATGAAAGGAGTTGCATAAACAGGCGAATTACAACAAAATTTCCATAAATATTCGTCATTTGGACCTATGCAATATACAATCCCATCATGGCAACCAAATACAATGTGTCCTTTATTTTTGGATTCGTTTTTGGCTGGAGATGAAAATACTGGCCCATTTGTATGATGTTCTGTTACCTATAAAATACAAGTTTTAAAAAAATTAAACATTGCTTCCTATTACCTTTCTTTTTTACTTAACCTGTTATGTACCTAATGTATAAATTTTTTCTTGTTTGCTCGAGACGCTTGAAAATAAAAACTATTTTACCATACTAAGACATCAAAAATGTTTTGTAGATCTTCCTGAAATTTAAGGAATTAATTTGCTGGTGGAAATGATTGCATAATACAAACACATTTTAAAAATAGTTTTACACACTGCTTTACTAAATATTCAATAACTTTATTATTGCTAATTTTTGTAACTGCAAAAGTTTCAGAACATTTGTTTTTTAACCTTTGTTTTAATAAGCATTTTTTGCAAAGAATGATGTCATCAAATGGACAACTTTAGCTCAAACATAAAACTTACTATATACCAACTTTCTTCTAGAACTTTTTTTATATATGTTAAGGCAGTTCGCCATGACAAATTAATAAGTTTATTTAGTGAGAAGTTATTAAGGATCAAAACTTGGACTAAACTTAACCTTAAGAGCCAATTTGCCCCATTTGATGATACTAAGTAAATTCGAAAAGTAATTTTGTAGTTTTTATTTTTAATTTAGTAAATTTGTAACAGTTTAGATAGTTAGTTTTTGAAATGCATTAATGTAATATTTATTTCATAAAAATTGTAACTTTAATTTGCTTGAAATACTGCACTTACCAGATTTCCAGATAAATCAAACTTCAATAAGCAATTGTTTGTAGATCCTATATAAATTGATGTGGAAGTAAATACAGGAGAGGAAAACAGTGGCTTTCCATGATTAAAAGTCCAAACAATATTTCCTGTATCCTACAAAATAAAAAAATAAAAAAATTTCAAATGGAATAAGAAAGCAATAATTAAGATAATGTAAAATAAATACATAAACCTTTCAAAGTTGTAAATAAAATATAATTTCATTTCTAAGATTTCAATTTATATTTAAAAATAATTTATATTTTTTAAATGTCCCTTACTTGCTGGAAAACCAACAATAAGCCATATAAATTCGGAATATATATTTAGCCATATAAACATATATTTTTAATTCACATAAAATTTATTCTTATAAATATTTTCTAGAACAAAAATGATTCAATTAAATCAATTCTAATTTTTTTTTGGAACATGGTTAATAATGGACAAACCATTTTTAAAACTGCAAATACACCATCTAATGTAGAAACCGCCAAGCATTTATTTTCAGTACACAAAGCTGGTGATGAAAAAATACTTCCATTAGATATTACTTGCTTCCAAACTAGTTGACCACTCTAAAAAAAATATGCAAGATATATTTAGGGAAAAGTCCTTAAAAGCATTTGGCTTAACCAAAAAAACAATTAGATACAGCATAATCCGGTTATAGCGTCATTCAAGGGACCACAACGTTTATGAGTTATAAACAAGGTAGAATATTAAGCGCACTATGTACTTATATTATTCATTAAAACATAAAAAAATTACTCGATTGAATTTGAATAAATTTTAACCCTATGTGCTATTATTAGTAGTAACACTGCTCAAAACAATTAGGGGAGCCCATGGTTTAAACCCTTTCACCCCCAATGATTCCCTTTTTAATCATCAGCTTGCAATTTTTTTTTCTCACTAGGTTAAGTTACACTTATGTATCGTTAGATGGAAGAATCATGTCTTTTGAAGAATTAAATAATGTTTGTTTTAATTAAATGAAAATATGAAAAACATGGTAAAATAAAATTCACTCTGAAACAATTTAAGCAAATAAATTGACCCTAAATTCTTCATGCTTGCATTTTTTAGATGTTTAAAAATGGATTTTAACTATTTTTAACAAATAGAGTTTTTGAAAAATTATCGTTATAATTTATTCAAAAGTTATTATTCCAATTTTTTCCCCTTAAATTTTAATTAAAAAAAGTAAGATTTCTACCCTGTTTTTTACCATTTTATTCTTTATGCATAATGAATCTATTTCACAAATTTTAGATTTTTAGAATAAAAAATAAAAATTTGGCACTGAAAGAGTAACAAAACTATGCAAAGTGCTCCCCTAAATGTTTTGAGCAGTGTAGTTTAATTCCTCTTTCTCTGGTCTATAATTTTTAGGTGAGAAATAATTTTATTTATTTGGCGACTTTTTGAAACATTTGGCAAATAAAATTTAATAAATTAAACAACTTTTAAATTTTCTTTATGAAGGCATTTTCGATACCATAAAATGGTATGTTTTTTTACCATTATAACTGAGGAGTTAATTAAATATTATCGTTATAAGCAAGGTACAACATTAGAGAGCTGTTGTAGTAACCGATTTTGACTGTAGTTGTAAATTAGTTTCAAAGACAATGTTAAGGTGAAGAAAATAATAAGTACTTACAAGAGTTTGAACAGCATATAAATATTTATCTCGGGAACCAAAATATGCAATGTTTTCAGATGATACAACCGGTGAACTTTTTATTTCTCCACCTGTCTCTAATTTCCATTTTATAATTCCAGTTTCAATTTCCATGCAGTACAAATAACAATCATAACAACCTACAACAATAACAAAAAAAATTTATCTACGTATATATTAAATAAAATGGTGATTCTATACTAGGTCAATTTATTCATTTAAATCAAAAGCCAAATCATGTATTGAAATTTAAATAGGTTCTTTTCTTAACAATTACTGTAAATTATATATTAAACAATTTGTACTGCTCTCCAGACAACAGGGCTGGGCTGTAACGCGTTACAGCCAGCAACAACGTAATTATAACAAGTAACGCGTTACTTGTAATAATGACTTTTTACAGTAATCTTATAGGTAATTCGTTACTTATAGGTAATTCGTTACATAATTTTCGAAAAAGTAATCTTTATTACAGTAGCACGTTACTTTCATTAATTTTATCATTAACACTCTAATAAATGTCCAAAACAAAAAAAAATGCTTTAAAAAACAAAATTTAAAAAAACTTTCACGTACTCTTTGCTAAGTGGAGAAATATTGTTAACACAAAAATGAAACATTCCCTACTGATTGCAGTGATTAAACACTCATCTAGCAGTGATGATTTTTTTTAGAAGGTAAAAACTAGACATCCTCCCGCCGAAGCCGATTTTGAGTTGTCTACATCTTTCCAAAGTAACGACCATAATATGACTGTATTCTGTACCCTACTAACAATTAAAAACATGTTCATAAAATATAATACCCCCTTATCAGCCAATACGGCTGTTGAAAGGTTAGTTCTGGTGGTTTATGTCTCCGGACCCAATCGTAGCTGTGTAAGCGACAAAAATTTTGAGATGCAGCTTTTGTTGTACCCCAATAAGTAGATTTTCTGCTAACTGTTTAATAAAGTCGATTTTAGAAAAAAATCATTTATTCATTCATACTTTATTTTTCAAAACATTTGTAAATATGAAATTTTGTTGTAAAAAGTAATCTTAAAAGTAATTGTAATTTGTTACTTTTAGAAATTAGTAATTTTACAGGTAATTAGTTACTTTTTACGAAAAGTAATTGTAACGAGTTACATTTAAACAAGTAACGGCCCAGCCCTGCCAGACAATGTGAATTTATTAAAGTATTGTAAATGAAAAATAATTGGCTTGTTATACATGACATAGATAATTCCTCCGTTCAATCCTGGATTCCATTGATGGTATGGAATGGTAAGCTCCGCTCAATCCATTGATTAACCAACCAAGACAATTTTTCATTCTTGTTGAACTGTTGTCACTCAATACGTGAAACATGCAGAATGAAGGTCAAATTACAGAATCCAAATTAGCGATGAAATTTCAATGTAATAATTAAAAAAATATTCTATTGGGTACAAATTTATAGCTTGGTACATTTCCCACCTTTCAAACACAAGAAAGTAAAACAAAGTAAACATACAGAACTTTTAAGGAATTAATATATACTTACCCACAAGTACATATTTGCCACAAAAAGTTGTAGAAGATGAAGATTCTATTCTATCTGGCAATTTTGTTGTCCATTCCAATTCTTTTGCATTTACATTTATGCAACTGAATAATCCTGAATGAGACCCAATGAAAGCTAACAATTTATCAGATCTGAAAGAATATATATTTATATTGGTAGAAGAACTAAATATTATCACAAGAATTCACTAGTTGATTGAAGTTGTAAAAATTATAACTTTAAAACTTCGCAATGATGTTACTTTATAATTTAAACCTCTAGTTTCATGATCACATAATAAAGCATCTTCTGAATTATAAATAACATGAATAAAAAACACCAATTTCATTTGTACTATGGCAATAAAAAAACAATGCATATTTGAGCATTATAATTTAGTAAAAACTAGAAGGAAAATTGCGGGGAGTACAAAGAATAAGAGGCTAAAAAAAGTGTGTTTCTTCATGAAAAATGCAAATTCAAATTTGATATTTAAATGTTTAAATCTTTAAAATGTTGCATGGATGTTGTTAAACATTCTAAACAATTTTTTTTTTTTAAAATTTCAATTTTTAAAAAAATGTTGCATTAAAATAGGTCTTATCACTGATTTTATAATTTTGGAGTTATTTGTAACATAAAACTTCAAATTTTTACTTACTGAAAGAAATAGGAAACACACGGAGAAGCATCCACACATTTCTTTAAATCAAACGTACCATTTAGTCTCAAGCAGATGCTAGTATTTTTGGGAAATTTCTCTTCCTTTCTACAAGAAATACCTTCTTTTGAATGAACACACTTCAGAGAATAGCCTCTTCTTGTTGCGGTTTCATAACATTCAGAGTTCTCTAAACATGCTTTTTTAAAAACAGGCCCTTGACAGTTTTTATTTACTAAAACATTGTAGTTTTCACATGGTTTTGATGCATTTTTTTCAGTTAAACACTCTTCAACATGTTTAATAATGTCTTTAAAAGAATCGTTTAAAAGTTTTTCTACCAGCTCGGGTGAGAATATCTGTAATTTCCACTTAATATCACATGCAAAATAAACAGCAGAGAAAGAGTCTCCACCACTCATGATAAAATTATCGTCTTCTGATATAGTTGAAACTTTTGTAAAGCTCTGAAAAATAACCATAATAAAAAAAACAAAATTTAAAAAAGGTTACTAATTATTATTCCTACTTTTTTGTTTTTATAATTTTAAATATTTGTTTTGGTAGAATTCTAGAGCTACACAAGAACTATTGACAAAAGTAATCATAATTTTGGACAACTACCAAGTAAGTATGTTAAAATATACTAAAAAAATTTAAGAATACTTTAAACACCATGATAACACAATAAAAAACCTTTTAAACAAACTAAATCCAACATTGGACAGAAATGATAAATAACAAACTGTCAGTTAAAGAAATCATATAAAATGAACTGCAGCCTACGTTTTTGGTTTGGTACAATTCCCTGTTAAAAATTATTATTATAGAGGATGGAGCTAATAGAGCCAGAGCTTTATATATAAAGTTTAATAAATTCTACTTAAAAACCTACATTTTGGATTTTGTCTAGGCCATGATCTATTTCAAACTTAATTAACTATTAGATCCATCAAGATAGTTATGAAAATGTCCTTAAGGTTTAAGTATTACATAAAAATAATGTATTTACCTTCCATAAAATCGAAATGACATCCAAATAGTTAGCTTCAAGTGAATTCCGAGTTTCTTGCTCTTTTAACTTGGAAAACTCCAACATTTTTACACAATCAGCTTTCCCTATAAGGCAAAAATTATGTATGATAAAAAAAATAGCATTGCATTAAACTATTACATATTTTTAGAAATTTTAATTCTAAAATGTAACTAGATAAGAACTTTACTTTTTTTATACATAATTTTGTATTGCACATTTGCTTCAAAATTGTAAAAAAGGCTGTAAAACAAGTACTTCCAAGACTTAAATACAACATAAAGTGATATATTACTGTAAGCAAATATCTATGTATTACCCTATCTAAATAATATACTTTATTAAAAGAATTTAATTTAGCTCAGTAAAACTATGGTACTGTTGATTTTCTCTCACAAATTTCACAAGGAAAAGTAAACAAAGCTAAATATTTATAATTAAAAAAAAAGGTCTATGGAAGCAGGGTTTGGAGTAACATGATACTTGTAAAAGTTGCCTATTTAAGGTAACATCATGTTTTTCAGAAAGTAACTTTAACTTAGTTACTTTTAGCGGTAACAAAGCAACAAAAAATTTCGTTACTTTTCGTTACTTCACACACCATCTTCACAGAGCTCATTTGTTGCAGAATGCATTCTTGTGTGTTGGTTTGTATTAATTTAATGTTTCTTTACCTTGGTTCTCTTTGAAAAGTGGTAAGATGGTTGAATTGCAATTTTTCTTATGACTTGAAATTTCTAAAAGTATCTATTATTAGTTACTTTTCATATTAAGTAACTGTAACAGAGTTACTTTTTAATAATGTAACTGTAACAGAGTTACTTTTTAATAATGTAACTGAGTTACTTTTTAATAATGTAACTGAGTTACTTTTTAATAATGTAACTGAGTTACTTTTTAATAATGTAACTGAGTTACTTTTTAATAATGTAACTGAGTTACTTTTTAATAATGTAACTGAGTTACTTTTTAAAAGTAACTTTCCAGGCAGTTTTGCTCTAACGTTATAATAATACTGCACCAAATGTACATGTACATTAAAAGTATATTTACATAAAATACATACAAGATAGCATAAGTATATTAATTTAGGCATATTTGTAAAATTGCACACTCACCATTTTTAGTTAAAGGAATAAATGGCACTGTAACAACTTCAACTGCTGGCAAATTAGATATCGAAAGCCGAAGCGCTTCAATTATTTGATCTCTGCCCTCAGTATAAACATTCACATATACTTCGTACACAACAAACAAAATAATTTTAGAATGTTGCTGATCAAAATAGACATAGTGATCCACTATTTCAGGCATATTTTCAAGTAAGTCACTTATGTTTTGCAAAAATAATTTTTGGCCATTGTATTTGATAATTTTATCTTTCCTTCCAAGAAAATGAAGTCCATGAGCAGTCTTGATTGCGAAATCCCCAGTTCTCCTCATAAATTGCATCTCAACTTGGGGCCAACTTTCATCATCTACAAGACACCACCTTTTGTTTCCACCTATTATATACATAAAAAACATTAAAGAACAAGCAAACATTTAAAAAAGCAAAAGTCTGCAGTTTTTAAAAGAAAAACCTTACATTTACGCCTCTAAAATCATATAATGTAAGAAACCCATACTGTTTTAAAACTAAACCTCAAATCTGATCTAGGATATTTATACTGTTTATAAGAACCAAAGTTTCTTTGTTTCAAATATTTAACCTGCTCTTTTCATCAACATTCTTAACTAGACACTATTTTTCAAAGATTTGACTAATCAAATACAGACATCACAAAAATATACATGAAATAGAAACACATTTTAATTTCAGCATTTTTTAATGCATATCTTTATGGAAGACAGAGGGATTAATAATCATAGGTTTACAAATTTATTGCAGTTAGGTAGTTTACTTATATAGCTATGTACATAAATTCACACAAAATTAAAAAAAAATTAAAACCAATTTACACAAACCAATCAAAACTTCTCCATTTTCATTTAATTCAATATTTGTTTCTAAAAGAGGGTCTCCCAAAAGCATTTCTGATGAGGTTTCACTGAAATTAATATAAACACATTAAAAACAATAGCAAATTTAAAAAGTCATGCTATACATACAATGCAGGAGCAATGTACTAATTTACATGTATTATTAATTAAGTCATGGAAAAGAAGTATGTTGATTTTCAAGAGTTTCATCCTATTAAATAGGCTATGCAAAAAAAATACCACTAAAATATGCAATTAGTTTCAATGAAATTGAGAAATTTTGGAAAAGAACAGTGCAGTAGTCTCACTAACTAACTGAAACCCGTTTAATTAAGCTTGATATTTTTAATGTTCTCAATCAATTCTTAAAATACACTCAATAGCTAGCGCTTGAATAATCTCATTTATAGTATTAATCGTTATTATCTCATTTATAGTTATTATCTCATTCTCGGGTATTTTAGAAAAAAGTTTGTGTAGTTTTGTCAACAAATAACCCAGTAATTATATTTTGTGTAATTTCATTATACCAATGCGGACAACTTAATTCAAATTGAACACTGTTCTTTAATTGTGCAAAAGATAGTCATAGCATCAAAATATAAACATGTTTAAAATAGTGATCATTGATCTACAAAAACCGAATAAAGGGTTAAGTTTGAAACCTATTGAATTTTTGTTTAAAATCCTGCATTATTAAGTAAAATTCCCAAGTGGATAATTTGATTAAACTGAATGAACTTTGTTTAAAAAAAATGAAAATAATACTTACTTTTTTAAATCAATAAGGTAGCAAGAGGCCCAACATGAAATTTCTGTCACTCCATATAAATTGAAAAGCAGAGTTTGATTTTCTGACGATTTCCACATTCTCAATTTGTTCAAAGAAGGGCAGACTTCACCACCAAATGCAAGAACACGTAATTTGGATTCTTTCGATAATAAAGTGTTTTTAATAAAATTTTCACTTAAGCTTTTAAAAAGGGATGGTGTAGCCTATAGGAATATAAAAATTCTATTGATTAAAGACAAATAAAAAGCATAAACAAATAAATAAATCCTCCAACATAATTAATAAATCTTAACATAAATCAACAAAAGAAACATATCCCTTTGAGTCGAACACAATAAGTTCAGTTTAAGTGGAGTTAACCAGTGTAGTATGCAATCTCACACTTATAAAAATTATTGCAATCTAAAGTTTCTGTAAGCGGAATCGATGAAACATAATAAGAAAGACAAATTTTAAGGAAAATTAAAGTAATTATAGCTTTTTGATGAAAAAAAAGGAGAAACTTCCTTGAAAATTCTGCAGACTGATTTTGTGAAATTTTTACCTAATATTAAAAATAAACTAGAATCACAATTTTAAAAAATAGCAAAAATATATTTACTTTTTTGCTTTGCAATATTATATTTTCTTAATATTATTAATATAAAATTATTAATATAAAATATATAATAAATAATAAATATAAAATAAATAATTTATTAATATAAAACTTAATATTAGATATTTAAAAAATCAGTTTTTATAAAGAAAAATTGACATTAATACATACTTTATACAAAATATACATACTTGAATCACCGTCACTTTGCTATCAACAATGACATCACAAAGTCTTTTAGTCAAGCACTTCATTTGATTCGGTACAATCACTAAAGTACAGCCAGATACAATCGCAAGAAAAATTTCAACTATACTAGGATCAAAGCTAAGGGGTGAGCACATTAGCAGCACATCGTCAGAGTTTATGTTGAATCTATTGCTAAGAGTAAAAAAAACCCGATTAATAATATAGTAATAATATACATAATTAAATTAGTAATAATTTTAATATGATCCCTTAATAAAATTTTGGTTATTGCAATTAACTGAGAATAATGTCAACTTAAATACAAAAACTTGGTTTCTCCAATGAATAACGGCTGAACTTTTCAATAGTATAACTTTTTAAGTTCATTATCTTGCTGATTCAACAAACTCTAAAATCCTTACATTCATTTGTTTTACTCCTGTGAAATGTCCTGTTTCCTTTTGAGAATTTATAAAATGTAGCAGCAGGCAAAATCGTAAACATGAAAATTGACATTAAAAGTGTCAGTTATATGAATGAACCAAATTAAGAACATGCATTCATGAAGTATGCAACTAGAAAAAAAGTTACCAAAAGTTCTTTTTTTTAAATTTACTTAGAGTATGCTTTATTTCATTTTACTATTCTAGCTAAATAAAATATAAAAACAAGGTGACAGTTCACGATTTTGAGAAGATGCAGATTTTGAAGATTGCAGTGCATAACCTTCTATTTTGATTTCAATCACTTAGATTTTGGATAATTAACCAAGAAAAAATAACAAAACATAGCTTACAAATATGAAATATATCCTTCTCACCCCCCTCCCAAAAAAAATCCGACACGTATATATTTTTATAAAAACATATTTTTCAAACAATTATATATTTAAACTGTGTTTTGCAAGTAATTTTGAAAGCAATTATTTTAGTTTACAATAGAAAAGTTAGAATTAAGAAAAACTGTAAAATGAAGTTGCAAAGTGAATTCTACAACTGTCCACATATGTGTACCTCTGGAGCAAAAAGGTTATGCATAGTAATAGTAACAGTAAAGCTGCATTTAAATTATGTACATAGAGGTTAAATTGGAGTGTGTATATGTCAAATATGAAAATAAATAAAAGCTATTAGTTACAAAATCATCACAGTAGACAATTCGATGATGAAATTAAATCTCCCCCCCCCCCCCCTAACTTAATACATTTTATTAAATAAAATTGTGTTTGAAAGGTATTAAAAATTTAATAAACATATATTTACCCAAGATCTATAATATTTGGCACAATACATTGGTGAGGTACCTGCACAATTTTCGGTGTTCCAGTAGTTCCAGATGTTTGAATGATGTAGGATAGCCTATGCACATATCTGGAGAAATCAGGATAAAGCTTTGAAGCTGGACAATCGGTACAGTCAACAGATTTTAAAAGAACTAACGAGGAAAAATTGCTTGAAGATATAGTACGCTTTTCTGACCAACAAACACATAGTTTTTCTTTGAAGTCCTAAATTAAGAAAATAAATCAAACATAAAAAGATGATAATTTTTAAAAACAACTGTGATAGTAGAAAAAATGACGTCTAAATATATTCTATTGGGCAAACATGAAGTTTTATTATGATTAACACTATACTTGTAAAGTGATGTATTCAATGATAAAAAGTATTTTTTATAGTATAGTGTAGTATTTTTTTTTCAAAGAAAATATTTAGACCAGCGGTTCCCAACCTGGGGCGATCGCCCCCAAGTAGACAATTTGTGTTATCAAGGGGGCAAAAAATACTCGAGGGGCGATCAGTATTCAAAGGGGTAAAATTAAAATAATTTTGTACCTTTGTACAGTAAAGCCATTCTCCAACCATAACCAAACCAGCCAATTTTTGCTTCAAACTCTTAAATTTTCTAGAAACCAGTAAAAATATCTTAGTTAATTATTTCACTTTTGTTCTTTAAAAATATGTATGTTTTTCTATTTTATTTAAAAGTGACCGGATAAAGCTTCTTTTGTTGTTTTTATAAACGGCAGTAAGTGTTATTAATAAAACTGTTTTATAGCTACACTTTAACTCCAATTATGATTAGACATAACATGAAAATTAAAAGGGGGCGATAGATGTTAATCAACCTAAAATACGAGGCGATGGTCCAGAAAAGGTTGGGAACCACTGATTTAGACTATGCTAGTAAGTACTCAGTTAAAATTTCTATGAACAACCACCTTGATTTAGTGACCTACTCTGCTAATGGGCTATTTGTCAAACAATTTTTTTTTTTCATTTTTTCTCTACCACTACGTCTGCTGACAAATTAAGGTTGGTTAGAGGTTGGTTGATTCATTAATAGAAATATATGTTAGAATGAGCAAACTAAACAAGAAAGGTAAAGATTTGTAAAATAAAGAAAAATAAAAATATATTATTTTCTTAAAATACAAAGCGAGAGAGAGAATTCTTTCATTAAAATATAGTGGATAGAAAGTGGCTGACAAATAAAATAGGTTTTTTTTATCAGCTGTCGGTATTTTTCATTTGAATAAAATATTACCCATAGGTATATAATGAAAGTAGCATTTGTAGTAGGGTAAGAGAAATTCGCTACACTAAACTTTGTAAATAAAATGTAATACAACTGAAACTTACTTTTAACAGCGCTTCATTGACAAGCAAAAATCCAACAGAAGCATACTTTTGCAGACTTTTCAAAGAAGAAACTGGATCAGAGATGTCCAGAAACATAAAAGGAGAAGATATCTTCGAAATTCTACAAGAAAAAATATAAATTTCTTCAAATCGAAATTTCTATTTTTGTGATGTTTTTAGTCCCTAAAAGCTTGAATAAAATTTCACTTACCCTAAAATAAGTGCTGGAAGTGCTACACTAGGTTTCACAAGACACCCTATGGCGGAATGCAATGGGATTTCCATTTTTAAAACTTCAACAATATCACTGATACTGCTGTTTAACTGATTAAAATCCATAGTTTCTTTCTTTTCAAAGTTATAAAAAGCTACATTAAAAGTATTTTTTGAACTGTCCTTAAATAAATCATACAAAGTTATATCTCCCATTTTCGACAAAAGGGAAAAAAGAGTATCTAAATTCAATTTAAAGTCTACTCTACATTATTATTCACAACTTTGGTTAAATGTACACTTTTTTCAAAATACACCTTCCACACTTTTGATAAAGCAAAAGATTTTAGCAAGTATTTTTTGAACTGTCCTTAAATAAATCATACAAAGTTATATCTCCCATTTTCGACAAAAGGGAAAAAAGAGTATCTAAATTCAATTTAAAGTCTACTCTACATTATTATTCACAACTTTGGTTAAATGTACACTTTTTTCAAAATACACCTTCCACACTTTTGATAAAGCAAAAGATTTTTTAAAAACACTTTTTAGTTGGGAATTTTTAGAATAAAGAGTGAGTACTGCTAAAATATTTCAAATTTATAATATTTCGATTGTTTTTTTTTGTACTATATCAGTAGTTCAAATCAGCTGTTGTTTCAAATTGAGAACTCTAAACTGGTGATTGCAAAAGATAACTGAAGGTTTTATCGAAAGCATTTTACACTTCAATGATTGGTTTCGTCATGAAGAGCTCGAGATTGAATTCGTCATGAAGCTCCCGCCCATGGCACGTTTTTGCAAATCCCAAATTAATGCTCCTTAATAATTGAATTCGGGTACACCACCATGGTATTTGTGCCAAATATAGGGATAAAATGCCAAAACTAGAAAAAGTTTTCAGCACGACTGTCTCCATCCTACAAAACATATCGGGACTGGCAATCAAAAAACACTTCTGCGCATGCTCCACTGCTCAATCGAGCATAACTGAAGGGAAACGCGAAAGATCTCAGTTTGTCGTATTTGGCCCTGTATCTTTTTCTTGGCAGTTTTCAAACTTTTCAAAGTTTTTTATTTGGTTTTGTTTACATTACAAACTGTTGCCAAAAATAGGATTGATAAAAAACCTCTATGAAAATAAAAGTAATAATTTTAACTCTTAAGGGAAAGAGGGTACATTCATTTTATTATTTTTAGGATTTATTTATAGATTAGTTTATTTTCTGATGGTAGGTGATTTGTCACAATGTGCTACAGCACTGGGTACATTGAGTCAAGCATGCACATTGCAACACGTTACATATAATCATAGTTTCTTACAATTAACAATGAGACGATTATATTTTTGCAAGTAAAATGCTTAGTTGTGGTAAAAAAAATCATTGAAATTACATAAAGGTCTAGATGGGGAGTTTTAAAAACACTCATTACTTTGTCCCAATATCCAATATGTCCTATGTATATTATGGCCCTATTGCATTCCCAATAGCTCTTTAAAATTAAATGATTTAATAATCGCAAATTAAAGCTTAAACTGTGTGAATTTATTTGTATCTTAGAATTCTTAGCCTTTTACATCTGTAACATTATATATATTTTATTATCTTATATCTTATAAATAAGACCAACTATGCCATCTTAGATTAATTTCACTTTTTCAGGCTATTATAAAAGGATCTATTACAATAAAATATTTATTTTAAGTACGGTACTCAAAGGCATTTGGCAAAGATCTTCGCAAATGTTTATTGACGAAGAACGTCGTAATTTAGAACCAAAGTCAAAGTGACGAGACGACACCTGAGTAGGCACCGAAACCGAACTCACATTTTAAGGGCGACATCGTACGCGGCGCCAGGACATGGGAGCATAAAAGTATTAGGAATTTTTATGAATATAATTATTTTCGATTTTTACACACATTTAATACTTAATTACATAATTTTATAATTACATTTTTTTTTAAATGATAAGGTATACTTTTTAGCTTTTACAACCAACAATAAGAGGCCAAAATGATTAACGTTTTAAATTTGATACAGGTATAAAATATAGGTGAGTAACTTTTATTTCTTTCTATTATACTATTTATAATTCTTATTTTTGTATTCGGCATTGTTCCGATTGTTTAATGTTTTATGTTGATGAACTTTCGTTAATATGTCATGAAGCCGACCCGGTGGCGCAACGGTTAGGAGCTAGCCTTTGGAGCTTTTGGTTCGGGTTCGAATCCGGTAAGGTATGGATGTTTGTGTTTGTCAATAAATGTTGTTATTTGTCTATGTGTTTGTGTCGTCTCTTTCTTTGTGTGTCTCTTGAGCTGTGTCATTTCTGGGTTGAGTACAATAGACTGAGGCCGCCAGTGCTCGGCGAACTTGCCCCCCACCAAGAAAGTCATAAGTCATAACATATAATGAAAATTGTTCTGTTTTTCTAGAAAATAAGTAATAATAATAATATACATAAAAAAGTCTTGTAAAATTACAAAAACATTACATGTATAGCATACATAAAAAAGTCTTGTAAATATACAAGATATATATATGTAATGTTAACACAAATATATTAAGTTTTTTACAGTACTATTTTTAGTAGTTATTTACTAGAAATTTTCTAGGAAAAGTTTTTTACAAAAATATTTTTGTTATGGTTACAGATTTTTTTTCACAGTGTAGCAATACAAAAAAATAATAAATAAAGGGTCTATTATTCCACTGCACCTTAAAAAATGAGGTTATAGACCAATGCAGTCGCTTTATTTAGTTGTTCACGACGTTTCACCTTCTGAAATCATACATCTCGATATATATAATTTTGAGCAAGATCCTATTAAAGAAACAAATCTATCGGCAAGTGTATCGTTTTATTAAGTGTCCTCTCGCTATATCGCGTCTGTAATATCCTAATATTATGTTTTCCCACTCCACCCTTATTTTTAACTTTCCTAAAAATCATTTCATTAATCGAAAAAAAATTGTTAAAGGTATTATTATTAATTTTATTTCCATTTTAAAGCCTCAAATATAAAATTTTTATGTTTTCTAAAAAAATTAGTATATTGTTTTAGATAAAAACTAACAAACGATATATTATTTTTTTGTGAGTTAAACTAACCTAAAACAAAAAATACGTAATAACAACTGAAATAACTCAAGATAGAAAAAAAAGTTTTCCATCACAAAGAGCAAGATATATATTTTTTGACTTAAATAAACTGCAAGTTAAAAATTGAAGTTGTGCTTTTGAAAAAGAAAAAAGTTTTTTTTAAAAAAATGCATTATGTCAATCCTCTGAGGCATTATGTCAATCCTAAATCCGTCACCTTGACTGTCAGGTTTTCCAGCATAACACATATTTAAAAAAAATTATACATTTTAAAATTTTAGTGAATTTTAAAATTTAAATATTGGGAAGAGTTATTAATCTGCTACAGAAATACAATTTTCAAAAAATTCGAAACTTAAATTTTCAGTTAAAAATGTACACTTTAGTCTTATACAGTGAAAACAAGTTTTCACTTCAGCGCGCTCAGAGAGACAAGAGCGAAATTTCCCATTGAACGATCAAAATATATTTTAAACTTAATACCCTTAAATCCAAATTTTTGAAACAAGTAATAAAAGATATTATTTAGAAGCTTCAAGGATCAAGTCTCCAGTTTCACTTCAGTCAATTGGTGACACTTGATTACCTTTTTCAAATTTCGAAAAATAGCCGATTTTAATTTTTAAATAATTATTCATTGCAAAAGTACTACAACTAAGAAGATACGCGAGGTCTATTAATGACTAAAACTTTTTCAAAAAATGTTTGTTTTTACGAAATAAAAATCAAAAATATCTTATCACCCGAATATCCTTTATTATCATAGGAGACAACATTTTATAAAAAGGCATTCATATTTTACTTTTTAATGCAAAACATAAATTAGTTTATTGGCAATAACTGTATTATTTACGACACATAATGAAAAAATAAAATACTCCTGTTATAACCTTTTTCTAAAGAAAAAAAGTTTGTTAACTTTTTTAAATGTAACAGTTAATTTTTCCCCAAAGGCTTCCTTTTTTTCCCTTTTGTGCAATATTAAAATTATAAAAGGATGAGTTAGTATAAATTAATCTAAGTACATGTAGACTATTTCTTAAGAATAAAAGTAAATTACAATCCAATCAAAAGCAAGAGTCCAATTTTTTTAAAATTTTGAACAGTTATTTGTTTTAAACAAACTTAATTGGTTTAAAACAATATACAACAAAAAACAATAATTTGTCAAAACAGTAAAATAGGAATTTATCATACTAATAGATCTAAAATTCTGAGAGAAAAACGATTCGTGATTGATCAAAAATTAAACAAACTACTATCTGAACACCTGTTTCAAATAAAATATTTATAAAAAATAGCACAATAAAAATATATTTATATTTTACGAAAGTACAATTTAATGAAGAATTGGCATTGTTTGAAAATGAAGTTTTGTTAATTTCTTACCTTTAAACGGGAATTCTGAAACTCAGGAATGACATAAAACGCTTCGAGATCCACGCAGAGAGAAGGGGAAAAGTCAACATAAACCATTAACACAGAATAAAGTACTATACTGCCAAAAACCAAAGAGTCTAAGACTAAGGATTGAACTTACGACCTTTAGTGATGTACCAGCAATAAATTTAGCGTCTTATCTATTTTTTGTCCATTGGCCAGCTAGGAAAATTCCTCAAACATCTGGTTAGTTCTGAGAAAAACGTACTAGTGTTTCTCGGAAAATGTTTCGAAAGCAAAGTGTGGGAGGTCGTAAAAATAATTGCCTCGAGTTTCAAACAAGCTACGGTAGCCGTCCACCGTGTCTTTCTTCCATGGTCATAAAACCTAAAAGGTTTCATCTCCTGTTTTGATCAAAATCATAGATAAGTTTTGCAGAAGCTGGACAATAGGGATTCGGATTTTGTTCTTGGAGTGGAGGTTTACGAGAAAAATCGCCAACCATCCTTTCCCACGGAAAGTACTTGTGTCGACCCCTCTCCCCCTCGCCCCTCTCTCTAAACACACACGACACTACAAATTCAAAGATTGTCTTGATGTTCTACTGTTTACCTATGTGCGATGTACCTTTTTAAAATAATGATTGTTATAAAAGTAAATGTTGCTTACAGATATGTTACAAATCTAGTTTAGCAAATTTGCGAAAAAAGTAGTTTTTAAACACATTGTATGTTTATTGCGAAATTCAACGTATTTAAATCTTTCAAGTTATTTTTCGACTTCACATTTAAAATTAAATGATTTGCAAAATTTTCACAAGATACACTTTAAGGCTTAATTCCACTGCTGTCCCTGTCCGTCCGGAAGTGCAGACATGCAGCCGTAACCCGTATACTCTATACAGTATAAAAGATGGTCCCTGTTGTCATATACCTTACCTTTTAAACAAAAAAAAAGATATTTTTTAATCATAGATTAGAAGGTTGCAACGGAATTTGAGAGGGATAGAGACAGGTGAACGGAAACTTCCCCGATGTCAATACCCAATTTCTATTATTTTTTTAAAAAAATTATTTCGAATAAAAACAAAATGGAAAGTTGGTCAAAAAATGAATGAATTTTATTTCTTTTGGAGAAAAATCATGAATGTTTTGGAATTAAGTCAAAAACAGGCATTTTTATTAAAACCCTCAAACCATCTTATAAATGAAGGGTATTTAAGACTTAAAGAGTATATATTTTTTAATACTAATGAACTTGCACTTGATCAACATAAACGTTTAGGAAATCCTAACCAAAATACCCACTTAATATTAGTGCCTCGTTTCTATTAAAAATTACAAAATATTCTCTGTTGGGACCAAAACATAGTAGAAAAATCAATCAAATATCTTGATGTGGCCAGTTTAGAGTGAAGTGGCCAAAATAAGGTGCAGTTCATCTATAGCTTTTGTATTCATAGCAACCCTGTAGGAGTGGGGCCCTGTGGGAGTATGGAAATATCCCCTTGCAACGTCTTTCGTGGAAAACGGGGTAATTTTATTTCCTCAGATAACGAAAACTTCCCTTGAACCATTATCGTGTGTAGCGAGTCTGAGGAACAGTGATCTTTCCATTTATCCCCCCTTTTTTTCAGCTTGTTTGTGTTGACGTGACGAGTTGTGTTTTATTTTATCAACTCGAGCGATGAATATTCAGAAAATATCTTCAATTTGCGCATGATAAATGAAGAAGATTCACAAAGAAAAAATGTAGATTATTAACGCAAATTGTTTATTCATGGGAAAAAAAATACTGAATAAACTATTTGCTCCAATAATCTACGTAGTTTTTCTTCAAGAATCTTCTCATGGCGAACGATGAAATTCTGAACTTGAAAAAATTTATCTATTTTTAAAAAAATTAAAATACAATTAAACAAATCTGGCTTAGTCGCCTTTGTAACGGGGCCTGGATCTGCAATAAATTAAACTTATCAATATTTTTTTCTGATAAGGGGCCATTTTTGGGGAAATTTATTTATGAAGAAAAACATTTTTCAGTTTCAATTTTCAAAAAAGGATTAAATTATAACATTTTTGACAAAAAAAATAATGAAGAGTCAGGGAACATTACAGTACTAATTACAAATTTTAAGAAAGCCAATATATCTTATTTCTGTATTTTTTTAAAAATAAAATATTTTTTAAGGTTTAAATTACTGGGGGCCCTAGGCCGGTCATAAAGGGCCGTTGTAAATCTGACTAAAAACTAATATCCCCTATGGATCTCGGGTTTCCGAAATACATTAATAATACTGAAAATTTCGCAAATTAATTATTTTTTTAACGAAGGAATTAAAACATTTTTGAAAAAAAAAAATGTTGAGGAGAAGTCCTATAAAAATACAATAATAATAGAATAATAGAATAGATAAAAAGCTAGGCCAAGAGAAACATTTTTATTCATTAGAAATTGGAAGCCATTTTAGATTGCATATCACCTTTCCAGCCATTTTAATGATTTAAAAACTAAAAATAATTAAATAAATTAATTTTTATCTAATTTCTTGGACACCTGATAGCTTTTACTGTAAAGAAAACTTATTTAAAGGAGAATTAAAAATAGCTTCGAATTCTTTTTATAAATTTCATTCAAAAATGTGGGAAAGAAAAACGCCATTCAGACGACGAACAAAAAAAAAAGCACAAATAAATTCGTTATTTCAAATATAACCGTCAACAATTATAACCCGATGAGGGGTAAACTTAGTTCTTACGCAGATCTTCTTCGAAGATTACTGCTTATGTTTTTTATCGGACTTATTGGGATTATTTTTTAAAGTTTACATTAGGATTTCAGTGCAATTTTTTGTTTTTGTTTTGAATTATAATTCTGAAGGGATCAGTAAAAGTAGAAGTCCCTGTAATTAAATTGCAATTTTTTTGTATCAATTTAATAAGCTTTGTATGTGGATCACATTGTTCACTGTTAAGTAATTCTAATTTGTTGAACAGAACCAGAAGTGCATTCGTCTAATAAGATCTAGTTTTTAAAGTGCAGTACACATTGGAAAGCAATATGACTATGAGTGCCGTCACTGGTTTTTTCTACCACATCAGTTTTAACCTTTTTGGGACCACCTATTTTAAAATTAAAAAATGTGTGCAAGAGAGTCTAAAAGCGCCAATTTGAAGTTAAAGCGCCCTAACACTCCTTGACACGTTTTCTTTAGTTTTCTCATTAAAAAAACCCATTAAGAGACGTGATATGATATGAACAAAACACCTGAAGCACGTCTCGGCACCAAGTATCAAAATTGTAAACAAGAAAGTTCAAAAAACGCCTTTTAGGGCAATCGGCGATGATATCGGGGCGCGTGGCGTCATAAAAAAACCAATGAGCTTGTTTCTAAAATTGTCAAAGAAACAAAACAACCAAGGAAATCGCAGGGATAGAGAGCGTGACATCATAAGAAATATTCCCATTTAAAAAAAATATAAAGTCCTTGGGTTAGGCCAAGGCCACAAAAATAAATAAATCCCCCCAAATTATAAAACGAAAAAAATAAGCAAATTAACATTAACAATGGACTATTATAAAACTCCAATTTTCGAACCAAGTTTATTTTTTTGATTAAAGTAAAAAAGAAAATTCTCTAATCTCTTCCCAAACCGGAATAAGTTATGCAAAAATCGTAATTAAAAATTCCCCTTTATTAAGCACAACGGCATTAATTTATAAATTTTTGAGATTTCAAAAGCCATTTTCTTCCCAGTCGGGGATTTTTAGAAACGCATCAAGTGACGAGGCCGACGCCGTACCTGGCACTCAGCAACCTCAGAGCGGCACGGACAGTGGCGTCATGACTTAGTCCTCGACATCTTTAGCGTACCAGTCTCATACTCCCATATACAAGGCGCTATTTTAACATTAGAAATGTGTGCAGAAGTCTAAAAGCCCCAAAATTTTTGAAGTTAAAGACGCCCTTATACTCATTGACACATGTTTCTTTAGTTTCATCATTTAAAAAAAAAACAATTAAGACGACATGATATGTTTTTTGAACGAAAGAAATGAAGTACGTCTCGGCACCAAGTATCAAAAATTGTAAATAAGAAAGTCCAAAAGTGCCTTATGTGATATCGTAGGCGCCCCATTGCTCCTTGGCGCATGGTTTTTATGGGTGTGAATGAAACGATTGAAATTACTTTTTGCATCATAGGTTTTCAAGAATAATAAACAAAGATACATGTCGAAAAAGTGTTTTAAAGAAATTGCCTTTTATATCACTAACATCACTTGTTGAAGAATGTGGCATTATAGCTAATCTAAGTCAATGGCAATAAATAAGTCTCACATTTTGGAAACAAAGTCAAGTGACGATGCTGCTCCTTGGCGCATGGTTTTTTATATTTTTCAATTATACCTATGTAGTCTGTCTATTTGCTATGCGAGCTCTTCCCCCATCCCTTCGCTTGGTTTTCTAGGAAACGGGGGAGCATCGCTTTTCTAAACCTAACGCGTTTGAGGTTCTGTTGTGAGGTTAACTATCCGAACAGTTCAAACCCAAGTAGGGTGGAGAAAAAGCATGCTGACGCCGTTTCGAAAAAACAACATGCGGGGAGGGGAGGAAAATGCCTTCGAGGCTCGCATTCTAGATAGACAAGGTATAGTCATGGCACTATTTACTGGCGGAATTATCTTTTTGCCCAGCAACATCAGTGTTAGACGAGGACAGAGCCTTAGAGGTATCTTCAGTACGGCATGTGACGCCTCAATCCACCGCGCCACGCCGGCGCTCTGCTTAGCAAATTAAATTAAATGAGTTTTACTCGGAAAAATTAAGAAATGTTTACAAGGAATTCTAAAAGCCCCTAATATGAAATTAAAGGCGCTCCAATATTTTTCTCTTTAAAAACCCAAAAACATATGTATGAATGAAAACGCCTAAAAATACTTTTCGTCGCATCAAAATTTATGTAAGTGTTAGGAAGCGGCGTCTCTATGAAAAGGAGGCGCCTTTTCTTTTAATATTTATCAAATTGCCCACTTAAAATGTATATAGTAAAAATTATTCGGACGAATGTGTTGAGGCGTCATACCATGGTAGTTACCTTTGAAGATTCTGTTTCATCCTCCCAAGACCCAAATGGATCAAGCAAGACAAGCAAAATCCCCAATAAATATTATAAGTATATAAGGTTGCGTTGTTCTTTGTCAATTGACCGACATGTCCATTACTAATAGCCCACTTCAACTCTAGTGTGACGTTTAATTTAACTAAAATCAAAGTCGAACGCCCCCTTTTACGAAAATGGAAGTGTTACAATTCTACCTTCGGGCGATTATCGGGCGCCTCATTTAAAATAGATAAAGAATAAAAATTGTTTGCTTTAATATAACCGTTATTTTATCGTCTCGTCAGCGAAGTGAAGGCGCCTTTTAATGCATAGGTTTCATACCCAAGACACAGCATAAATGACTCACTCTCCCCCACTCTCTCCCGCTCTTACCGTTGGATCGTATTTCGAAAGCGCATGCGCATTTCACCCTTCGAGGAGATAGATGAATTAGGGTTAAAATTAAGAGTCTTTTTTTTTTTTTTTTTTTGGAAAAAGGGCATCGGCCCCCCGGGGCCCCCCGGGGCCGGCCAGAGTTTTTCACATTTTTTTTTAAATTTTTTTCCTTTGGAAATAAAAATAAAATAATATTTAAATTTAAATTAAATTTAAAAAAATTTTTTTTTTGATTTTTTTACTCATAAACAGCACCTTAGTTCCGGCCCTTGGGGAGTATTTTTGGAATGGATAATATTTCCTTTTCACAAGTTTTGCTGCCCCCTACATTGTTTAAAAATTTTTAAAAAATCTGTGAAAGAGTAACCAAACCAAACCCCCTTTTCAAACCATGCGGGGTGAACAAAAAAAGGGTTTAACTGTATAAAAATTTTATCCCTTCTTCGCAGGGAAAAAAAAAATATCAAATGATTCCAAATGTTACCAATACCCTTTTAAAGACCCCAAACATTATTGTTTCCCCTTTTTTTAAAAATTAAAAAAACCCTTTTTTTATTGCCTTAAAATTCCAAAAGAAAAATAGCTAAAAAAAAGCCTTAAAAAGTCATCAAATTCAAATAAAACAAAAAACCCTTTTTTGCCATTTGGGCTTTTTGGAAAAAATTTTGGGAGAAAATAGATTAGCTCCCCACCCTTACAGTTTCAACACGATGCCCTTCGAAAAACCCCCCCGTTAAAATTTATTTTAAAAAATGCCTATTTGGGAATTTTTTTTTAATTTTTTTGGGATTTTGGGCAAGTTTTGGGGAAAAAAAAAAGACAAAAAAATTAATTTCCTTGTGCGATGGCCTTTTTTTAACCTCATATTCAGTAAAAGCTTAAAACCCATACATTTTTGCTTAAAAATGAAATGAGCCCAAAAAAAAAATTTTTAAGGGGAAAAAAACACAAAAACCCACAAAAAACCCGGGGAAGAAGACTGGGAAATTTACGCACTTAAAAAATTTCCCAATTTTTTTCAAAAAAGAATTTATTTTCTGAAAGTAGGCAAAAGAATAAAAAAAACCTTTTAAATTTTAAATGTTTTCGTTAAAAAATTTTTTTTAAATTTTTTTTTCCCCCCGATGGCATCAGGAAAGAAAAAAATGATCGGATTTGAGCGAAAGTGGTGTTTTTTTTTTCAGAAAATTTAAAATTTTCCTAAAAAGGGAAACAAATATAAAAAAAACTAAGCCTCAGGTGCACACTTAGATTAAAGGGAATCTATTTTAAAAAATTTCAATTCCTGTGGGGATTAAGTCTATAAGTCGGTCTTTTTCGATCCGATAAAGACCACACACAGCCCGACGACTTTTCTTTTTTATTATAGATAAAGGGTAGACTAAACCCGTGAATGAACGCTTAAGCCAAGTGAATGAACAGTTTTTTACCAGTGAAGGGGGCCCAAAAAAGTCGTAATAAACTTTTTAAAATTTTATTTAAAAACTAGATTCATGAATTTTTATGTCAGATTTATTTTACAACTTACTAACAACTAGAAAAATTTTCTCCAATTTCATCTAGTGGGAAAGATTTTAATCCTTATTTTTTAAATTTTTTTTTTCAATGTTCTTTTACTGGGGCCCGTTCACTCACTGGTCAGTCTACCCACCTCTTTTATATACAAATACATGAATTTTACTTTAACATCTTTTTTACAAACGTATTCAGGAGGCTTAATACTTAATATTCTCAATTTCGTCCAAAATACATTAAAAAAAAAATCACATTTTCTTAACATTTTCAAAAATATAACTCTTTGCACTGAACTAAGTTTAATTTTTAATTTTTTTCATTGCCCTTTTTTAAAACTATCTGCCCAAAAAATATATCACGGTTTAAAAATAGTTGGAAAATAAAATGCACTTCGTGATGAATTTTTTTCGGTTTTATGTGCTAAAATAATCAAATTTAAAAAAATTTAAAACTTTTCCCCCTTTTCCCAAAGGGCAAAGAAAAATAAAACAAGATTTTAAAAAGCGATACTTTTAAAATACTGTCAGTTAAAAGGGGGAATTATGAAACCTTTTTTTATCAGACAATTTAATAAAAAAAAACCCTTTACATAAAAATTTAATCTTTAACTTTTAATTTTAAAACTAAAAAATACCCATCCTTTTAAAAAAGTGACTTACTCTCCAATATGTGCAGGGCTTCATTTTTAATATATTTTAAAAAAATTACATGCAAAACATGCCTTTTTGGCCCAAAATTTTGGGTTATAAGGCCCTAGGTCCTATTCGATTGTACGTTCTTGGAGGAAACTTAAGGGTCAAAAAATTAAACAAAGTTAAAAAAAATTTGTTAATTAGTTTATTTTTTTAAATTTAAAACAAAAAAAAAAAAGGGAAAAGCAACTTTGTGAAAAATTTAAAAAAACTTATTTTGCATTTAAACAGGACAGAAACATGTATGAAATGCAAAGGATTTAAACAAAAATAGTATAAAATAAATTTGGAAATTTTGTGAAAAGTAAAATTTTTAACTTAAACAAATTTGCCAAAAAAAAAAAGCCAAGTACTACATGCAGTCTATTTGCAAAAAATGCTTAAATAAAAGCCAAAAAAAATCCCAACAGGGCCCCCACAAAAAAATAAAAAATTTTTAAAAAAATTTTTTAGACCTGTATGCTTTAATAAAATTTTGTGGTCCCAAAAATAATGACCGAATACTGAATAAGGTTTTTTTTGTGCAATTCAAAAAAAAATCCAAAAAAATTTCTTTAAAAATAAAACGGTAAATTTTAATTAATTTTTATGGGGCAGTGTTTTTTAAATAAATTTTTCCATTTATACTCGGCTCAAAAAAGGAATAGAATAAAGAAATACACAAAACATTTTGTTAAAAAAAACACCCCCTTTTTGAACTTTTAATTTGTAGTTTGATATTTTTCATACTTTTAATTTTTTCAATTTTTAAAGGAAATGCGGGAGGAATAATTATTTAAAAAAAATTAAATATTTTTAAAAATTCAAAAAAATTTTAACAAAAAACGGTTAATTTTTATTGGGTTTCGCGTTTTTCTTTTTTAAGGAAATTTTTTTTCTATAAAAAATTTCTGACTAAAAAAATAGTTATTAAAATTAAAATTTACCTTTTTAGTATATTTTTAAATTATACTTTAAAACCCAGTCCAAATTTTTGAAATTTTAAAAAATTTTTTTGCATAGCATAATCAAGCCTTCCCGGATTTTTTTTATTTTTTAATGTAATGCAGGATAAAGAAGGCCTTACCTTCCAAATAAAAAAAAATAAAAAAAGGGAAAATAATATTTGAAACAATTTTTTGTTTTTTGCTTGAATGCTTGTAATTTAAAGGGAAATTTTCCCATTTTTGGGGTTTTTATCGTTGATTCCCTAAACGTGGGGATGATTTTTGGTGAGAGGCATTCCTTCCTCTAATTCCGTGCCAAAATGATGCAGGTAAGAAATAAATAAAAAAAAAAAACCTTTAAATGCATGATATTAAAATTAAAAGCAGGGCCCCCAAAAGGTTTTTTTTTATACCAAAATGAAAAAAAAATTTGCACTTTAATTCCTGATGAAATAATTTAAAACATAAGGAAAGGACTACTTAAGAAAACTGATGGAACAAAAAAAACCAAGAATTTTAGTTGGGAGTCATAAAATTCCAATTTTTTTACAAAAAAAAATGAAAATTCATTAAGTTATTAGGTCCTAAAAAGGGGGTTTAAAATCTATTTGTCAGCCTATAGAAAAAAAATTTAAAAAAGGCTCACAAAAAACGATAACATTTTGATTAAAATTTACCGGCAAAATTTTAAAATAACCCCAAAAAAATAAAGCTTAGTTAAGGAAAAACAATCAGTCGGGGACCAGGACAACGTGGGGACTTGGTTTTACTATTTTTAAAAGGAACCTTTAAAAAATAGAATATATAAATTAAATTTAAATGTAAGATTTTTACGTATAAAGGATAATTTTAAACAAATCTACTTTAAAAAAGGGAATATTGCCCGCCCGTGCATTCACATTTTTTGTTAATCGAAATATTCCCACCCATGCAAAACAATCTAAACGCCAAAAAAACCGGGTTCCGGAAAG
The DNA here is from genome assembly GCA_019343175.1 of Oedothorax gibbosus. Taxonomy (NCBI): domain Eukaryota; kingdom Metazoa; phylum Arthropoda; class Arachnida; order Araneae; family Linyphiidae; genus Oedothorax; species Oedothorax gibbosus. The sequence goes on from CM033278.1 coordinate 15,005,421, forward strand.
TGGCGATTTCGGGAGCATGCGCAGAAAAGTTTTTTTATTTCCATCCCAAAAGTTTTGTGGGGGCCGGGCTATTCAGCCGAATTGGGGAAAGTAAAAAAAATTTTAAGACATCGATGAAAACGGTGGTATATCGATATGGTTAATCGACACGATGAAAAAAATTTTCAGCCGCAGAACGATCTTTAAAAACCCGGGAAGCGAAATTTTTTAATTTTTTCAAAAAAATTTAAGATGAAAGGAAACTAAAAAAAAATGTTGAACTTTTGGTTTTATACATATTTATAAGATAATTTAAAACAAGTTGGGAAGAGCTTTTTACTAAAGAAAAATATCGTTTTTGGGGAAAAGTCACTGACTAGGCGATCATAAGGGACGAAATTTTTAAAAGTCCACTTTCTGTTTTAAAAAAATTATCCCCGTAAATGTATTAAAAAAATAACTTTTTTTCAGCGAGTAGTTAATGAATAATAGCCCCCAAAAGATTAAAAAAGGTTATTTAAAACTTTTTAATAAATTTTTTTAGATATTTTTTTTGGGTCGGACCTATTATTTTTTAAAAAAAATTTGTGTTTTATGCACTTCACAAAAATTTTTTATCAAAATCTTTACAATATAAAAAAAAAACCTCAAAATTAAAATTTTTTGAATTTTTCCAATTTTAAAAAATTTTTTAATAAATAGTAAACTCCTAAAATTTTCTTTAAACCTATGCATTACAAAATAGGAAAAATTTCAGAAAAAATTTTTTTTTTTACTTTCGTTAACTACAAGCTTAATTTTTTTTGCTAATTTTTTACAAATTATTTTTTTATGTGGTTTTCCCTTGCGTGTTTAAGCGGGGTTTTTAAATTTTTTAGCATTTTAGCTAAAATAGAACTTTTAATTTTAGCTTTTTTTTCAAATGATTTTAGCATTTTAGCTAAAGTAGAAAATTTAATTTTAGCTTTTTTTAAATGTTTTTTAGCATTTTAGGAAAAACTAGTTCAACACATTTTAAAATAATTTATTACAAACTTTAAATACATTATCATATTTTAAGTTTCCATGATTCTTCGAGGCTTTTTTGCTGCCCATGGTTTTGAAAGCCGCATTGAAATCAAAGTTTTTCTCTTGGCGGCCCTTCACATTTACCATTAGTAAATTATTTACATTAGATACTAAAAGTCTGTGGCGAATGTCTGTTTTAATTAAGTTCATTGCAGAAATGGATCGCTCACAGTCAACAGTCGTCAAAGGTATTGACCCGCAATAGTCCAGAATGCTGGTCACAATTGGCAACTGTTCAGTCAGCTCATTCACATTAACAAAATCTAAAAGTTGAATAAATGACAGGCTTTTACATCTTACTTGAACTATTTTTTTAAAAATAGTTGTCATTCAGACAACGCTTTTTTTACGGTAAATATGTTGCTATAAACAGGATTTGACGATAAGTTTATGCATATTTGTTGTATCTCTTCATTATTTTTAGTATTTTTTTTGCCTAAAACTATTTGCAAAGAAGCAGAACACAATGCAGAATATGGGAATAAATTTCTGCATTGTGTTCTGCTTTTTTGCAAATATTTTTAGGAAAAAATATACTAAAATAATTGCAGTTCGTGAAAATCACCTAATCTGCTTTCAACGTGTCCATAAAAGGAACGATCGGATCGTTCCGCCCCTCTGTTTAGTTTCGCATTTTAGCGAAAGTGGATGTCAAGATTTTCGCAAAATGCGATTTCTTTTCTCATTTTGCGAAAAAAGCGATCGCAGCTTAAACACTGTTCCATTGTACCCCATTATGGAATGTAGCTATTCATAGTAAATTACAGCCTGTAAAACACATATATATACTATTTTAAAATATTGAAAGGGTCATTTTAAATTTTGAAGATATATTTTTATAATTTGACAAATTTTTTTATTGTGTAGCATATCAGCTTACATAACATAAAATTAGAAAGAGAAAAAGGCCTGTTCTTCCATAAGGCCCGGGCCCCTAAATTTCAGTTTCTATTATGCTAAATGCTGTAAACCCCAAAATATCAGTAAACTTTAAAAAAAAATTCTGATACTCCACCTTTGTTTTTTGCTACATTTTAACTATGAAATTGACCTAACGTGATTGTTTTGATCGATGTTTATGAGGAAGCCTATAAAATTGTAGCAAAAATTTGATACATCGGTCATATAGTATCATTTACTAGAAATCATACACAAAATTTTCCGTAAAGGGGCCCCAAAATAGGCTGTGCCTAGTCTGAGATTTCCTAGAACAGGCCCTGGAAAGAGAATACTACACTAATTTGATATCCCTACGTGCAATAGTTTTAATTCTAAACCTGTTAAAAGACATTTAACTGCGATAAAATCGTTAAAAGCATTCGCCAATTACTATTTATTACGGCTCTAGTAGGCCTTAGACAGAACCCACCTACCTACTCTATATAAATCTATGGTTTATGAATGGATAACTTCTGTTTTGTTTGGGTGCTTAGATTACATGTAAAATCATTTATTGTACAAAAACAATTATTTGACTTGGAAATTATTCACAAATTGTGCCAAAATTGCCTTTGAAGCTTAATATCTCAGTTCATATTTACATTGATGTCAATGATCATTACTACAATGAATTTTAAAACAAAAGAATAACTATCATTATTTAATATTTCTAACCGGTTTTAAATTGAAGGGTATAACCCTCTTATTCTTAAAGAATTTGATATTTTCAACAAAATTAATCCTTTTCACCTATTTTTTTACAAGTTAATCTAAGTTACCACCATATTACCTATAAAATTTCAACTAGTTGAGAGATATAAAAGGGCATCAACTCATATTTAAAAAAATTCTTGTAAAATATACAGCATATTAAAATGCATCTGTATAGACATAAATGGATAACTTTTGCACTGAATTACCCATTAGTATATTTTCTTATTATTCAAAACAATGATCAGTGTCATTTTTAGTGGTGACGGTTATTTGTCCGCAGGTTTTAAAAAAAACATTGGCATAATTTCGAATCACGGTTCCACCTGAGGGTGTACCGAATGTAACCTAGACCAATATCGTACTCGGTGTCATAACTGAGTTTTTCACAAATGCTTTACCATGCACAAGCCATTTAAACAATTAAAATCAACAGTCATTTTCTTGGCTGCATATCTTTTATAAGATACCCATAACAAACTTTTCAATTCTATGCCTGGACTAACAGGTTTGAAGACCAACTAGACTACTTGGATCAAACTACTTCACAAGGGTTACGAATATTTGTTCTGCCTTTGATTACACTAAACAGTCAGAGAATGATATAGATGAATTAAATTCGCACTAGAGTTGGTGAGATTTTCCACAAAATGTTAATAATTTAAATATCTTTTCTTGATGTAAATTGTGTTTCACAAATGATAGCCCCTTTACAAAACTAATAAATGTCTAGATCTCAAATGAAATTATAAATGACTAACATGTTTGATTATAAACATCATTGAAAGGGAGGCCTTATAATTCTATATCAAATATTTAATATTATTCTTAACTTATTATTGATAACTTACGCCAAATATTGTCTCATTTATATACAATTCTTTGAAGAGATTCCAATACATGTTCACAATAAAACAGTAGTGAATTATAGTTAATTTATAAAATTATTCAGTTCAGGGTGATCCAAAAATAACACCCATTTAATACTACATAGCATAAACTGTGTATCATTACTATTGGATCACCCTGTATATTAGAAAGATAAAGCATAAGAAAAAAGTTTTACAACGAATCTACAATGAAATAGTTTTATTCAGATATACTTTACAATAACATCTGGTAATTTATGATGACATTGAATATCATTAAACTAATGTATGTACAGGATGTGAAGTTATTCCAGCTAATTTCTATTAACGTCTGAAACAGGAAAACATTTATATAAATACACATGAAACAAGAATTCACTTGACTATTTTACTTGAAAGATACATGTAAATTTTCTTGAATGTTTTTACACTCACTCATTGGCAATCTTGGTGCCAAATTTACAATGAAAAAATAGGGCCAGCCTCGTCACTGGCTGCAGTTCAAAATTAAGATGCCCTTTGCCAGCAGCCCAGATGAATCCAACACCAGCCACCAACTCATGTTCAAACCCGGGCCAAAAGCTTGGGAGTGTGACTAACCGTCACCTGCAGCTACAGCAATATTTTACCAAAAAATATTTGATAATGAATGCTAACAATAAGCAGTCCAAAATCAAATGTCATTTAGTTTAGGAAATGTGGTGCATTGTCAACAGCTCTGCCTGAAAAAAAAGACAAGACATAGGATTAAAACACTATTTAGGAGAACATGTTCAACATGTAAACCAACGTGGGAAATTCTGTGGGTAACGCAGTTAAAAACAAGTTTTGACAAAACAAGACAAATTAAAGGCATTTAAATGGAATAAATAATGTAGAACATTTAGCATCTTCCTGGTCCAATGGCTTTCCAAGCTTGGCAGCCATAATAAGTTGGCCTTTTACTACTATATTAATGGTAACCCAAAAGACAGTTGCTAAATGAATGCATACCTGCCAACTACTACGGATTGTCCGTAGTTTCTACGGACGAGGGTATCAAATTACGGAGTTACGGAAACAGTCAAAACTATGGATAAGCTTTGATCAAAAATACAAAATTTATTTTATTTTAGATATTTGTTTCGCCATGGTATAGTAATTTTTTAGCATTTGATGAATCAATAGGTTCGTCGGCCTAGAAAAACAAGGCTGATGATTTTCATGGGATTAAAAAAAAAATCTAAACGATGTATATTTCATTTGCGGAAATAAAATGCTCAAATGAGGATCAATTTTAGTTTAAACTATCATCGCACTAGAGCTACACGAGGGCTATTGGCGACGGGCGTCATATTTTAGAACCACAGTCTAGTGACGTGAGGATCAAAGATGAATGAGGATCAAAGTATTTTTCTTCGTGCGGAAAGTAAACCTACCCACGACGACTTGTAACATATATTCTCCTGTCATGTCATGCATATATTCTCCTGGATGACAAACCAGCCACCACAATGAATGGTAAATTCAGTACAGCATCTTAAATTCCATCAATTAGTGCAATATTTTCTTTCTAAAAAGATAATATTTAAGGCAGTACTTAAATGACGTGAGAGCTTGTAGCACTCAGCTTCACTTTTAAGAATTCAAAACATTTTTAGTAGTTAGACTTGTTCTCACATGAATGAGTAACTACACTGATTAACTTCTTTTGAAAGAGTGCTTCACAGACACAATGTAAAGTAGAGGCTTGGTATCAGTTAAGAGTAATAGTAATTAACAAAAAAAAAATTCAAGACAAAACATATAGCAATAATACCGAAAAACAAAGAATGCCGATAGACCACTATTTTTTCTTATATGAACTATTCCATTAAAATAAATATGCATTATGATATTGTAGATAGATATTTGCATGTATTCAGAGTAAGTGTTGTCAAATCACATGTTCTAGAACACGTAATCAAGACTTAACTAAAGTTAAATAACTTGTGCAATGGAAAATAATATAATTGCAAAAATATTACTTGGATTGCCGACTATTATCTGTACACGTTATCTGGTGATTTCTGCCACCAGACACACAGGCGTATTTGATGCTGTAATATTTTAATTCCTTTCGGGCTTTATCCAAACTAGAATGTTTGTTTACCATACTCTGAATTGTTTTCGCGTCCCTTTTTCAAAATGTATCCTTTTCGATTTTCGTAATTGCTTCTTTCAATTCTTCGAATGAAGAAAAACAAGAGCCTACAGCAATTGCAGTGGCCATATTTATATTAATTAGCAATCACATGCAGTTTAAAATCTCGTCACATTAAGAACCTACAATAATAAAAATGTCGGTACACAGCAGCAACAACTCAACATTTTGTCGGCTGGAACAGCCCAAAACAACTCAACAAAATGTTGGCTGAATAGTCCAAAATACTATTCGACCGCATTTTTGCGGCTGAATAGACACTCCGTTTGTAGGATGGAGACAATCGTGTTTTCAGCCCATTAGCTACTTGTTTTGATCTTAATTATTGCCAGTTTTTTCTATTGTGTGAAAATATATATATTCTTTTTCGGAAGACAAAAAATATTTGAAGCTTATCAATACATTTCAAGCTAATAGAATCTTATTGTTACAAATTAAATATATTTTGAAAATGAAAGATACTAACAAAACTTTTTTTTTCAAGATAACATATTAATCGTAACCGTAACTTTTTTATTATTGTAAAAATCAAAATTCTCTTCTTGCCACACTAAACTGAAGCGGGAACTCAATTTTAAGTAATAATATTGAGCTTTTACCTATAATCTCTGCCAGGTAATGATCTCTATGTTTAAATAAAAACAGCTTTGAGTTTTTAAAATGAACGCGATAATTTTTCGGGAAATCACGCCCCATTCGGAGAGCGTTGATCGTTGGAACGATGTGACTATAAATGCCGGTGCATCCCAAAGCACTCTCCAAGACATCAAATTGCCGGAATGTGCTGGTAGTTTCAGCTACAGCAACAGTGGAGATCCCTCATCTCTGTGTAGCAACAGATTTATATACTGGCGGACCAACCACGATGTCATTGAACTTGTTGAAATCTCCCTGGACATCACCCTTAAGAACAGCCATCTCCGACTGCGATTTCAAAACACGCCTATTCTGCGCGGAGTCAGCATACATGAATACAGAGATAAAGTCGTGCTGCTGGTCCCGACTGTGTCTGCTATCCACAAACTGGTGTTTCCTCATCCGAAGATCTTCGAAAGGGATGTCGTTCGCAGTGCCAGCCAGGAACTGGTCGTCCCATCGGTGTTTTTCGATGCCTCTTTCGAAACACTTCGCAACAGAAGCTGCTACTTTGTGCTAAATAATGTCTCTCTTGGCATCCCTGTTCCGCACACTGCCTGCTCTTGGCTGAACGTCGATGGAAATGCCACATTTGTGCTGGCCAACAGTGCAGGATCAGTGCTCATGGTTGTCATGTCTGAAAAGAATGGCGTTGAAATCACCTCAACAGAGCTGATGAAGAGTGGAGCGTTGTTCCGCCTTTTTACTTCGATTCGGAGCACAAAGGTAGAAATAGCATTGAATATTGTTTGTCACAAGAAAGGATCAGATGTGTTGGTGTTGGCCCTATTCAGCGATTTGCAGCTACGAGTTTGGTCCAGTAAGAAACAAGAATGCATATTAGTTGATTCGGTGCTTAATCATAGTTCAGAGAAAAGATTGACTGGTGGGAATTTGAACTTCACCTCTGATCAGTGCCACCTGAGGATATCTGAACTAGATGACAACGGTGAATTTTACTTGGGTGTCTACATTCCGATGCCACAACAAAAAATATTTTACATCTTTAATCCAAACCTTTCGTCAGATCAATGCAAACTACAGCTGAGTTCTACATTATTTCAAGATTCCTATGATTTGGTCGACTTTTCTATATCTAAGAATCGTGTCTGGTCACTTTGGCCCAGTTGTGACAACCAACCCATTGTTCTGACTGCCTTCTTGGACGGTAGCTTTGAATCGAAGCAACAGCCATCTTGGATACCTGTAAATCTGGAACCCCAATTTTCCCGCACGATAGATTGCGGACGTAGCCCCCAAGATGCTTATCTGAAAGAAATATTCAAAGTCGGAAGATTCTTACCTTCAACTATAACGAAAGCTATCAGTATTTATAGCACAGCTAAAAATATGAGTATATCTTCCAATGTTCCCCTGAAAATCGAAAACTTGAAGAACCGCGTCATTGAAGCTGTCGAAACAGAAATCCTGATGAAAACTGGCAATACTGATAACCTGGACGAAGGATACATGGACATTTCAGCTGAGTGTTGGGATCGCTTTTTCTCGTACTGCATACAATACCATGAAGTGGGCATGAAACCATTGGGCATAGCATGCGATCCAAACACTGGTTGTGTCATTGTGATAAAGAAAAACTTCTACTCGCTGGTATGTCCCTGTGATCCTCTTGAAGTAGTTACTACTCCAGAATTAAGGGCATCCTCTTTTCTTATGGGTGTACTGGATAATAATGAAATGAAAATGTATCGCGGCCTCAAAGCAGTACTTACATGCATAGATATAGTTCGTAAAAGTATTGATAACAAAGTGCTCATGCGTTTTGAAGATAAACTTTTTAATCAGTCGTCCCCAACCAACTATGCGTCAAAACTATGTGAATCACTGGATTTAATGTCCGAGAGCGATTTCTATAAAAGTCTTCAGTCAAATATGCCATCAAATTCAGAAGTAGTTGCCTGTCTTGAGTATCTAACAGAGAAGTTTGACCTTTCCAATGAAGAAAAAGAATTTGATGACTCCTTAAGAAGATACTCAAATTTTGGGAATAGCTCTTCTGGTGTTGGGGCCTTATGTGCTGGTTTATCCCATTTCGCTAAGCAAAGATTTGAGTTTTGCAGGGACTTATTGTTGTTTGAAATGGTACTTTCACACTCTGACTGTGTGGAGTATGAGCAGCTATATAATTTTATAACCCATTCAACTATCATACCTAAAACAGATAGGTTGTTAAGATCCTACTACATAATTCTCTGGTGCACCCAATGTGAATGTAAATCTGTATCCCCTTCAATCCAGGATGCAGCATTTAAGCAGTTTTGTCTACTTGAACTACCAGAATTCACGAATGAGGATCTCACTCGTATGAAGGGAAGACAGACCATCAGTCATCTATTTTTTCAAGAGAGTGGTGGAGCCAAGGCTAGAAAAATTATGGAAAATAATCACTTATCTATGCCAACCCTTGGTGATTGGGAATCCCTCTTTCCTAATCTAATTATTGGAGCAGCTACTCTTCTATGGCCTTTGGCAGATAATGTGGTACTTCCAGAGTTTCTGTTTTCGCGGTGCCAACATGTTCCCCTGCAAGAATATGACCGTCTTTTGCAGGAATGGTGCACAGAGAATAAACAGTTTTTGAACTTTTTAGTGGCATGTAGTCATCTCATACTTGCTGATTCATGGAAAGCTACAAAGATTTTTCTTGATGTTTCTAAAGAAATCAAGATCGAATCCCTTCTGTGTGAAAAAATTATGAAAGGTCGTTATGGTCAAGGTTCTTCGGTCACTGGTGCCTTTTATATGCGTGTTATTCAATTGTTTGAACAGTTTTCTGTTTCTGGCTGTATTGTTAAACTGGCAACAGCTGCCCTAAATGAACTGGAAGAAGGTGATACTCATATTCCTATATTTTACTCTGTGTTGTTTAAGCACCATCTTAACTTAGGCCAGAGTGAAGAGGCTTTTGCCACCCTCATAAAGAATCCAGATTCCTCAAGGCGTAAGGATTGCCTCCGCCAGTTAGTAGTCAAACTGTGTGAATCGAAGCAGTTTCAGAAAATAATTGAGCTTTCATATCTTGCTTATGAAGAAGAGGTGATAAGTATACTGGAGTCTCGGGCTAGGTGCTCTGATCTTTGCCACACTACATCCTTCTACCGTATTTTGTACTCCTTGCATCTCCATCACGAGAAATTCAGGAAAGCTGCCTCAGTCATGTACGAATTAGCAATGAGGTTTGGTAGAGAGGTTTTGAGTCTTAAAGGGCTGAAGAAACAAGCGTCTTGCTATTTAGCTGTCATTAACTGCTTATACTTGGCCGAACCACAGTATGCCTGGCTTGTGAAACCTGCTACATCAACAGAAAATGACTCCAAGAATAATCCCAAGCGCAACGCAGATGGAGATGAAATCTTTCATTCCTCTCGACCTGTGAAAGTGGAAGTTCTTGGTCTAGAAGATATCAAGAAGGAATACATCTTAGTCCAGTCTCGTCTCCTCCATGCTCAAAAGTTTTGCAACATGCCCAATTTCGCCATCTCCCACTTGACCGCTGAAGAAACCATAGGCTTGCTTCTCCAGGACGGACTCTACGATGCTGCCATCCATCTGTCCAAATCTTTCTCACTTTCGCTGGTCCCTATCTTTGAGTCCCTCACCTACAAATGCCTCAGCTCCTCTCTGCTGTCCGACATCCGCACTTCTGATGATCTGGACAGCGATAGGTACCTCAAGCATAGTGTGGGCGCATATGATACCATGAGGCAGAATCATTCCCAAGTGTGGCATCTCCTGAGAAAGTACCTTGAAGAACATGAGGTTCCGAACCAGAGTGACCTTCACAGGTGCGTCACTGATAAACTTCTAGTGCACGGGGCAGCTTTGCCAGCTTGGCTCAGACTGTCTTACCAGAAGCGGAATTTCACCGAACTTGTAAGTCTCTACATCACCCATGGAATGTTAAAAGAGGCCTTGACTCTTGTCCATAAGTACATCAAGGCTGTCTTGGGAGTGAGGAAAGAAGATTTCAATTTGAAATTCACCCTCAGTATCAATTCACCTGCTGTGTGGTTACCACATACCTATATTGACATTCTGTTAGATGCTGCCAGTGAACTGCAAGATAATGATGAAATCAGAGAACTTTATCAAGAGTTTTCAGACACTTTAATTGAATATAAAAAGCAAGCGGAATCTGTTACAGTTTCTAAACTAAAATTGGCTTTCAAAGACTGAACTATAATATTGTGTCTTTTAAAATTTAAGCCAACTATGCTTTGAATTTTAATGTTCAGTCCCGTTTGACCACAATATTTATTTAAGAAGTTTCCCTTATACCTTTTTCTGTACCTTATTATGAGTTAAGAATTTAACTTTTTTTGTTTAATGTTTTATGTGTGATTTGAAAGATAAAAATCTTTATATTTACAGTGGAATTTTTTTTAATTGGCCTATGATTTTTACCAGATATTTTGTTTCTCAGCCTATAGAAAATTCCTTTTTTAAAAATTGATGCATGATGTTTCACTACAAATCCTATTTTTGTAATGCGAATTTGCTAATGAAGAAGATTAAATGCTTAAAATATATGGAGAATAAGCCTCTAGGATAGGCAAGGCCATTGTTGAAGGTATCATAATTATTCCTATTTGAAAAAAAATAATTGATTATTTTGAGTCAATGTACAGTACATATTATAGCAATTTACAGAACAAAATGGATATATTATTATTGTACGAGATTAATAGGATTTAGGCATATTTAAAGTTTAAGAACTGCGCTGTGGCTACTGTTGCTTCATATGCCTCTCAGTGTTTTTTTTTAAATTTCATAAAATTTATTTTAAAAAAATACTTCCACAAATAAACTTAAAATATGTTTATTCAGCCCTTATTTTATACAATTTTGTGGCAAACATTCTGTACTATTTCTCCCAATCTCGCCAGGGTTTCAACGATAGAATCATGTGCCACTTAAGCAATGTTAAATATGGATTTATTCTATTTAAATTAGTTTGTTTAATTAATTTAGAAGCCTTATATGATATCAGAAGATGAAAAATATATATGTCATGAAATATAATGAAATACTGAATTTCCCCCCTTATTTTTTAAAATCCATAAACAACTTATCTAAATGTATGTTACCAACTACTTATGATAAATATAACACACAAAACACTTATATGTTTTTAACTATTTTTTTTAGCGTAGTCCTGTTTTACTTTTATAGAACTCTGCTCTTTATTCCAGAAAAGTTTCTTTTGGATTTAGTAGTTGGGATTGTTCATTAGGCTACAACTACACATTTAATATTTATTTTAATATTTGTTCTTTCAGCAGTTAAATCCCTGATTGCTGTCTAAGAATCAGAGGGTATACCCCATATATATACTGCACTATTCCCAATCTCTAATACAGCACTGATTGCCCTCTACACAATGGGCAATTCGAAAGGGGTGGAACATGGTTTGCTAGATAAACTGTTTGACGTAATTGTCACTGTAGGCCTGAACGTTCTAGTTTAGACAGATTTGCTGTCGGGTGGTTTATTTGTGGGTAAGACAATGGATGATGTAATAGTAATGTAGGCAGGGCTCTTCCAGTCGTCCATTGAGAAGGCGTCCAACTCTACCTTTTGAGTGAGATTGCCATTTGTGAATGAATTTTTTGTCATCTGAAAGAAAAATAATCAGCACCAACACTGTATCTTCAACAATATCTTGATCCAAGTTTTGTTCCCAATTTTTGTTCAAAAAATTTATGATCAATATAACTGTCCCAAAACTTAACTTTTTAATATGAAAAATGCTTAAAAAGACATAAATTCACCGAAAGTTATCTATGAAATTGTGTATAAACTCGTAACTAATAAATTCACAAAAAACAAGAAGTTCATAAAGAACTAAAATAGCCTACTTTCCTGTTACTTAAATACTTACTGAAGTTCTAATCGGGAAAAAAAAAACTAGGTTCCTAAAGTAAATATCATCAACAGCCGTTTCTACACTAGATTTATGCACATTAGAAAAAAAAAATCGAAACACAGCACCCAGCTATAATTTAAACTTCTAAAAGCCAAAATCAACTATTTTCCTTAATATTCTTTCGCAAATTAATTAAATATTATTTATCATCTGCTCGTGATTTATTTGTAGTTCGAAGAATAATTAAATATTTATTAATAACAAAAGTAATGAAACTACTCCGAACTGCATTAAAAAATAAGAAATGTAAATTAAAACTAAGCATAATTGCATGCAAAAGTATGCCTTGCCGCTTTCTTGGTAGATAATTAATGAATAATCAAAGAATCAAATTGTGCTACATTTTATGACGTCATTCCAAACTGATTCATGAAAATATTATTTTGCTTCAAATATGTTTAAATAAATAAAGTTTCTCATGCCATTGTTGATTTGGCAACAGTGATTTAAACGACTCAAAATTGAATTTCAATGCTAATTCAATGGGAAATTCGCCGACAGATAGTAGATTTATGTCCGTCCGGACGTACAGACAGACGGACAAAAAGTATGAAAGTTGGGTATCTGAGGTCATAGCTTTCTAACAAAAAAAGAATTTTTAAGATCCGATGGATAGAACCGATTTTGGAAGGGGGGTACGGACAGACAGACGGACATCGACCGCATGTCAATACCTACTTTTTCATTTTAGCCTACTTTTCTTTTTTTAATTCGAAAGAATTAAAACAAGAAGTTCATAAAGAACTAAAATAGCCTACTTTCCTGTTACTTAAATACTTACTGAAGTTCTAATCGGGAAAAAACTAGGTTTCTAACAGTAAATATCATCAACAGCCGTTTCTACACTAGATTTATACATATTAGAAAAAAATCGAAACACAGCATCCAGCTAATAATTTAAACTTCTAAAAGCCAAAATCAACTATTTTCCTTAATATTATTTCGCAAATCAATTAAACATTATTTATCGTCTGCTCGCGATTTATTTGTAGTTCGAGGAATAATTAAATATTTATTAATAACAAAAGTAATGAAACTCCAAACTGCATTAAAAAATAAGAAATGTAAATTAAAACTTAGCATAATTGTATGCAAAAGTATGCCTTGCCGCTTTCTTGTTAGATAATTAATGAATAATCAAGGAATCAAATTTAAGATCCATGTGTAACATTTTAGGACGTCATCCAAACTGATCATGAAAATATTATTTTGCTTACAAATATGTTTAAATAAATAAAGTTCTCACGCATTGTTGATTGGCAACAGTGATTTAAATGACTCAAAATTGAATTTCAATGCTAATTCAATGGGAAATTCGCCGACAAATAGTAGATTTATGTCCATCCGGACGTACAGACAGACGGACAAAAAGTATGAAAGTTGGGTATCTGAGGTCCTAGCTTTCTAACAAAAAAAGAATTTTTAAGATCCGATGATAGAACCGATTTTGGAAGAGGGGGGGGGGGGGGTACGGACACAGACAGACGGACGAAAGACAGACAGACATACGAACAGACAGACAGATGAACATCAACCGCATTTCAATACCTACAGTGACTTAAATGACTCAAAATTGAATTTCAATGCTAATTCAATGGGAAATTCGCCGACAGATAGTAAATTTATGTCCGTCCGGACGTACAGACAGGCGGACAAAAAGTATGAAAGTTGGGTATCTGAGGTCATAGCTTTCTAACAAAAAAAGAATTTTTAAGATCCGATGATTAGAACCGATTTTGGAAGGGGGGTACAGACAGACAGACAAACGGACAGACATACTAACAGACAGACATACGAACAGACAGACAGATGGACAGACAGACAGTTGGACATCAACCGCATTTCAATACCTACAGTGACTTAAATGACTCAAAATTGAATTTCAATGCTAATTCAATGGGAAATTCGCCGACAGATAGTAGATTTATGTCCGTCCGGACGTACAGACAGACGGACAAAAAGTATGAAAGTTGGGTATCTGAGGTTATAGCTTTCTAACAAAAAAGAATTTTTAAGATCCGATGATTAGAACCGATTTTGGAAGGGGGGTACGGACGGACAGACAGACACGGACAGACGGACATCGCGCATGTCAATACCTACTTTTTCATTTTTTTAATTCTTTCGAATTAAAAAAAGAAAAGTAGGCTAAAAATGAAAAAGTAGGTATTGACATGCGGTCGATGTCCGTACCCCCCTTCCAAAATCGGTTCTATCAATCGGATCTTAAAAATTCTTTTTTTGTTAGAAAGCTATGACCTCAGATACCCAACTTTCATACTTTTTGTCCGTCTGTCTGTACGTCCGGACGGACATAAATCTACTATCTGTCGGCGAATTTCCCATTGAATTAGCATTGAAATTCAATTTTGAGTCATTTAAATCGCTGTAGGTATTGAAATGCGGTTGATGTCCATCTGTCTGTCTGTTCGTATGTCTATCTGTCTTTCCGTCTGTCTGTCTGTCCGTACCCCCCCCCCCTTTCCAAAATCGGTTCTATCCGTCGGATCTTAAAAATTCTTTTTTTGTTAGAAAGCTATGACCTCAGATACCCATCTTTCATACTTTTTGTCCGTCTGTCTGTACGTCCGGACGGACATAAATCTACTATCTGTCGGCGAATTTCCCATTGAATTAGCATTGAAATTCAATTTTGAGTCATTTAAATCACTGTAGGTATTGAAATGCGGTTGATGTCCATCTGTCTGTCTGTTCATATGTCTATCTGTCTTTCCGTCTGTCTGTCTGTCCGTACACCCCTTCTAAAATCGGTTCTATCCATCGGATCTTAAAAATTCTTTTTTTGTTAGAAAGCTATGACCTCAGATACCCAACTTTCATACTTTTTGTCCGTCTGTCTGTACGTCCGGATGGACATAAATCTACTATCTGTCGGCGAATTTCCCATTGAATTAGCATTGAAATTCAATTTTGAGGCATTTAAATCACTGTAGGTATTGAAATGCGGTTGATGTCCATCTGTCTGTTCGGATGTCTGTCTGTCTTTCGGTCTGTCTGTCTGTCCGTCCGTCTGTCCGTATCCCTCTTCCAAAATCGGTTTTATCCCTCGGATCTTAAAAATTCTTTTTTTGCTTGAAAGCTATGACCTTAGATACCCAACTTTCATACTTTTTGTCCGTCTGTCTGTACGTCCGGACGGACATAAATCTACTATCTGTCGGCGAATTTCCCATTGAATTAGCATTGAAATTCAATTTTGAGTCATTTAAATCACTGTTGCCAAATCAACAATGGCATGAGAAACTTTAATTTAAACATATTTGAAGCAAAATAATATTTTCATGAATCAGTTTGGAATAACGTCATAAAATGTAGAACAATTTGATTCTTTGATTATTCATTAATTATCTACCAAGAAAGCGGCAAGGCATACTTTTGCATGCAATTATGCTTAGTTTTAATTTACAATTCTTGTTTTTTAATGCAGTTCGGAGTAGTTTCATTACTTTTGTTATTAATAAATATTTATTCTTCGAACTACAAATGAATCACGAGCAGATGATAAATAATATTTAATTAATTTGCGAACGAATATTAAGGAAAATAGTTGATTTTGGCTTTTAGAAGTTTAAATTATAGCTGGGTGCTGTGTTTCGATTTTTTTTCTAATGTGTATAAATCTAGTGTAGAAACGGCTGTTGATGATATTTACTTTAGGAACCTAGTTTTTTTTCCCGATTAGAACTTCAGTAAGTATTTAAGTAACAGGAAAGTAGGCTATTTTAGTTCTTTATGAACTTCTTGTTTTAATTCTTTCGAATTAAAAAAAGAAAAGTAGGCTAAAATTGGTGTACGCTGAAATGTAGAAAAATATTTTCTAAAGGTATGTTTTTGGGGCTCTTAAATTTGCATGTGCCAGGGCCCTTAAAGTTGTAAGTCGAGTCGAGCCCTGGTTGTAATTGATAAAACATCGTGTAATAATCCCAAACGTTTGAAGAAATCAGCTAGATTAAATCGGCTCATAGTGTCGTAATTCAATTACTAGCATTAAAGTTTTAAAAATTCATAAATCATAATTCATGCCTAGAATAAATAATTTTTTAATTATTAATAAAAAAATACTTATAATTAATATTCAATTAATCATGTTGCACGAAAACGAAATACGATTTTTAATATACTCCATTATTATCTTATCAAAACATAATTTTAAAAAAACGATAGAGTTGAATTACGGGCATTTATATAAATATTTATTGATAAAAATTAGAGTTTGACCTACATTTTTTTTCACTGAATAGAAATAAAACTATCTAAACAATTATCCTTGGTTATTGATCACAAAAGTGCTATCAACGTCTAAACTCTAAAACAAGAATTCATAACGAACGGACCTCAACATAGTGGGAGAAAAGAGTCAGTTTTTTTTTAACCTCTATACAGTGTTTCCACTGAAAAAAAATTAAAAATCCCTTCCAAGGAACCAAAAAATCCCTTTTTATCCCTCAGCCGCCAAATTAGCAACCTTTTGCCTCGTATTCTTCTTTTGAATTCTTTACGCCAATGGGAATATTTCTTATGATGTCACGCTCTCAAAAATTCTTTTAATTCCAATGCGCACCCTCCATAATAATAAAGTTCAATAGCAAAACCTACTAGCAAGAAACAAGCTCTATGAAATGACGAAAAAATAACACTAAAAAAAAAAAAAATCCCATGCGCGCGCAACACCAGCGTCACCTACCAACACTTTATTTCGCCAGAAAATGCCATATAACCACAAAAAGTATTTATCGCCCTCTAGAAATCCGCCAAATCTTTGGCGACAGAAACCTTGCACTTTCAGTTTTGTTCAAAACTAACCATTTTTGAACAAAGTGGCAGTTTTTTTTAAAAAAATATCTCTAGTTTGACTCATTTTTCTCTTTCAAACCCGATTTATCCCTTAATATCCCTCAATCCCTTTTTCATCCCTCAAGAGGCCAAAATATCCCTTAAAAGGGATAAAATCCCTCAAACCCTTTTTTTTTCTGGGCTTCGTGCCTGTTATTGGTCCTTTATTTGTATTTGTAATTTGTATAAAGTGGGAAAACACTGCCTCTATAGCTTTTTACCTCATTGTCTCTTCTAGAAATTGTGCGGAGCGCACGGTTTTCCCTAACTTCTATGGTTCGAAGCCCTATTTCGTTTTACGTGGAAAAAAAATGATTCAAAATGTGTGGGAGCTTGCTCCGCCTACTTCCGGTGATGTCATCACTTGAGTGACACCCTTCGCGACAACTCAAACCATAAATAGACAATGCGAGTATTCAGACCATCTTTTGTTTACATTTCATTTTAAAGGTACTTTTCAAAGGTAATTGTAATTAATATATTTAAATTTTAACTTATGATTTCACACAAGCAAGAATATCTTAGCATTTGTCTTTCCTTGCTGTAACCTTTTTGTTTTCCTGTTTTATTTACAAAGCAAACGCATATGATCTCGGCCATCTGAGTCAGGTATGTTTCATGTTTTGAATGTAATTCACCTTTTACTTAAACATTTAGTAAATTTTTGAATTTTCACGGATAATTTACTTGAAAAATGTTTAAAATGTGGTGTTGTTGAACATTTTATAGTACATATTTAAGCTTTTGGCTTGTCTTTACAAAAGGCTGATTATTTTACCTTTTATAAATCAAAGTTCGTTCATATAGCTGCTTAGTTTATATCACAATAAATGTAACAATAAAATTTAATGTAAATTAGCTACAATTTTATCAATGTTTCTTTTTTAATGTTATTACCGGATTTAAGAGAGGGGGTTACCGGGTTATTATCACCACGCCCTTTTACCGATTTTGATGTCTCAAAGCCAGCTGATGTAAATTTTAAAATATCGTAGTGAATCCCCAAGTAATATTCTTAGGTTTATTCATATTAATTTTACCACTTAAAAAACTATTTTAAAAATATAAAGTCAGTGAAACAATTATATTTAAATTTAAAAAAAGTATATTTAATTAAAGGCAATATAATACTCTTTTTTTTACTGATTAGTTTTGTCAGTGAATGTATAATTCCATCTATAACATTGTACATAGTTGTAATGAAAGTGGGACAAATATCATCTTATTCAGGTGTGAATAAAGATTTACCTTATATGGGAAAACTGCATTTGAGCTGTACTTTTGAGATGTTGAAGGATGCCTGAGGCAAATTGTAATCAGAAGCTCTCTATCTTCTTTAAAACTTAAAAATCAGCATTACACACATTATTTTCACTGTCCATATATTCCATGGTATCATGTCCGTTTGTAAAAATTTGCTTAAAGTTTGCACTGAAAAGATATTATTTCTTAAAGTAATTAAATACTTTAACTGGAAAAAAAACTATATTTTAATATTTACCCGTGTCTAGGAAGCACAAAAAAAAAAAATTCTAACAATGTTTTATCTTAAAAATATGTGTATATTTACACCCATGATGTCAAACCTTGACTAGTTTTATCTCTAATACGTCTGATATCAGAAATGAAATAAAAATAGTTTTTTTTATTCCAGCAAAACAGTGTTTTATACCCAAAGAATTTTTTTTAGACTTATCCTTTACCTTTCTTATCCTTTACCTGATTCTTTTCAAAGTGTATCAACCCTTTAGATGTAATTAGAAGGTCACTTGAGGGGCACCTTAGGTCCTCAATTCATACCAACATAATTCTAATCAGGTTACCCCCTAAAAATATTATCATTGAAATATGTCGTTAATAGCCTGCATATGCTCCTGATTTTATGTTTGAACATTTGTCTGAATTATTTTTTGTACCTCAAAATTTGACAAAAAATTGGTAAGCATTAAAAAATATAATTTGCCTATTAAAAACTATTTTACTCTTAGAAATTATAGCTTCTAAATGTAAACTTTGACCCCATTTTAGCTTCCACACTACGTTTATAACGTAAAAAGTGGAAGGTTTTATAATCGTTCAGTCCGTCCGTCTGTCACCCACTTTCACAGAACGAACAGTAAGTCTCACAAACAAGTGGGATACGTCATTTTGAAGCAAAAAAAAAACAGATTAGGCTACATTCCAAATTTCATTAAAAAATTTATATAGAAGTTTATTTAAAATTTAAATAACTAAAAATTTAATCTACATTGAAATAACATGCAAATTCCATTTTTATTCAATATTTTCACTGTTTCCATTTTGTTAAACGTACAAGAAACTTTATTTAAAATAAAAATAAAAACTTTTGAAAGAATATTTATTTATGTGATATATCGATAATTCAGTTTGGATTGTTTTAATATCACAATAGAGTTCTTTTGATGGTTCATTATATATGTATGAGGAAGAATGCATAGAGAATTCTAACTTTGAATAAAAAAAATAAGCGAAAGTTCGCTTTGAATTAGAAATAAATTATAAGCTGAAGGCCCTGTTTGACGAATTTTTTTCAGAGGTTTATAAATAGTGCGTTTTTTGTTGAACACAAATACTGTGTGGAAGCGGTTAAGTGTCAGATTCTGTAACAAACCTACTTGTTTAAGTTTAACATCCCCGAATCACCCTAAATATAACTACAATTTTAAGTCTCGTTTATTATCAGAAACAAGGTTTAATCTTCTCTTGTATTCCCATAGGTCCTAAGAGACCAATTGGTACTCTATTGGCCCATTACACCTTCATATCCTTGAATCAAATATATTTTTAAAGTATATAATTTGTATAATAATTTATGTTCCTGTAATCTAATTTAATTTAATCTCCAAAATAATAAATTTATTTTTCAGATTCGAAAATCAACAATGTCTCCATTTATCCTTTTGCTACTAGTCAAACTTTGCGTTGCACAACGTATGTACCCTTTCTTGTGAATTTTAATGTATTTAAATTTGTATTTAATTTGTTATGTGTGTCAAACGTTTATAAAACTTATTTACAGCTAGAAATATTTTGTTGTTTTCATTGAACAAAATATATTTATTGTTTAATAATTAACTTTCTTTTATTCAGTGCCAGTTCCAGAAAAACTAACTGGGAATCCTTGCATTTCAAAAGAAACATGTGGCGATTGTATAACAGCTGATCCTGAATGTGCCTGGTGTTCTCAAGATGTAATGCTTTATTTTTGTTTCACTTATCTTATGACTGTAGTTTTAAGATTTGCATGATATGAACATCTTATAATATACTTAACCTATAATTTGCATCAATTTTTGTTCTTAAGGGCTATCTTTAATATATATAGTTTTCACAAAGTTCATTGGTAGTATATATTTAAATATTTCTTATTTAATACCATTGAGTTTGAAAGTAGTTTTATAATTATCATCTTTCGTTAAAATAGCGAATAATATAATACCTAGTTATAGATGTAATGAATTGAAAATTAACTAGTTTCAGATTGTTCGTTACCTTAAAAAAACATACGCAAACAGACCTTCTAATTATTTAATAAAATATAGCCAGTGTTTCTCCAAATATTCAGTCATCCACCCTTGTATTATGTCAAAATGTAAGAAATTAAATGCAAAGGGGACTGTACTATTTTGTGTTTGAAGAACTGCTCTTAGGACGAGACATTTTTATTTAGGACAAACCACAAACGTACAAGTCAAAACGGTAGAATTCTGTAAGATCTAGCACAAACGATGTTAAACAGTCACAATCTTAGCAAGTTCTGGCAATCGGTCGAAAAGGCAACTACGAATTTTATACATTCTTCAATTCACTACAGTTCAATTATTAAAGTCAGTCATTACGAAAATATTGTTCTTTTTGAGAAAGTCACTTCACTACAGACTTTCACTACAGGACATTAAGTGCTTATTGTATTTAAATGCAAAAATAAATGAAATCATTAACATTCAACTAATGACCTATTTATGCTATCCAGTTATTAGCCAGATATTTACTGTTCTCTATTTTGTTAACGATAATTAAAGTGCAAGTTTGTATCATAAACATCGTGGTTTATACACATAAGCTTTTGTGCAAAAGCTGCCTTTGATTTGGCCCAGAATTGCGACCCAACTTGGCACATACACAATGTGGCGACTTTAGAAGGACATGGGCCAGTAAGTGTGGAAAGCAAATCTTTTAAGTTTGAAACTTGTTATGTTATTACAAAAATTTTTATTTAATTTAGCATCAGGTCTTGAATTTAATAATTTTTAACATAACAAAAAACAGTCAAAGAAGAAGCTCCCTGCAGAAAAAAATTAGAAAATGTTTTTTGTATCTGTTGGTTCATGCTTCCAGCATGCTCAAACTCTAATTTACATCTTATTATAATTAAAAAAAAAAATTAACATCACTTTGTTACCTGTTTATAAATCGTTTTAACTTCGGATTTTATTCTTATTTTGTTAGAGATAGACTCAGAGACCAAATACTTAATCACTTTTTGTGTCTGTCTGCATCCAACTTAATTAAATTGTCCAATTTTTTTCAAAACATGGTATGAATATCCACTAATTGAAACAGAACTTCCTTATTTCTTTTTTTTTTTTTTTTTGTTTCCCCTAATAGATTTTTTTACTTCCGTATCCCTATCATAAACTTGTAATCCCTAAAAGTGCTTGTTTTAAAAGCTATATAAAATACAATGGAATATTTATTTGTTGCCCGCAGACATCCCATTCCCAAATTAGTTGAAATAAGTTTTTAAAATGTGGGTATTTGTAAAGTTGAGTATTAGATTTGGTCATTTGGGGGCCCCTTCAATTTTGAGAAAGCCCAGGCTTCCCGGCTATTCGTGACCCCTTTAACAAATATTTTTTTGTTAAAATGTATGCAATTTTTAGGATTTTACCCTTGATGGAAGCCGGCGCTGTGACTACACTGGAAACTTGCGGGGTCGATGTAATGACGATGATATAGTGATGCCAGGTCAAGAGATGAAAAAAGTCAAAGTAAGATTTTAGAGTTTGAATGCATGCATGGTTTGTTTGAATGGTTAGATGTTTTGAATATACTTGACAAAATTTTTATTTATTTTATAATCGGTTGTCATTGTAACTATTATTTTTAGGACCATGAACTGAGTAATAAAGGTGTCAAAGAAGGTGAAGCTATACAAATCAAACCACAGGAAATTACTCTAAAACTTAGACCAAGTAATTGATTTTTTTCTTCTGTAAATATATAATGAAGTCTTTATTATTACTATTGCTTACTTTATCATTGTGTGTCGAAAGTCCAGGGTATATTTTTAAATCCTATTTTAATGCTTCCTTATCAAATAAATTAGAGTGCCACATTTAAAAGAAAAAAAGAACTAATCAAATCTGTAACTAACTGCTACATTTTTATTGTATAAAAGTTCATTACTTTGGCCACTTTAGCTTCCCCTTAATCTGGTGAGCTTTTAAATCCCTTTCTTACCAACTCTGTGTACAGTGAATGTTGTGGAAATGGGTTATTAATGTGGTTTTTTAACTGATAAGTAGATGATATATGCTATGCCCATATTTTGACCGAACCACTATAATTCTTTTTATTAGTAATACTAGCAAATAAATACCAGTTCTTCGCACGGAATAAAAAGTTGTAATTGATCCAAGTATATGTACCATTTAATCCATTATAGGATAGTAAACTTATGTTATTGTTCCTGCTTATTATAAAGTATAAAATCCTGTTACTTATATTACCTTAAAAATCCCAAATAAAAAGCACACTATAAAATTCCCTCATAACATATATAAATTCCCTTATAAACATAGAATTTTTTTTAGCTCATTTGGCATGTTTTCAGTAAGAATTTGGTGAGAAAACAGATATAGCTACAAACACACATATTATACAGCTCTAGCACAATGACCTTCGAACAGCAAACCAGTTTGTAAATGTTTAAAAAAAAAATTTGCTCATTTGGCGCGTCTAGAGAAGAATTTGGCGAGTTCGGCATCGTATTTGGCGAAAAAATGAAAACAAAAAAACCTAATATGCAGCTCTCTCTACCAAAAGTAATGCTTGGACACGCCCTTCCAAAAACAAATCTCTAGGGTTGTCAGTTATCACACAAGCAAGGGGCTATCGCCCCGATGCCAAGGAGTTTAAGAAACTCACAGAATGGAGGAATACCAGTGAATGTTAAATTTGCAAAACACGAAAGACTTTTCAATAAATAGTCTTTTTACAGAACTTAAAATTATAACTTATAAAATTATACTTTAATTTATAAATTATGCCTGTGATGTGATTTATATAATTCACGTTTTTTAAATGCGTTTTAAAAACTTACTCTTTTGAATCTGTTACAGATTCTCCATTCCCCTTGCATGTTGAGTTCCGGCAAGCAGAAGATTACCCAGTTGACTTGTATTATTTGATGGATCTTTCCAATTCTATGAAAGATGACAAAGATAAATTGGCTGAGCTGGGTAACTTGTTAGCCAGTGAAATGGACAAGATTACAAGAAACTTCCGTTTAGGCTTTGGTTCTTTTGTTGATAAGGTAGTAATGCCTTATGTGAGCACAGTTCCTGAAAAGTAAGTTTTTCAGAATATTTACCTACGATAAATATGATTTAAATTTCAGATCTAAAAGACAAAAATCTGAAATCTAGTACACTATGTTATAAGATAATTTTAGTTTTCTTACCAATATTTTTCAACCAACTAACCCACTTTTATTTCACAGAGTTATTAGATTATGATCACAGGAGCTTTTCAATTATAGAATCGGCAGAATTGTGCAATTTCAGGATTGCTGGATCTGAAAATGTTAGGAATCGCACACTTTAAAACAGCCGACGTTTCTGAATTTTAAAATCCCAGGGATTTCTAGATTTGAATGCCACAATTTGGTGATTTTACAATCACACAATTTAAAGATTTTATGGTCACTGAAGTTATCAGATTTCAGGACGCCAAATATTATTGAATTTTTAATTCCAGCAGAGGATTAGGGCAAATTTAAGATTAGTGAAAATTTGTGATTTTAAGATGATTACTTTTGGAGAAATAGCTGGTAGCTATAATAAAAAAAAGTTGTTACTGACAATTTAACAAGAAAAACTAGTTGTGATATCTTTGACTAAATTTTTTTTGTTGCAAAATAGAATGATTTAGTTGCATTTTGGGACTAGAGATAGATGCTTACTATATATTCAAATACTTACTAGGGGTGTTTTTATTTTAGGTTAAGAGAGCCCTGCTCTGATTGTGCAGCTCCTTATGGTTTCCTGAATCACATGCAGCTTACAACAGAAACTGATACTTTTGCTAAATTGGTTAATCAAGCAAGAGTGTCTGGAAATTTAGATGCTCCTGAGGGAGGATTTGATGCCATTATGCAAGCTGTAGTGTGTAAGGTAATTATTTTTTGTGGGTTTCCTGCTACTTAACAGATCAACTGATATATACATTAGCAAATTGTGTTATTAATTTATTAAATGTCAAACAATATTAAATATTTTCTGTTTAGAAGAATCTAAAATGAAAACATTTGATTTTTGACTTTTTTGTATTACCACAAAGACAAGGCGATCTTGTTTAGGAAATAGTGGTACCACATATACAGAACAGACCTGCAAAATCTCTGTATTTTACTTGGTAATAAAATTTTCTACATTCCGGGTACCAAGAGAAAGCATTTCCTCCTTAGAAAATCTGGCAATTGCTGCATTAATACAGGAATTCAGAAAGTAGTTATTTATTTCCAAGTTAAATCCTAAGAGTTGGAAGGTCTGCATATGACCAATTCTGTAAGAAGCATTTTAGTGGTGATAATTTTTTTAAAATTAAGTTTACAACGATCCTTCTTGATATATTTCTATTTTAAATTTTTAAAAATAGATGCTATATTTTCTACCACACACATTTATTTAAAAAAAATAATTTTGGTCAAATATGCCGCTGTTTAATCAAAAGTTTTGTTAATTTGGTATTATAATTAAATTAAGTGGCTGTGATGATCAGTGTGTACTATACTTTTTCAACACACTTCTTTTGACTTTTAGATTACAAAAGGACACAAATTATTTTCTTATCTAACTTTTTTATAATTTAATATTTTGTAGAGAGAAATTGGATGGAGAGAAAAGTCAAGAAAAATGTTGGTCTTCTCCTCTGATAGTGGCTTCCACTATGCTGGGGATGGAAAAGTAAGTATAAAATTGCTGAATGTGCAATTTACTGCATATAGCTAAAAATTTTACTCTTAATATTTTTATAGTTACACAGTGATGTAAATGTTTCATGGATATTGTTATTATGTGTTAAAGAAAAGTATCTATGTGTAGAGTTTTAAAATAATTTAACAGACTTTCATAGTTATAATTTAATGCATTAGAAGCTGTAAAAAAGCTATTAAATTAAACTTTACATTTTTAATACGGAAAAATAATTTGAACTAAAAGTTTTTATTTTAAAATTTAAAAAAAAAGTTTTCTTACTTGTTGACAACAGAAATCAAGCAGTTGAGAGTGTCTATTTTTTCAAAGAAATTTTTTTACCAAACCAATGTCAAATTTAATGCTAAAATTTTGCCAATTGGTACCAGATCCGGTGCTTGCCAATTGGTACCAGCTCCAGTGCAAAACATATCGATAATGCTTTTAAACTACACCATGAATTTTCAGTTGTATAAAAACATCTTTGACTACTTTTGTTCTTGCATAGTTTCTTTCGCTACTTTATATTTCATTCTTAAGATTTGATTTTCAGTAATCTTACCCAAATATCTTAATTTCAGCTTGGAGGGATTGTGAAACCCAATGATGGCAACTGCCATTTAGACAACAAAGGATACTATACTGAAAGTGTCCATCAAGATTACCCTTCTCTTAGCCAGATCAATCACAAAATCCAAGAAAATAAAGTCAACATCATTTTTGCTGTCACTGACAACCAAGTTCCAGTCTATGAAAGATTGAGTACTTTACTTGAAGGCTCTAGTGCCGGAAAACTTGAAAACGATTCTTCGAATGTAGTAGATCTTGTACGAAACCAGTATGATGTAAGTTGCAGCCTTTCTTTTTTGTTGGATGGAGCATAAAAGCATAAATTTACAAATTGTAGATCTATATAATACTTATATAAGATATTTATAATTAACTTTTTATGTTAACTTATATTTTTTAAAAAAAAAATTCAATTTTATTGTAACAGTTAATGTATTGTTATAAGTATCAATGTTTTTATTTAAAATTTCAATAATGTTTGATTATATTTCTTTAGAAAATTACTTCAGCTGTAGAAATGAAAGATAATGCTGGAAGTAACATTCAAGTAAATTACTTTTCAACTTGTTTAGGGTAAGTTATATGCATCATCAGTTCTATTTTTTTTTTGTTTCATGTATCTGTTAATAGATTCTAGGGATAGATAATATATTAATAATATAAAATTTAAATGTTTTTTTACATGATATTTTATCTAAAAAAAATAATTAATATAATTCTTAAACGTTCATCTTGTGTTTATTTGAAAACATTCATCTCAATAGTTCGTTTCTTTTTAATTATTGAAATTAAATTATTGTTTTTAACAATTTGTAAATTTTAAGAATACTGCTGATGGAAATTTCCAATTTCATGCTTGTGACAGAAATGTAACATATATCAGAGAGTTTTGAGTTTCCTGAATATAAATTTTTGATTAAAATGAAATATATGTACTACAAATCTTATGATAATGCTCTATATTATTTTTTTTAAAATTAAATTTTCCTTTTGCAGAACTAAGAGAGAAAACACCAACATTTGCAAAGGCCTGAAAGTTGGAACTAATGTTAGTATAAGTTTGAAAATTACTCTTCTTTGTACATTTTTACACCTACAACTATTGCTCACCACTTATGTTTTATTTTCCATATTCAGGTAACTTTTGAAGCAAATATTGAAGTTATTAAATGCCCAAAAGACCCCAAAGAGTGGAACCAAACCTTTCAAATTTACCCTGTAGGATTAAACGAAGCCTTAACAATTCACCTGGAGATGATTTGTGATTGCGAGTGTGAAAAACCTTGGAATGAGGTATTATTTTAAGTACAAAACTAAGTTGATATGTATACCTTGGATTTCCATGCCTTTTTCTTTTTTAACAATTTTTTTTAAAGATTTTCTGTAACTATTAAATTAGAATGTTTAATGAATTCAATATGAATAGTACTTTAAATTTATAAAAAAATGCAATTCTTCATATGTAAAACTTCTCTAGAACATAAAGAGCAATAAGGTTGCAATGCTGTTGAATGAATTTTTTAAAAAGATTTGAGTGGGAAACCTGCATAAATTTTTTTCGGTGTTAGCATTTGTAAAAGGATTAAAATATCACTTGCATGTTTCACCAGTTTCCTTAGCTCTTCTCGCACAGTTTAATCAATTGTTATGTGAACATATTGTATCATTCCTCAATCAATACTTAACTTTCCGTTAAGTTTTTTTTGTTGCACAGTTAATTTTTTTCTATTTAATAGATGTTTTTTATTGTGCTAACTATGGATAAAAAGCCTATGTATATAATGGTACAACAACTTTAATATGAAGCAATGCAATATTTATCTAAACTATTATGTTTTGATAGGAAAAAAACAGTGAAAAATGCACTTTTGGTAATGGTACTTATGAATGTGGAGTATGCAGTTGTTATAATAACAGATATGGGAGAGAATGTGAGTGTGATGCTAAAGACAGCGATCAAGCTACTGATGATATTGGATGTTACTTGTAAGTTTTTTTTATATACTGTTTATACTTGTATAGGGATCGACTGATGGCGCTTTTTGTCGTAACCGATTTTGTTAACCGATTTTTTAAAAATACGATGAGCCGATTATTTTTTCTTTCCATCGGCTAATTGCCGATGCCAATGGCTGATGGGAAAAAATCGAATACAAAATTTGTTTATCTCATGCGAAAACAACCAAAACATGCGATATAACTGCGATAATCTATTTTTGAATATTTTTTTATGTTTTATCTTTAATTTAGGAGTTGTGCTTTAGTTTATTTGATAATTAGAGTTCGGCAGACTTACGTGAAATCATAACGTTGTGAACCGGCATTTGTCCTCTTTTGCGATTTTGCCGCAAATAAGCAGAAATTATCAGGCGACAATGATTGAGCAATTCGTCATAAACTAAAATTAATAACGGACACCACTGGAATTTTGCCACAACTAACCAAAAACTAAGAGGCTTTGAAGTTTGGTTGACAGATTCGTCGTGAACTAAAACTATAAATGTAACTAGACGCTTCTACTACGGCTTTCGTCGCGAACTAGCAAATATTACGAGGCGAAGTTTGATTGAACGATCAGTCCTGAACTATATTGTAACGTACGGTAACGTATTTTAAACTTTCCATTATGAGGTTTTGATAATCAAAATATTTCATTCATTGTTAGTTAGAATCAATGCGGCAATAATCAAACCTAAAAATCATCTTTTTATAAAACTCAAAACACGGGTTAATTAGATTTCATTAAAAAAAATAAGCACTTCATTTGATTTATTTTTAGTTAGTTTTAGTACTATTCACACTTTAATGCAGTATTTATATAAAAATAACTATAATAAATTAAAAATGATATTTTTACTGTATAAAGAATAAGTATTTGATTCTTTTGAGTGATTGTGTTAAAAGTTTATCATCTTTTTTGTTTGTGAATTTGTTCAAAACTAGAAAGTTTTAAATTGTCAAATGTTAGTGGGCAATCTTTAAAAGGTTTTGTTTGTAAACTTTCTTAATAATTGAACTAACATTGTGTTGCATAAGTTTCATCCCGAGAACCTATACATTTTATTTACTTTTATTATATTTTTACAGTGGAAATGACACCAAGCCTTGCTCTGGACGAGGAGCTTGCAGGTGTGGAGAATGTGAATGTTTTAAACGTCAAGTAAGTTTTCAATCCAAGTCTCATTGATATTTTAATTAAAGTTTTTATATTAAATGAAGATTCAAAATATATGCTATTGTCTCTTCATTTTTTATTTTTAAAATTCCATTTGAGTGTTTCATTTAAAAATTCTTGTTGATTGATATAAAGATGTCTCTCCTTAGAACCCAGATGAGAAAGTAACTGGAAAGTTTTGTGAATGTGACAATTACTCTTGTGATAGGGCTGATGGAAAAATCTGTGCTGGTGAGTTGAAATTTTTAAAGTACTTTTACTAAGCTTCTATTAGTATAAACCATCCACACATCATTTTTGTAGCCTTCGAAAAACATAAATATTTTTCTGTTTCAATGTTGTTGTTGTAATATTTACTTCAACAAAGCTTCAAATTTTGAATGACAGTTTTTGTTTTATTTTACTTTTATGAATAGGATAGGATTTTAGTGAATTATTAATTAAATATTCATTTTATGGTAATTCCAATGTAGGTCCTGAACAAGGTACATGTGACTGTGGTAAATGTAAGTGCAAGCCTGGATGGAAAGGATCAGATTGTAACTGCAGAGATACCAATGAAACTTGCATGGCTTCAAATGGGGTAGGATATCTAATTGTATTATTATGATTTTTTTTGTAATGTTGTTGTTAAAAATATTTATGTAAATATTGTAAATTAAAAGTTTTAACACAGCTACATATTATACTACTATGACAAAGTTCTGTATTTATATATATATTTAATGCATAGTGTGCTAAATATTTTTTTTTATATATAACATTGAAGAATTATTTACTATAAAATACAGTTTGTATATAGTATAATATATATTTTATAGGAGGAAGGCTATATTTTTTTACAAATTAAATTATTACAAAATCAGTGTATACATATATTTATAGAGCAAAAATCATTTAGCAATAGTTTGAAATTATATTTAGGGTTTGATTTCCATACGATATTCATGATTTTGTTGTTTAAATTAAATGTTTTATTTTTTAATATTCAATTCATATTGAGCTGC
Organism: Oedothorax gibbosus; assembly: GCA_019343175.1. NCBI lineage: Eukaryota > Metazoa > Arthropoda > Arachnida > Araneae > Linyphiidae > Oedothorax > Oedothorax gibbosus. The sequence continues at coordinate 15,035,577 of CM033278.1, forward strand.
ATAAAATTATAGATACTTAAATCACATATATAATTTCATTTAATTAATTCAATTGTTTAGAAAATCTGCAGTGGCCATGGAGATTGTGTGTGTGGAGCTTGCAAGTGCTATGATTTAGAAGAAGGAAGATACAGTGGAACTTTTTGCGAGAGATGCCCTGTAAGATTTTTTTAAAATCTGAATAGTAAAACTTAAAAATATTGAAAAATACTTATAATTATATGTATAACTAGCAAATTTATACCCGTTCTTCGCACGGAATAAAAAAATATCAAATAGATTCCAAATATGTTTACGAAAAACCCTGTTATAGGATCATAAACTTATTATTGTTTTCGCTCGTTATAAATTATAAAATCCCGTTTCATTGCCTTAAAATTCCAAAATGAAAAATACGCTATAAAATGCACTCATAAATGTCATCACAATTCCCTTATAAATACATAAAACCTTTTAGCTCATTTGGCGCGTTTTGGGAAATAATTTGGCGAGAAAATAGATATAGCTACCCACACCCATTATACAGCTATAACACAATGACCTTCGAACAACCGACCATCTTATAAATTATTTATAAAAGAAATTGCCTATTTGGCGAATTTTAGTTAATAATTTGGCCACGTAATTGGCGAAAAAATAAAGAAATAAAACACTAATAGCTCTAGTGCGATGGCCTTTATTAACCATCATAGTTCAGTAATAGCTTAACTATACATTTATTGCTTAAATATGCATACATGCAGTCAACAGAAAAATCAATGAAAAAATCATCAAATAAACCCACAAAAAAATCCGGGAATGAAGACTGGCGGAATTACGTCACTTGAAAAATGTCAATTATTTTTCAAATAATGAATTTAGTTTCTGAAAGTAATGGCAAAAGAATAAAATAAACAGTTTGAATTTTAAATGTTTTCGTTAAAAGTTTTATTTAATTTTTTCAGCCGATGGCATCAGGAAAGAGAAAAAATTATCGGATTTGAGCGAAAGTGGTGTATTTTTTTCAGAAAATTCGAATTTTCTCTAAAAATGGAACAAATATGAAAAAACTAAGCCTCAGGTGCACACGTTGGTATTAAAGGGAATCTATCTTAAAAATTTTGAATTTCTGAGGGCAGTATAAGTAGGTCTTTTACGATCCGAAGACAAACAGACACACACAGACAGACTCTTTTTTTTTATTATTATAGATGTCAAATAATGCTAATTGAAAAAAAGCAAAAGTTTATATCCATTTAGTTAACAAAGACTGTTACATTTAAATTTTATGCACTTAAATATTGTTTCAAGAAAACGAATACTTTTCTATAGCTCATACCTATGTATATACTAAACATCTAAAGTACAGGGTTTCCGAGCATATGAATAGTCTTGAATTTGAGCCAAAAACGACTAAAAGTTATGAAAAATTGTATATTTTTATCAGGGATTGGAAAGTTACTTTAAAAAAGTAACTCTGTTACAGTTACAGTTACTTAATATGAAAAGTAACACGTTACAGTTACTTAGTACGAAAAGTAACGATTCACAGTTACTTTTTGAAATTTCAAGTTATGAGAAAAATTGTAATTTAGCCATCTTACCATTTTTCAAAGAAAATCATTATTAACGAAACAATTTCACAACTCTGGCTGCCGTTAGCAGCCAAAGTGGACAATGCTAGTTTGCTTTTTCCCTCCCAAGAAAAGCTGAGATTTCGGGAATGCGAAATGTTCCCTCTCTCTTAGGAGTGGAATTTATAAATAGCATCAAGACAGCCTTCGGAAAGTAACGAAAAGTAACGCAATTTTTCGTTACTTCGTTACCGCTAAAAGTAACTAAGTAACAGTTACAGTTACTTTCTGAAAAATGTAACGGCGTTACCCGACGTTGCCTAAAAAAAGTAACTGTTACAAGTAACGCGTTACTCCAATCCCTGATTTTTATGAATTTCGAAACATCTTGTAAAATTACGAAATATGTTGCCTTAAACACCGCATATCGGTTAAGTTTGTATTTACATTGAGTTGTAAGCAGAGTTCGATTTAAGCGGTATCTCATCACAATTTTCTATGCAAATACACTGAAACAGCAAAAAAATACTCAACCGATTCGCTAGAACTGCTATGCATATTTTTTTTAACGATTGTTTACTTTTTCTTCGCATCGTAATTCGGTGAAACTAAACTTAAATATCAATAAACAATAAGTTCAAATAACAGATTCTAATAATAAAGGTATAAATTTTAATTAAAATGTGAAGATGAATTAAGATTGGATTACACTTGGATGTCTTCAAATCTCAACCAGCCAGTGCAATCTCCCATTAGAAGAGGAGTCCAATAATACTTCCTGATTTACTTATTTAGCTGCCTAGTAATTTTCACGTAATCAGTCGATGACGTCACATTGCATCAGAATGATTGACAGTTCTTTGGCTCTGCGTGATCAGAAGAGTGTCTCGTTTTATTTTTGTAGCTCTGGTTCAGGCCAAGTCGGACGAACCAGAATATTTTCTTCCGCTCACGCTGTCCGTGATCACCTGAACACCTTGAATAAATAAATACTTTTTGTTAACGTTTGACCTTTTTTTCTACTTCGTCGTATACTAGGGTTTCTGATTTTAGACAATTTTTAGTTTTAAAAAAATGGTGTGTCAACCTATACACACGTTTATAAATTTAGATGTTTTGTTGTTAGTAAATTTTGAGCCCTTGAATTTTTTTGAAAAAATGCTTGAATATTTTTCCTAGCAAATGTATGAACCATGTTAATAAGGAATTGAATAAGGCATTAATAAGTTAATAAGGCATTGAATAACCAAAAGTTGGGGATTTCTATTCCAAAGAGGCAGTCAAGAATTTAATTTTGAAAGACCTAGTGACTAAATATTTAGCCTTAATGGAACTGCCTGGAATGGAATGTTCCTGTCCATGTTCATAGACAAATCTGATGAAGATGACCCCCCCAACACCATAAATAAAAGTATATGTAGTTATTTTAAAGTGTTTATATAGAAATTAGTACATTTAGTAGCATAGTATTATATAATTATATAAATTTGTCATGTCATGATTCATAAAAAAATTATCAATGTATTATTAAGCTATGCTGCTAAACAAATTTACTCAACTTCTACACAAATGATACGTGTAACAGTTGAGTAGTTATATTTGCTGTTTCTTTTATTTTTAGTTCAGATTCTTATTTTCCTATACTTGGTTTAGATATGCAAAGAAATAATTGTTTACTCAATATAAAAGTATATTTTAGAATATAATACATTGCACATCAAATTTCATAATGACTCGAATTGAAATTTTTCTTATTTTTGGACCGATTCCTTGAGTCATGAAAATTGTTAATTTTAGTAATGAATAGTCATGAATTTGAAACATTTCATTTTGGTAGAAACCCTGAAAGTAGATTGTTAAAAAGAAAATCTGAAATTTGTCAGGCATATCATCTAATAATTGTGAAATATATATTACAAACTATATTCTTACTATTTTCTTAAATGATCTCATCCTTATATGCATGATTCGAACAACATATTTTTTGTTTGGAACAACTGAATTTTCTATTTTTAGTCGTAACCAGTGCTAGAAGGGTGTTATAGACGCGGAGTGACGCGTCCCCCACTTTTTGTGACCAAGCATCCCCTTACTTCTAATAACACTTTAGTCAATCCCCGACTTTTTAAAAATATTTTTTAGCTGCTTTGAACTTAAACAAAAATATTTAAAACCCATTTATCGGTATAGTTATTGACGTTTAGACAGGCTGTCAGTTCCAGCTAATTGTGCAACAGCTCTAAATCTCTTTTTTAAGCTGCCACTAAATTACACAATAAAGTAATATTATAAATACTGCATCTCATGTGCAGAGCATGCTTCTGCAGAATGCCTTCTAAAACCAGGATGCAGAATATGGATTAAAATTTATAATATGATTCTAGTCCAAAAGAAATTAATAAATAGCATTTTTTTAAAATATGGGATGGGAAGGTTCTTGCAGTAAAAATTATGGACGTCTCCCCACTTTTTTTTCTACACTTCTACCACTGGTCATAACTGATATTTTGTTTCTGGTGTCTTGTTTACTAATGATTGCACTCTTTTAGACCTGTCCCTTGAAGTGTGATGCCTTCAGAGATTGTGTTGAATGCCAAATCTTCCCTGATGACAACTCGGTACCTGCAGAAAACTGCACCGCCTGTTCTTTCATTACCATTGGCGTAGATAAAGTTGAAAGTATGTGTTAAATTTTTTTTATTTGGCTTTTTATAACTTAAAAATTCTTTTTTAAAAATGTTGCGTTTACTTTATAGGAAAATATATTCTTTTACTGTGCTGTTTATTTTTTTAAATATTTCGCGTTTCCTCAATGCTTATTTTTTTTTGCATAGAGTTTAGTTACTCATTTTTGTGGAATACATTAAAAAAATATTTTAAAGATTTGCGATTAGAGTTTTTAAGCAAGAAAAAAATACATTATTGGTACTTTTAATTTTTTTCTGAGCTATTATTATTGTAATATTCCAGTGTAAGTTTTAAACATGAGAAACTGGTACTAACCAGGTAATAGTTTTAATTTTATGGGTTCACTGTGGCACTTAATAAGTATTATCAGCCAAATATTTTGGGTATGTACACTCTGAGTCATACTTAAATTAAAAATTTCTGAAATAACTTAACAAAAAATATTTAAACCAAATCCTCCCTGATGACAACTCGGTACCTGCAGAAAACTGCACCGCCTGTTCTTTCATTACCATTGGCGTAGATAAAGTTGAAAGTATGTGTTAAAAATTTTTTATTTGGCTTTTTATAACTTAAAAATTCTTTATTAAAAATGTTGCGTTTACTTTATAGGAAAATATATTCTTTTACTGTGCTGTTTATTTTTTAAAATATTTCGCGTTTCCTCAATGCTTATTTTTTTATCAGAGTGAAGTATAACAAATCCCTCTCAAGGAGTTTCAGGATCTTTCACGGGGTTCCCCAAGGATCAGTTCTGAGCCCAACTCTATTCACACTTTACTTATCAGGCATTGAGAGTATTATCAAAGGGAAATGCGAGGTCGGCGCTTTTGCGGATGACATTGTCCTTTGGAAGTCCGATTCCGACGTGACGAAGTTAGAGAGAGAGATTAATCTAGTCCTTGAGAGCATCCAGAATTTCTCTGAAGACCACAAACTGTGCTTTAATCCAACTAAGTCCTCGGTTAGCTTCTTCACAACCAACAGAAAGCTTTATAATTTCCATCCTAATATCTTATTGAACGATCAACAACTGACTCTGGATAAACATCCAAAATATTTAGGCTTTGTGTTAGACCCTGAGATTCTGGGAAATAAACATATCGATCATCTTGTGCTGAAGGCAAGAAAGCGGCTTAGCCTCTTGAGGTATATATCAGGGCGTGATTGGGGTGCTGACGCTGGTACTCTCAGAACAACATACATCTCACTAATTCGACCCATCTTGGAATTTGGCATTCCAATTTATTGTTGTGCCTCAGATTCAAATCTTGAGAAACTTGAAAAGGTCCAGCTTTGCGCTGCTCGGATCATCACTGGGCTAAGAAATACGTGCCCCAGGGACATTGTGCTTTTCGAGGCAGACCTACAACCCCTAGAACTTAGGAGACATGCCTGCCTATCAAAATACTACAACAAACTAAGTGCTCTAGGTTCATACAATCGCACCGCCACCTACTTCAAAAACTGGCGTAATAATCAGAGACTCAAGAGACACAGTCCCTTCAGCCAATTGGTTACTTTTAATCTTGTTGATGATGCAGTGGAGCCGCACCACCTAGCACAGTGCCTCGACCCGGTTGATGATCTTGGTGATGTCTTTTTCCATACTGAATTACCAGTACATGTCAATAAACAAACAGATCTTCCGGTCTTTCTAAAGCAACTTGCTCTTGAGAGAATCAGAGAGATTCCAAATGATGCCATTCAGGTCTACACGGATGGCAGCAGAAATGACTATAACCGATCTGGCAGTGGAATTTACATCAAATTTCAAAGCCATGACTTAAGGATACAGAGGAAAAATCCTGAATACTGCTCAGTTTTTCGCAGTGAACTGATAGCCATCGACGAAGCCCTTGGTCTTCTTGCGTCTCTTCCCCATGGAAACGAGATTTGGATTCTGTCTGATAGCAGAAGCGCATTACAGCACCTGAGAGATTGGCAGGGTGTGAGAGACAATGTGGGAGTGACAATTCTTAACAAGTTAAAACGGCTTTCCATGTCACATCAGATTCATCTGCAGTGGATCCCCTCCCACGTCGATATTGAGGGGAACGAGATCGCGGACAATTTAGCAAAGGCTGGTGCTGGCGAGGCCTCTGTTCCGTCAGCGCCTCTCACCTTTTCGGAGATACACTCAAAGATTAAACACAAGAACAGGACTACTTGGATTGTCCCCAAAGTGCACCATTGGTATCAATGTTCGCGTCCTGGAAGCTCCCTTGCTCCTGGCTTTAATAGACAGGATCAAACTGCTCTTGCCCGCTTTCGAAGTGGCCACCTTATGACATTGAAATTTAATGAGGGATCCAGGAGCTTCGAAATTTGTTCTAACTGATTTTTTGAGCAGGCTTCGCCTGATCACATACTCGCGTGCCTGGGGCTCTCCAAGCAGGATTTTGACGACGACCCTTTAATGGTGTTGGACTTTCTGAGGGTGTACGATGTCATGGACCTGGTCTAGCACTGCTGGCCTCCGGGGGCATGCAACAACAACAACATTTCTGAAATTTACTCCTACCATTCATAGTTTAAATTAGTTGAACATTTTTTATTTCAACATCTGAAGAATTTAAGTATAAAAATGTATAGTTGTATTGTTACTATGATGTTGTGCTACTAAAAATAAATTGCTTGAAAACAAATTGTCATAACATTAACTTATTACTTCATGCCAAAGAGCTTTAAATATATTTTAATTTGCAAAAATAATGTAATATTTAATTTATTTGATGTTTAGTTTCTGAAGTTAATCAAAATTTGATGTTTTAGTTAAGGAAGAAGAAAATGAAAAGCTCTGTGTTTTCCGAGACGATAGAGACTGCCAGTTTACTTTTAAATACAAGCTAGATGATGAAGACCAACCCATTGTTCATGCACAACGTACAAAAGGTAAATTGTTGCATTTAGCCATATCTTTAAATTTTTGTTTAAAAGTTTAAGAGGAAATTTGTTGAATAGACTATAAAAAGTCTGTTAAACTCAATTATTGAAAAGTACAGGTTTCTTAAGTAACTAGGATTGTAAGGCCTCGAAGTGATTTGATTAGCAAGACTATTTGACATACGGTGCAATGATGTTAAGAACTGTATTTTTTTTATCAAAGTGTTTGTTATATCTTTTTATAAATTAGTACCAAGAAAATAACATGATTATTGTTTATACAACTATAAAAGTTGTGCATGTTTGGTTTATTAAACCCATAGGTAAATAAAAAGAAACTGTAAACATAAAAAGTGAGGACAACCTAAAGTTAATCCTGGCTGGCTTAACCGTGAAACAACATATGACCCTGATTTTTTAAACTTGGCATCCTTCATTTTACAAAAACTATCTGCTTCTTCTATGTGTATTATGTAAAGTGTTAGCATAAAACTCTCGTGTAGCTCAGTGTGAAGATAATTGAACCACAATAAAGTTATCATTTAACTAGCCATTTTTTGACAAACAGGTATTTCTAAGTCGTTATTCCATTCATCTTGGACGCGTGTCATTTCTTTTAAAAATTAAATTTTATCATATTTAACCTGTGAAACTGTTGAATTTGTTTAAAAGTAGATAAGATTAATGAAAAATGTATTATGTTTATGTATTAGATTTACTAGAACATTTATTCCAAAGAATATTTATTCTATTCAATCTAAAATACATAATACATTTCCTATAAATTATTTTGTTGATATATTTCTTGCTTCTATGCCAAATTAGTTTCAAATTTTTTAATTATGATAACTTAACATTATAAGAATTAAGTTTAATTTATTATTTTTATTTCTGTACTTTCAAAACAATACTATGAGAGCATTATTTGTTTCAGATTGCCCTGAACCTGTCAATATACTTGCCATTGTCCTGGGTGTCATTGGTGGAATTATTGCCATTGGTCTTGCCTTACTATTGATCTGGAAGCTCCTCACTACCATACATGATCGGAGGGAGCTGGCTAAGTTTGAGAAGGAACGTCAAATGGCCCGTTGGGATACCGTAAGTTTTAAAATAATTTCAGTTTGCTACTATGAAAATATATATTTGTTAGCTTTGTAAAATTTAATGCAAAAACTTTTTGTGTCTTCGCTGATAGAAATTTCCAGGGAATGGAGTAACGTGTTACTTGTAACAGTTACTTTTTTAGGTAATGACAAGTAATGCTGTTAGATTTCTGAAAGTAACTGTAACTAATTACCATTAGCGGTAACGAAGTAATGGAAAATTTCATTACTTTTCTGTTACTTGGTTGGTGATCTCTCCCAATAAAGGAAAGCTGTCGAATGCCAATTTTTAGATGCAACTTCTTTTAAAATTAAATAGTTTTTTTTTAATTTATCCTAATTGCAGTGTTTTGTTTGTGCTTATGTTTCGTTAATCTTGGTTCTCCTTGAGAAACAGTAAGATGATTAAATTGGAATTTTTCTTATAATTTGAAATTTCTAAAAAAGTAACTGTAACATTTACTTTTTAAAAGTAACTTTTAAATTCTTTTAAAGTTACTTTTTAAAAAAACTTAAAGCGTAACGTAACTTTTTAAATTCCTTGAAATTTCTATAAACTTTCATAAGTTTACAAATCAAAGTATCATAATGAACAACTATGAAATGTTACTCCTAGAAAAGAGTACCTTAACCACCTTTTTTAGTTGAAGAATTCATTTTACTCAAAGTTTCCCATTGATATTTTATTTATGCTTTTACGAAGTATTTGTAAATTCGTATAAAGTTAATACATTTTTTATGTATCATTCTAGGGAGAAAACCCCATCTATAAGCAAGCAACATCCACATTTAAGAACCCTATGTACAGCGGCAAACAGTAAAGTATGCACAGATCATTGTGTATTTGGTGCTACAGGAAACTGGAGTGTGTGCCTTGCATTTTCCATCTGCTTAAGTGGAAGTGATTCAACTTGGGAACTTAGTGCAAACGTGAAATTTTAAAGTTTTTACACAACTATCAACTTTACATCCCTCCTTAAGGTGTCCATTTATACTTGTCTTGTTTTTTTTTGTCTCTTTGATGAGCTGTAAATTAGCTGTGCCAATTTGTTTGTAGATTAACTTAAAGTTTTGTGTACTTACAGTGCATTTTAGTTTGTTTGGTTGTTGTTTGTGGTATGAGTGATATTTTGTTTTATAAACTTAAAACCTGGTTGTGTGTGCTTAAGGTTGCATAATCTCTAATTTTAGCCCTAAAAGTAGTTTGGTCTAGTTTATTTTAAGTTGATTATAATTAACTGATTTACAAGTTTTTATTTCGACTTTCATGTGATTATTTCAAAACTAAAATATTTAGGTCTGCAAATACAGTTAATTTAATTATAAAGGTGTATTAACAAGTTCATTGCTTGCTTGTTTGTTTTACACAAATAAATTCATACAACTAAAGTATTAATGTAACAGTCAATTCCTGTGCAGTAACTTTTATATGTAAGAAGCTAAGAACTCTATATTACTAGTTAAAAAAATATATATATATTGCTAGTTGTTTTGGTGCTAGATTTTTTTTCTGGAATTTTTTTTTGATGGTTGCAAAAATAGGCAAAACTATTTAATAATACTTTATTTTTTGTAGCAAAATGTATTTGGAACTAAAAATTAAACTATTAATTTGTCTAGCAATTAAAAAAAGTTATTTAGTTTAAGTACTTGCCATACATATTGAACAATTTGCCTTTGAACTGATGAATTTTGCATAATTGTATTTTGTAAGTGTTGAAATTAATACAATTTTTAGGCGTTTTCTAATGTAGTAAAAAAAAATCTGCGTTAGTTTTTGTATTGTGTTTAAAATTTTTGGTATGCCATATTTTTTTTAATACAAAACCTATGTTAGTTGCTTTATTGTGTAAATTTGTATTTAGTGATACTCTATCACCAAATTTAGTTTTACTTTCTTCTGAATCTCTTCTTTCTTTGACTATCAACTTATTGTTGAAATGGTTTTATTATATTTCGCTGCATATCTATTTTTATATATAAAAAAATTAGTAGCTTAATAAGCAGCTTTTTCAATTTCATTATTTTTTAATTTATGGTTTTTAATTTTTTTTCTTCACAGATTATAATTCTACCCACAAATAATAATAAAAAAAGATTCTGAATAATGTATACTAAGATTTATGTTTATAGATCATGTCATGTGTAAAGGTACCTTATGGGCAACCATGATGTCAATTGTTTCCTTAACAACCTGAGTTATAAAAGTTCTCACTTGTTTTTTTACTATATTTAAGTTTCTGCAGTGAGCATTTCTTGTGCACTAAGTAAAAGTCCTCACTTTTACTAATGTGGACCTTCACATGGCGTATACCTTTGTGATGTGACCCACTAGAGTACATAAGAGAGAATTGGGTTGCCCTTGAAGTTTCTTTTCTCTTGATAGACTATAAATTAGTTGTTAAACCATTAATATTAAGGAATTTCTTGTTCACTTATTATTTGTAAAAATATTCTAGTAATTGTTGTTAAGTATTGTATTGCATCCTCTATTAGCATTAGTTAATTTAGCACTAGTTATTATTATAAATTGTGAGATGAATATATTTAGAACATGTTAGTCAATAATACTCTGCAGTACTTGATTTTGAAATTTTGGGCTCAGTTCATCGCTATTGATCAATTGAATAGCAGCTAATTATTAGCTAAGCTGTTTTTTTAACTTAAATTTAAAGTAAATTATATATAAAAAATTATTGATTTTAATTTTAAATGAAAATATTTTTTGAAAAAAATGGAAAGTTACCTTACAAATGAGAATTCTGTGTCTTTTTTTTTATCAGTTAACTAAGGCTACAGACATCTAGATATTTAATTTGTGACTTTGAAGCCAAGATTTTAAATAGACTATAAGCTTTTAAGAGACAGAAACTAATAGGATTATATAGTCTATTTTATTCGAGCTTAAACTATTTTTTTGATGGTATATAAATTGCAATTGCTTCTTTATATTTATTTTGTGTTTTACCCATAATTTCTTTGGTTTACATTATGAATATAACTTCGAATGAAAAATCAAAATTATATTAAATTGTCTTTCTTATAAGTGCCTCATATAAAAAATATTGCCAACATAAAAATAAATATGTATTTTCAGAAATAACATGTAAATCAATAAGATTATATGTAAATTGAAATCGGCAGCTTTCGATTTGAATTTATACTGACAAACTTTTATTTGTATTTGTAGTATATTTTTAAAATCAAAATAAAGATTTTACCTGTGATTGGCATCTTTTAATGTTGTGTTAATTCAAATGACGTGTTAAAAATAATTTACTTATAAATATCATATGTACAACCGTTTTACAAACACCAACACAATCCTTCATAAAATAAGAAGTTCTGAAACAACAGACCAAATCTCATATTTTCTGGCAGGTTACTTTAATAATCATAAACAGTAGTACTTTAGGATTTTGTGTATGGGTGAACCAATATACAAAACAAAAATAGCATTAAAAATAGGTGTCTCGTATTGTATTTTTTAAAAGTGATTTTTTTTTTAAATATGAAGATTAGAATGGAAGTTATGGAAGGGGTTATATGAACTGACTAAAATCTTCAAAGATATTCTACTTTCCACGTTATACTTCTTTCGGAAATCTTGTTTTAGGTGACCTAGTCCTTCCAGCTTTGATTCCTGCTTTTCCTAGCAATTGACGTTCTTTTCTCTTGTGACATTGATTCACCAATCGAGATTCGAAAATAAATGTATTTTTATTCAGTATTTTTGCTGCCACTTAAGACCTGAAACAAGTGACCCCTTTTTTTCTGTCCTGTGATCTGCCGGAAGTTTTGTCTTGAAGAGAGTATCCTTTGTATTTTTCTACCCCATGTGTTAGTAACTGGATGACGGATAGGGCACAAAAGACTTCTGTCTATAGACATGGCTATTTAGGATTTTTCGATTATTCTGAGTGGAGAAAATCTGTTATCGTAAATTCAATAACTCCAGGTAGCACAGAAATATTGGCCTATGTCGAAAAAATATTGGCCAATATTGCAATCAATATTGTACAATGTAAAAATGACCCCCCCCCCCCCTTGGGAATATTGCCACGATGTCGATTTACGACATTGAACAATATTTTTCTCAATGTTGTGCAATATCAAATTTTGATATTGGCCAATATAAAAATTGCCCCTATAACAAATATTTCCCAATATGGTATTTTAACATTGGCCAATGTAAAATTGACCCCCCCCTCTAGTGAATATTGCTGAATGTTGGATCACAACATTGATCAATATTCCTTTATATGACATTGCTGAATTGTTTTATCTTTATTGTTTTCTAATATTCTTTTTCAATCATTTGAATAACTTACTCTGAAAGTTATAAAAAGTAGTAAAGAGGATATAATTTTTGAAAAATATCAATTTTGAGTTGCTTATATAATTTTTAATGTGAATGTGAGTAGTAAATGTAATATATACATATTTACTGCAATAAAAATAATATGCACTCAAAATTACTATTTGATATTTTAAAAAAATTATATCATTTGTACAAGTTGTAAAAAAGAATACTAAAAAATAATAAAGATAAAACAATTCAATAATATCATAGACAAGGTGTTGAAAAGTGTCAAAATTAATTTTCAATTACTAAACATTTAATTTTAAAAGTTTAAGGTCATATTATGGACAATGTTAAATCATACTAACTTTTGTAGAGAGTTAATTTTTTTTTGCCATATAAGTTACAATAGGTATTTACAAAATAGATTTTTAAAAAATAATAATTGTTTCTAAGTGCCTATATCACCTATGTAAATGCAAAATATAACAAGACAGTTTCTCTTGTAAACATTCGAAAAAACAATGTCCATACACACACAAATGAAATTCTGTATTTGGCAGATTGAATTTTTTTGAAAAAGAAAATACATGATACATATGATTAAACAATTTTTTCTTCTTTATTGAATCTATTTAGAGTTAAAAAAAAAGGTCATTCCAAATTTAATTGTTAAATATTTTTATGATCAAAATTATTTTGTTATTGTAAACATGTTTGTGAATAACAACACAATTTTTAACAACTACATTTACATGCTGAATTATTTAGCATATAGCAAAAGCCAACGAAGATAACTATAACAAGCTAAAGTAGTACAGTGTGTAGATTATGTATTCAAACATCGGTACCATTGTTAAATTAATATTTAGTTATTTCTATAAAACTGAAAGTTATATCAATTTACTTTTGTATAGGCTGTTCTTCAAATATAACAATAAGCTGGTGACTGACTTCCTTGTTTCAAGGATGCCAAATATGATAAAATAGACAACGAATTTTCCCCCCCCACGTCTCACAGGGAAGTTTCTGCACAATCTTCCGATGTCATGATAGTTTCCTATTATGTCAATCAACTATTCTATATTGATGAATTTCGCGCGTGGTCATTTGAAATGCCAAGGGTTATAAATATTGAAGATTTGAAACAGTGGTTCAAGTCTTCAACAACTACCCGGCAATATTAATTATTATAGTTACGAACCCTTGTTAAATTAAGTATTATAAAAATTACACTTGTTGCAAAAAATTTGCACCATTTAGCGGACCAAGTTAGTTCCCAAGCATGCTTGATACCCTATTAAAAATTAGCAAGTTCTGTGAAAGTGGGTGACAGACTGACCGATTATAATACCTCTTGATAAATAAAAATCCTATTAAAAAATAAAAATTAGCAAGTTCTGTGGGAACACCTAGCGTATTCAGGCCGGAATGCTATTTGGCGACTTTTGGCGTTCGTGAAAAAGTAAACACAGGGTTGCTACAGTTAGTAGTATTTTACGAAATATTTATATTAATTTCGGTACGGCATCAATAAATTCACTTCGGAAAAATGTTTATTTTAATTTTTAACATCAATATTTGTTTCAAAACGTTGAAAATTTATTAAGATTAGTAAATTTAGAATAATAATTACGCAGCTAGTTGGTTGGTTGGTAGACATATATTTTATGGGCTTGTGGTGGTGGTAAGGCACTGCCTTCTCTATTTTAATCTATCTAAATCTCTATCTAATTTTAAAAAAACTTTATAAGGTATATAATTACAAAAAAGGTGTGTATTGATATACTGAACGGAAATTGAAAGTCGCGTAGTGTTACAGATCTCTAGTTTTACAATGCTTTTTTAAAAAAAAAAAAAAAAATTTTTAGCTGTAATGAAATAAAAAAAAAAACAGTCAAGCTGCCCTTAACTGGACTTAGTTTTATCGGATCTCCGCTTTAACCGATCGAAAGTATTGTCCTAAAATTATTGGTGCTAAAATTAGTTTTAAAAAAAAACACTAGTTTCGTTATCGATCCCCATCGATGTGATGCTGATACATATGTGCAGGGCCGGATTTAAAGATTTGCCGCATGAAAGCTACGATTGATTTGCCGCCCCTGCAGGGGTGCCTACAAGGGGGGTGGGGGGGTCAACGGCGCAAACTGCGTCGTTGAAATTTTAAGGGGGGGGGGGTGATTTTTTAAAATAAAAATTAATAAATGGCCTATTTTGGCTACCAAAAAAAACCTAAACAAACTCTTATTATTTTTAAGTAACTGCCCCCCCCCCCATAGTATTCAGGCGATTTTTTTTTTTGGGTTAAATCACAAAAATAGGCGAAAAAACCCAAAAGTGGCCAGATTTTTTATTATATTTTTAACTTAAAATATAAGAATGGGTAACCACAATCCTCTTAACAAAACTAAAAGGAGAGAGGTTATAAATAATGTTCTAAGCGTCTACCAGACGCATATTTCCCATATATCCTATTACTCTTATAAAGTTTAAACAATTACGACCAGTAGGCTCATAAATTTCACGCAGTTTATAAAACATTTCGATGAATTGATGACGTCGTATATTTGTTTCCACTGATAACCTTGAGATATTCCCGCCATATTCGACAGGAAGCGAAAATAAGAAATTAAGATTTTTGTTGTTAGATTTATAGAAACAGAACGGAGGAAGAGAATAATACCCCGTTTCCACTAGCGAACTTAATCTAGATCAAGGGCGGAGCCTAAGTGAAACGTCATGAGCTGGGCAGTTAATCCAGTTCCGAACGCGATTAAGTTAATTTAACATTGAAAATGAATGTCGCAACAATCCTTAATTGATCCGTTTTAATTAAAGGATAAAATTGCTGTAAAGATAAAATAAAAGTAAATACATAGTCCATAGAGGGGAAAAAATAAAAAATAGTACTTATACTTTCTAATCGACGACGAAGATCAAACTAAAAACATGTGCTATGTGATTGGAAAACGTATAAAACGCCTGGTCTGCTGAAGGGCGAACTTGAAGAATGAACTTGACTTTGAAGACAAAAAAACTGGAGCACACCATTCCACAAAACGAATGCACAAAAGAAAGACATCACTTTTTTTCCGTGCAAAGGGGGAAGGAGGCGGGGACGGACAAACAGCTTTTTATCCAATCAACCCAAAGGATGTCTCCAACTGAAAATAACGAATATTCCCAATCCCCATTTCCGAGCGAAGAACAAAGAATATCGATACAAAGAAAAAAATAGTGCACGCTCTTCACATGGTATTATATTAAAAAAAAAAGGGACTTAAGGTACCAAAGGTGAAAAAAAGGGACCTAAAATAAAAAAAGGGACTAAAAGGGACCTAAAATAAAAAAAAAAGGGACTTTTAGAGACCAAGGGACCAACTCTAAACGCCCTGCATATGGTATTAATTTCATATAGACCGAGAGCCCAGGGCCCCCAGACCTAAGTCATTTTTTACAGGATGAAATGTATCGGATTAGGTTCGGTTTTCATTTACTTTTAGTATATGCATACCCGCTAGAGTGAACCGACGGCCAATTTACAGGTATCGGGTGCAAAAAGTAGGTAAATTATAAGTTAACTGAAGTCATTTTCTAAAGGCTGATTTTAACGTATGTTTTAGAAAATAATGTTAAAAGTTAATAATAAATTTCCCAGACACTTTCCGTCGGCCGAAACTTTTCCCAGACGCTTTAAACGTCTTTATCAAGTTCAGACTTTGTCCCACGCATCTGGCGGTGTGAGATGGCACTACAATCGTCCTCGGAAGACAAGAAGGGGAAGTTAAGCAAAAAAGAACTATGTGTGTATTGGAGAAGTGGTTGGTTGGTTAGTCGATTGACATATATATTCCGGTTTGTGCATAGGTATCATAATTAAAGTATTAGATTGGCTGATCACGTGACTTCCAATGCTAACGACGGGACGCGCATGGAGGCTTTTTTGGAAGGTAAGGTAATCGTTTCCGGCTGCCTATTTCTAGCCTCCTTCAGGAGCTTTAACACAGCCAATAACGCCTCGTATTTTAGAACCCTGGTCAAGTGACGAGGTCGACACCTGAGCGGGCACCCAACGGAACTTCGAGCGACATCGTGCGCTAACGCCGTCGGGACTTTTGACTCCACAGATTTAA
This sequence comes from Oedothorax gibbosus, assembly GCA_019343175.1. Lineage (NCBI taxonomy): Eukaryota > Metazoa > Arthropoda > Arachnida > Araneae > Linyphiidae > Oedothorax > Oedothorax gibbosus. The sequence goes on from CM033278.1 coordinate 15,052,246, forward strand.
CGAGCACGTCTGTCCCTGTGTACTCGGGCCCATCCGTGATGAGGATTTTCTACTATTTCCAGCACAGATCCGATTTATAGGATGACTGGCAGTAAGTGGGATTCGAACCCCCGCACTCCCTGAGAAGGTTGAACCTCTAGGCTGATGCCTTAACCACTCGGCCACGGGCTTTTTTGGAGAGCTTAATGGCCAGTGTTGCTGCCACTTTAAGGAAAAAAATACTACAAAAAAAAATACTATTTATTTCTATAATTACAAAAAAAATACTAGAAAAGGATTTAAAGTCACTATAAATATTCCAAAATGCAGCTAGTATTTTTACGATATTTTTTTGTAATTCTAGAATAATTTAAAAATAAATTTTAAAATTAAGTTAAAAGTTTAGTTATAAAGTTTAAAGAGCATATTAGTATTTTAGAATAATTCTAAAATTACAAAAAAATATCGTAAAAATATTAGCTGCATTTTGGAATATTTATAGTGACTTTAAATCCTTTTCTAGTATTTTTTTTGTAATTATAGAATTAAATAGTATTTTTCCCCTTAAAGTGGCAGCAACACTGGCCATTAAGCCCTCAAAAAAAGCCTCCATGCACGTCCCGTCGTTAGCGTTGGAGGTCACGTGATCAGCCAATCAAATACTTTAATTAGGATATCTATGGGTTTGTGTGCTTGATCATTGGAGATGTGAATGTTGTAAGCTAAAGACAGCTATGGTAACTTGTTTATTAATTTATTTTCTAATTAAAAGAAAATTTAATTACATCGAAACGATATTCTTTCTTCGTTTTTATTGCTTATCGACTCAGTTTTATTTCTGTCACCATAAAAACACAAAAAATTACATCCCCCTGTCTTTAGCTTACAGCATTTTCACATCTCCAATGATCAAGCACACAAACCGGAATATATATGTCAATCGACCAACCAACCACATCTCCAATACAAACATAATTCTTTTTTGCTTAACTTCCCCGTCTTGTCGTCCGAGGACGATTGTAGCGCCATCTCACGCCGCCAGATGCGTGGGACAAAGTCTGAACTTGATAAAGACGTTTAAAGCGTATGGGAAAAGTTTCGGCCGACGGAAAGTGTCTGGGAAATTTATTATAAACTATTAACATTATTTTCTAAAACATACTTAAAAATCTGCCTTTAGAAAATGACTTAAGTTAACTTATAATTTACCTACTTTTTGCACCCGATTCCTGTAAATTGGCCGTCGGTTCACTCTAGCGGGTATGCATATACTAAAAGTAAATGAAAACCGAACCTAATCCGAAACATTTCATCCATTAAAAATGACTTAGGTCTGGATGGTCACGAATGATTGTTTACATTTTTATCCCTTCAGCAACACATTCTAACTCGTTTCAAATCAAAATTATACTGCCATATTTTTAAAATAATTTTCTATTAATTCTTAATAATCTCAAATTGATAAAAAAATATACAAATCATAATAAAGCACAAAACATTAGCTTTTCTATAACAAAATCAACCAGCTTTGTGCGAGTATCGTTAACAACACACATTCAATGCTTAAAGAAAGGCATTAATACAGTCATATAATTGGAACATAATGCGACAAAAACTTTCAAGAAGTTACCAGTAGGTTAATTTGAAATTTTTTCTTTGTTTAATTAAGAGTTATTAACACAAAAATGAAACGTTACCAGTTCAAAACAATCCACACCACACACGCTCACGCACAATAATAAACCATAGCCCCCTACATATAATGCCGTCCAAGCTCGATCAAAAGGTCTTGCTTGACGAAGTTTATAAGCGGGTCGCTGACCAAGCACACAAAAAACCTGAATATATGTGTCTACCAACCAACCAACAAAAAACTTGGCCCGTCCGTGGCCGAGTGGTTAGGGCATCAGCCTAGAGATTTAACCTTCTCAGGAGTGCGGGGGTTCGAATCCCACCTACTGCCAGTCATCCTATAAATCGGATCTGTGCTGGAAATAGTATAAAAAAAATCCTCATCACGGATGGGCCCGAGTACACGGGGACAGACGTGCTCGTTAAATCTGTGGAGTCCAAAGTCCCGACGGCGTTAGCGTACGATGTCGCTCGAAGTTCCGTTGGGTGCCCGCTCAGGTGTCGACCTTGTCACTTAACCAGGGTTCTAAAATACGAGGCGTTATTGGCTATGTTAAAGCTCCTGAAGGAGGCTAGAAATAGGCAGCCGGAAACGATTACCTTACCTTACCTTACAAAAAACTTTGAAAACTGCCAAGAAAAAGATACATAGCCAAATATGACAAACTGAGCTCTTTCGCGTTTCCCTACAGTTATGCTCGACTGAGCAGTGGAGCATGCGCAGAAGTGTTTTTTGATTGCCAGTCTCGAAAAGTTTTGTAGGATGGAGACAGTCGTTTCCCGCCTCCCTTTTTCCATTATCTGCCCCCCCCTCCCCGGTGGCCGAGAGGCGTAAGCTACGATGGCTACGAGCCTCGTACCGCGAAGGTTCTTGGTTCAGTCCTTGTCCTAGCCATACTATAGATGTATTCGTGCAGGGCTAAAAATCACCGGGGCGCCCGAATACACTGCGATATACGTGCTCGTTAAATATGTGGAGACGAAAGTCCCGACGGTGTTAGCGTAAGATGACGTTCGAAGTTCCGTTGAGTGCTCGCTCATGTGTTGACTCCGTCACTTGACCAGGGTTTCAATTTACAAAGCATAATTGACTGTGTTAAAGCTCTTATAGGAGGCTAAGATGAAATAGGCAGCCGGCTAGAAATCCCCCTAAGGCTACTTTATACTTTGCCCTACTTCAGGTTCAGCTGCAGTGATGTGTTTCTTTAAACAAACAGAACTAAATAGTAAATACATTGCATAACAATAAAACTTGATATTGGGGGGGGGCGATCTTTTGCCTTGTTAAGGTAAGTAATGATTTTCATTCCTAAATATGTTCACGAAAACATGCTAAAATAACTTATGCTAAAATAACTTGCGCACAACTGTATCTTCAAAGTAGGTTAAAAATTAATTTTAAACAAGAACTAATAGCCCTCTTTGTTTGACTGTGACAGATGTTAAGCCCCTTTTTTAAGGTTATTTTTTCTGTTTACCAATTTGGAACTACACAGTATGAGACATATTATAAGTACAAAAATTAAATTTAAATATTAAAGGTATTAAACAGACCTATAATTTTTCGCTTCCACATGTCAAAATCTGAAGGAGTTCCTATTATAAAATATTTAAAAGCACACATTCGAATACAATGTTCCAGAAAATTTATATAATTCTAATTATCAGAAAATATGCAAAAATTAAGAAATAAAACTACTCAAAATTATTGAGTTACGTGAAATACATGATGCTTTTGGTTTTGGATAAACAATTTAACAACTTAGTATCCATATAATATAAAACATAGTAAATTTAAAATTACTTTAAGTTTAAAAAATTATTGAAATACTGTGGAACTAATCAGAATAACAAACAATATAGGTTAAATCCTAGTTTCGGTATACAGCGACTTTTTCGGAACTTTGGCGACAAAAAAAAAGGCAATAAATAATTCCAATCTGGCAACACAGTTGTTTGACTTCGTGGTTTTCAAGTAGCATTGTCTAATCACGCGTCGGTATGCAATGTTTTCTCGCCAACAAGTTTGGCGAGAAAACATTGGTTTTGGTCGCTGTATACAGAAACTTGGAATTAACCACAATATATATAAACATTTCATTACATTTTAAAACAGCACCTATACAGTCAAACTCGGCTACAACGACAACTTGTTTTGTTTATAATACCATAAATGTTTGTTCCCTTGAATTGCCCATGGCCCTTAATGTTATTATTTGCCATGGCCCTTAATGTTATTATTTGCCATGGCCCTTAATGTTAAAATTTACTTATATTATTGTCTAACTCGATATTGTTGTCCTTTTTCATCAGGCGATAATATGCATGCAAATTTTGTCTTTGGTTTAATAGTTGCATTGGATTGTGGGTAGGTGACGGAGTATGGGATTTTTTAAAAATATTTTTTCGTCATTTTTTATAGGTACGTTTGACATGTAGGTATGAGTTTTGAACGTCCGATTTTTTTTCAGATTTGAAGACGTAAGTTTTTTTAAAAAATGTTTTTTTGTCATTTTCTACATTTTTGTTTTACGTGTATGTTTGATTTTTGAACGTCCGATGTTATTTCTAGATTTGAAGAGGTCTGGTAAGTTAGCTTTTTTTTTTTAAAAATTTATTGCTTAGTTTCGTTTTACGAGTAGGTTTCGCTTTTGAACACAAATTTTCTCTTGAAAGTATTTTTTTTGTAAAAAATAACAAAATATGTCCACAAAACGAAACTAACTACTTTGTTTGTTCGTAAAAAAAAGCCGTGTAATGGGTGTTAGGCGTATGGCGATACACAGTTTGTGGATAATATAAAAAAAATTGCCGGGCCTCAAAGGTGTGTAGGCTTTAATGGGCGATACAAATACTGCCCTTGTTGGATACTGTGATTTTTAAAAAGACTTGACCCCGCGGCGACCCACATAGCGATTGTGTTTAGGTTTTTAGATGGGCCCTAGTAATAGCGCTACCCAATTTTGATAACTGGTAATGCATTTTGAAAAATCTGGCAATGGTGGAAGCCACATTACGCCAATGTTGGCAAGTTTTTTGGAAAGCGCGCTAGTATTAGGATTACAACCAATGTTTATACAAGCTTGGTTTTGCCGCTAAGTTCTGCATTGTGCCGAAAACGAGACGCCAAGTTGGCAATTGTAATGCGCCAAGGTTAGATTAAATTTAATTCTTTATAAAGTGTTCACTAGTTCCGCTTTTTAAGAAGATACGTATCATTTAGTAAAGTTTTTGTATTTGAAAAAGATTGAAAACTTTTGTGTTCACAGACCATCAAAAGCTACTAACTACTAATGTTTAATCTCTTTTAAGTGTGAACTAAAATCTATATTTATTCTTCGATATATAAATTGAGCTAATGATAAGTTCAAATTATTAAATTTTAGTTGAAAAATAGTTTGTTTAATTTGGACGTTCAAAAGTGTAACAAAGAAGTAAATGCTGTATTTGGCGCATTTTGTTAGACACATGAATTTTGTGTGCCAAGCCGTTCAATTTCAAGTGTCAATTTCTGTTACAAACTTGCTTGTTTTGTTTATAAAGTATTTGAATTTTTTTTTATTAAAATTAATTAGTATTAAAAACATTCTACTTTAACAGAGCTTAACTTTTATAAATGTGAGCCACATTTATAAAAGTTATATTTATACAGTCGAACCCTGTTAACTTGAACCTTGAACTCGAAGGGAGCAACGAAACATTTCATGTTGACCGTCAGAATTTCTTTTACATTGAACCAGTGAATAGTTTTTAAAAAATAGCATTTAAAAATTAATAATTTTATAATGTAATACACTAATAATACTACATGTATATAATTATTAATTCAATTAATAAAGTTCATTTGGAATACATACTATAGAAAATTAGGAAAATTGAACGTCTCTAAAGAAATGAATTGGTGCTTTCAATTCATTTTTGAACGAAAATAAGTTTAAATGTGAACCACTTCTAATTTTATATGTCTTTTAGTTTTGACCTCTGTAGAGGAACAAACACATCTTAAGGCGTAATGGATCATCCTACCTACCTCACTTGCCGCCTCATTCATTGGATTAAAACTGACGAATCATGGGAGAACTCATGATTTTCTGTTTCATTTGTCCTTCCAAACTTTGAATTACTAAAAGAAAAAGTCAGTTTGAATTTTTTGTTCAGGTTAAGCGGGATTTCGCCTAAAGTGATTTTATGTTGCGAGTTAATTTTTTAGCATTAGCTCAAAGCTGTATAGGCTGGAGGAATGCTTTCAGTTATTCCTAAGCAAAATTTTGTGTTAAGCCAGTTCGTTAACAACGTTCAGCTGTAAAAGGTGTGTGTGTGGTAAGATTTTACATAGTTTAATATTTAACCGTTTACTAATCCTGTTAAAATTTTTTAATTTGCATAAGTACACTCTTTAAACTGTAAATAATCATTGTCAAGAAAAAAAATCCTAGATTTTCTAAAAAGGGTGCCAGGACAGAAATCTGCCCTATTTCGAAGAATGACCCACATATTGTGTCGGTCCAGTTGATAAACGGAAAACCTAGCCAAAGATTTTCATAAAAAAATTGCAGTAATAAAAAGTGTAATACTTCTAAGCTCTTTCAGGAAACAATATTATTCAATTTCTGACTTTTCATATGCATCTCAATTGTAATAATGTATAAGTTTTGCAAGAATAAATTTTAAGGTCATACGATTCTGCTCTTTTTAATTAGTCTCTGTTCAGTTTTATTATGAAACTCCTTGTAGTCTAGTGTCCTTTTGTTATAATGACCCTGTAAGTTGTTATTTCCAAGAGAGGGGTCTGTATATGGTGTAATTGTTCTCATTAAATAATGTACACTGAAGTCTAAAAGCTTGAGCAACCTATTACAATAACTTTGATTTATTTTGAAAATCTTTTAATAGTTTTTCATTTTTTTACAGGTCTTCCTATACATTGATTGCAGCCATGTCTTCTTCGGATGATGATGATGAGCTACCTCCAATTTTAAATAGTCAACCTGGCTTCAGTAACACAGCAAATAAACAAGTATAGTTTGGTTTTTCTCAACGTTATAATGCACAGGGTGGCGCAAATAAAAGTGGCTCCGGCGTAGAGATAGGAATGCATTGAAATGCTTGGCGAGAAAAACTATTAGAGCCGTCTGAAAGCCTTCAAGTCGAAATAAAAGATTATTCAAGTGTGCAATGTCTTCACTTGGCAAACCTGTTTTTGCATTGGTTGGACTGGATTAGCATCACATTACAGCTATCATGGACAGATCTTATAGTGGCTGTGTGAGTGAGTTGATCAATACAGAGGTGAAAATAATACTCAGAGTATACAGCAGAGGGTGTTCATTGTAGAACGATTTATTAAAACAAATTAGTGAGGAAAATGCGTTCAGTTGTTTGTTAAAGAATTTAATGGTGTAAAAGTGCCAAAAAAAGAGTGCTATGCAACGATTAGTTACGGAATGGCGTCAGACAGGATCTGTTTTGAACAAGTCCAAAAACATTCCAAAACATATCCGAACACCACATTTTGTGTCTTGCAATCAATTTAGAATATTTTGTATTAAAAAAAACCCAAAAGGTTATATTCTCTAGGATAAATAACGGCCGAAATAATCACTAGTGAGAACTTATTTTGCACAACAGTTTACATTGCATTCGTTCCTTTTTTCCTTCAGTTTACATTGCATTGAAATTAGCTTGTCAAACTATAGCACAGTTGCTGGCAAGTAATTCGCCAAGTGTTTGTTTGGGCTTAATATTTAAGCGATCAATAGCTTCACTTAGCAAACCTGTTTTTACATTAGTTTTTGACTTGGTAACAGTTCTTATTCTTATCTCCATGTTAGGGCCACTTTTATTTGCGCCACCCTGTACTATTTTTTTAAAAATTTAACACTGTTGAAATGTAGTACAGGATGTCCAAAATCTCACCAAGGCACAGTGGGGCAAAAGGGGTGAAAACCTAGCCAAAATTCTGTAATTTCTCCAATGGGCTAAAAACATCATAATTAGGTATTTAGTATGTTTTTAGAAGTGTGCAGCTCTAATTTTAAATATTTAAAGTAATTTAGACTGAAATTATCACATTTGGTTCATTTATTTAAATCCCTAATAAAATGATATTTTTTATTTAAATAATTGTCTAAAATTAATAATATCCGTTTTCAAAGAATAATAAGAACTAGTATTTAATTCAAAACTCAATTTACTATATTAATAAATCTAAAAATTAAAATCTTATGCAAAGAAATGAATCATTCATACCAGGGATTGGAAAGTTACTTTTAAAAAGTATCACTGTTACAGTTACTTAATTAAAAATTATAACTCTGTTTCAGTTACAGTTACTTAATATGAAAAGTAACGCGTTACAGTTACTTTTAAAAAAAGTAACGAATCACAGTTACTTTTGAAATTTCAAGTTATAAGAAAAATTTAAATTTAGCCATCTTACCGTTTTTCAAAGAGAAGCACGATAAACGAAACATAAGCTCAAACAAAACACGGAAATTATAATTAATAAAAAAAAATTATAATTAATTTAATCCTTTACCCTGATATATAATCAGAAGACAACGAGTCCATCTGTAAACGAGGGGTATCTCAAGAATGAACGTGAAATCTCTGTCCTCCCCCTCCCCACCCTTCTTTCTTCGAGAGGAAGGACTTTGTTGTTGGTCATTGTTGTAGAACCCATTCAGGCAAAACACAAAGGGGTAATCCAACCAACCAATCCAACCAAGCAGGTTGGGTAATCCAACCTGCTTGGCAGTTAGCGTGATTTATTTTAAAACAATTCTTTTACGTAGATGCCTGTAATTGTGCGGGGCTTATAATGTGATACTTAGAAATATAAACAGACAAGGAAAAACATTCGTACTGTAACAATTCTGTCTGAAAGCCGCTGTCACTCCTTTATCAGCCAAAGTGGACAATTCTATTATATGCTTTACTTTTTCCCTCCCAAGAAAAGCTCGTATTTCTGGAATGCGAAATGTTTCCTTTTTTAGGAGTGGAATTTCAAAATTGGCATCAGACAGCCTTCGTAAAGTAACGGAAAAGTAACAACATTTTTCGTTACTTCGTTAACGCTAAAAGTAACTAAGTTACAGTTACTTTCTGAAAAATGTAACGGCGTTACTCAGCGTTACCCAAAAAAATTAAAAGTAACTGTTACAAGTAACGCGTTACTCCAATCCCTGATTCATACCTTATCGTACGCACATTCGCATGTCACACCATTATATTTCATGAATATAGTAGAGAAAACACTATATGATTTCTAAAATATTGTTGCATTCTTTTGATCCACAAAAATAACACCTCTACGGAGACGTTGTAAGATGTAAATGCATTACAAATTTTACCATCCATCATTGTAAATATAATATTATGATTAATTTGTAGACTTAGGTTGTTTAATATTACTATTGTTGGAATGAGATTGTAATATTTGGTTTTCGGTGCACTCTACTATGCGTTTCGCAAATTCTGCTGATTCTTCTATAAACTGTATAAGTATTGGATGATAGAATGGAGGTGATGCTGGTCTAGGATTCTTCCAGATTATATTTTTTAGATCATTATCTTCGAAATACAGTTCAGTGGTACACTCAAAATAAGAAATCTATTCGAATCTGAAGAATTAGTGGATTTGAATTTCTGTTTATATTGGCTTTGACTTGAGCTGCCATCATATCCCTATTTTGAAATAAGTTTCAAACATTTTAACTGCTCATATTAATAAATGCTCAAATCATTCAATGGGCAGTCTATTATTCTTTGAGCTGTATGGTCTAAAAGAGCTTGTACATTCACTTCAACCTTTAGTTTTTCGACTTCATAGGAGCTGATTTCAGGATAACTGTTTTTCTTTGCTTTTTGTATGACTTTGTACCAAGAAAATATACTTTTTGAGCAGGTGAGCAGCAGGTGAAAACAGTTTTGGAAACAACAATTTAAAAAGTTTCAAACTGCGTAGTAGTTTTACGTAACAAGGCGTAATAATATAACAAATTTACTACTTTTTAAATTTTAACACAAAAAATATTATTAATTAAGAAGGTAATTCTTTTTTAATTAAAAAAAATATTAAAACACTTCCAAAAAATCCAATAAAATTAATTGAGGTTATACATACCACCAGTAGTAGAATCCATCATATTTTTTAAAGTTTTACAAACAAATAAATTTTTTGGACGCACACAAAGTAATCGTTTTTTAGAAATTTCACAATGGAAATGAACTCTCCCGATTAGGTCAATTTGCACCCTCACAACTCTTCCCAGAAGCCATAAATCTGTCGGGGGAGGTGACATATGATACTTCAGATATTTCTAAACAACCCCACGAAGATGGAAACTTAAAAGAGGCACTTTAATTTTTTTGGGTTTTGGACAGCTTTTAAAGGGTTTTGCCCCACTGTGCAAGGGGAAGGTTTAAAAAAATCATCAAAATCAAATCACATGATTAATGGATGTTCCTAAACATACTGTGGAAGCTATGTGTAATTCAGTTCATTTTTAATTCATGTATTTATTGAGGGTATTAAAGAGTAAAAAAGAAAGCTTATACTGAGTTGTTTAAGACCTGCCTCTTCAGAACTGGAATCCATTGAGAGTGATGGTTAGGTTTTTTGTTTCTGTTACTTCAGGATTTATTTGAGTTTTTATTTGTAGAAAAGGAGCTGAAAATTACTCTTAAAACTATAAGAGCAGTTGTCAGTTGTTTATTTGTTTATAAAATGACAAGACCGAAAAACAAACGTTCATTTTAATGGACCTTAGCTTTCAGGAGAATAAAAAGTTTATAATAGGTTTCCCATGCACCTTAAAAAAACATCTCTTAATTCGAAAGTGATTCTAGGGGCCCCTGAAATGCTCCTAAATTTTCTTTAAACTACAAAAAAAGACCTAAATATTCCAAGCTATATCCCCCCCCCCTTTACTCAAAAGCTAATATCCAGCTATATCCCCCCTTAATCTGCATAAATCTCTACTTTAGTCCCTACCTAAAACCTTATTTTATGGTGTAACTAATATGTGGGCTTTGAAGTTGAATAAAAAAAAGGAATGTTTCGCTTATGAATGATTCTTGTAAATAATCTTTCATTTTTATGTGACATTGAAAACCCCTTAAAAGCCCCTAAATTTTGTAAAAGTCTCTATTGAGAACCTTGTTTAATGTGTTGTCTTTCTGCGTGTTTTGATAAATATATTTAAAACATTTTGTTTCAGTCCATCAATGACTTGTTCGAGAAAAGCTGTGTCCTGATTCATGAATTAAGCATCGAAAAACAAGTTCTGGAGGACGCTAAATCATTTTCATCTTCAGCCAACGTTGACATCAAACAAGAAAACAACTTGGAAGCTAATGATGAAGAAATGATCCAGGAAAATATTTTCCTAAAAAGGCCAAATAATGTACAATATTTCTCTTCTAAAGACATAACACTAAAAAACTGTGGCTACAATTACAAAACTGAAATGTCCAGTGATGAACAGATTATGTTTGCACTGGAGCCACATGAGTTGTTTGAACTGATTCTTACTGGCAATGTGTGCAGGGATTTTCTAAATGCGAATTCATTAGTCCATTTTTTGATTCAAAGCGTAGCAATACATTCTGATGCTGCGATCATATGTTCATCACAAAGGTTAATTAAGAGTTTAGTGACTGATTATGAAGACATTTGTTTTACTTGTGAAGACATCTTCCAAATATTATTTAATTGTAGTAAGTATTTTTTTAAGGATGTGTTTTTATGCTTTCTGTTTGAATATCTTTGTGCTTTAATATAAAAAGGTCTAATGTTACATCCAGTGTCAGGAATTTGATAAAGAAATTTAGTAGCTACCTATGCTACTAACTAATTAAAAACTAAGAGCAAATGCACTTTATTTATGAGCATTTTTGAGAAAAATATTGTTATTGAAACAAGTGCTCTTGATTTATCTATCCACAAACTCTGGGCAACTACTAATTGAACTACAGGAATTTTCGTGATTATTTGGTTATCAAAGGTTCTTTGCCATTATAGAATCACAAGAGTTTCATAATTTTAGGATAACTTGCTTTGAGACTCCTTGCACTTAGCCTCCGGTCCAAGGCAGCTTTTCTAGTCAGTCCACAACTTGCGAATCCTAGTGTGTTTCTCTCTTTTAGAATCATCCGTCGAAAAGTCATTTTAGGTTGGCCTCTTTTTCTTCAAACAAAGGTGCCTATGTCAAGGATATTCTTGTAGGGTCAGTTTATTTAATTCTGAGGACATGTTCAATCCCTCTCCAACACTCTTTTTAAGCTCGTTTGTAATAGGACAGCATTTTCATTTTTGGTACAAGCTAATGTTTGTAATTCTTCTTATAATGCAAATTTGCAATATAAATTTATTGTCCGCAAAGATTAGGATAGCTGAAAACTGTATATAAAATGAATAACTGGATTTTAAAATGGTTAAAGTTCTAAGATTATTAACATTTTACTACTCTTTGTCAAAAAAAAACAAATTTCTTAAATTATCAATCTTTAAACTAAATCGTGTATTCATAACACAATATATTATTAAAGGCTTTTATTATAGTTTAAATATATATTCTGAGGGTTTGCAATAAGTACATTTGAGTTTATTGCTTTCATTTGTTGTACTGTGTACTTTTAAAATAACTCCTTAAAACTCCTAAATTTTACTATTAAAAATAGAATATGAAACCTATCGAGAACTTCTAGTTTTGCATTTAAAATAAATCCAAGTATGTTGTACTTAGTAAGATTTATATGCTATATTGCTAATATGATGAGAAAATTATGGAAATAAAATAAAATTGCATAAGTTATTTTCATTAATTTTTTAATTAAATTTCCTTCAATTTTTTGGAAATTTGTTCCATACGTTTAGGAAAAGTTATAGTTATTCCATAGACCAATTCATAAAAAATAGCTAAAAATGTTGAATGTGTTTCTAATTTTAACTCTAAAAAGTAAATTTTGTCTCGATATCTCTTTCGTGCATATAGTGTGAGTTTCAGTGTACAGGCGAATTTCAGTGCACTTTGATTTATCAGTAAACATGATGCTTTTATTTTAGGTGCTGATGTAACAACATCAGAAATATTCAAAATCTTAAAACCATACAGGGTAATATCACCATCTTGCAAGTCAAGTGAACCGATACCACAATATTGGTTAGTAAATCTGAAAGCAGCGCTTTGCAGTTTGGCTGACATTCTAAAAGTCTGTCGAATTCCAGAGGAAGATCTTGATCACATAGTTATGTGCTTCTTAATAATGTCAGTTGAAAGAGAACCTGCAATTTATTCAGAGCTCCAAAAGTGTTTGGTTACTGTGCTGGATAGGTTTTTTGATGAGTCATGGCCAATTTATGTAAGTATAATCAAGCCTCATTTGAACAAGAAATTATAATTTCTGAAAAGTATTTTTTTCTCCAAAAAGTTTTAACAGTATCATGTCTTAATAATGTGAACTAATTTCGAATGCTGTCCCATATATGCATGAAAATATGAAAGTAGAGATATTTTAGAGGGAATTGACACCCGATACAATCCAACCTTTTATTGTTCATTTTTAAACAGTCAATGCTTACTGTTTTGGTTGTACTGTATTTAGTTTTTAGCTTCTCTGCAAATAAAGTACATGTCTAATTATAAAAATTAAGTGCTGTTTAAAACAGCAAGTAAGTTTTGGTATTTCAATTGCAATTAAAAAATTTTTAAGATCATCATTTTGTCAAAAGATCATTACAGTTTTAATTATGTTTTAAAATAGTTATTTGGGTTAAAATGGCTTATTTATCATTGCTGTGTCTACTTTTAATTGCATTTTTTTCTATAAAAAGATAACTTTAAATATTTGTTATATAATTCAAACTTTAAGGTTCTCGAAAGGAAAATTATGTTAAAAGTGCCTAAGGTGTTTTGTAAGTTTTCTAAACCATGTAAGTATTTTAGATAATGGAAACCGAATATAATTTAAAATTTATAAGGTTAAAATATATTGTTAGTGTCATTTAACCTGTGTCATAGAAATGCTTATCTAACATCGATGTACTTATTTTATTACAGCGTTTAACAATTGCCAATAGATTAGCAAGTTTGCCAAACACTAGTTTTTTAGATGGTCAGTGGTTGTTCGTCTATGAGATGGTGAGAGCTATTCCCATCGCTTCATTAAATGGAGAACAACTAAGACAATATATTTGTGTTCGGATATTGTTGAATTTGACGGATTTTGACAACAAACAATCAGCTGAATATTCAGAAGAGTTATTTAGTGTGAGTACACTCAATAGTTATAAATTGTGTATTAACCTTAACTTAATTACATAATAAGCTGAAATAAACAAGCTGCTTTGAACTACATACAGATTTAGTGGTTTTAAGAAATTTAAATTTTCATATTTGCCTTCAAATTGGAGGGTTTGGCTTGTTGGAAAAAAAAATGTTTAAAATATTAGTTGCTGAAAGTTTTAATTTTAGTTTGTGCACACAAGATAGAAATTCAGGGTAAGATTGAATTCAAATCAAGTTAGAATTGTATTTAAATTATTTTTCAATGTTATTATTACTCAAGCAAAAATGCATTTTCGTATAAACATAGATATTGATTTTAAAAAAAATAGTAATCACTATACAATATTGAGATTGAGAAGATGAATTCAGAGATAAAATGCTAGAAGTAAGACGTACTTCTTATTACCAAGTGAAATGGATGTATTGGAAAATGTTTTGAAGATGACAAAATGAAAACAGGAAAATTATTTTGACACCTGGGCTTTAATTTGCAAAATTTTAGTCAACTTGATAACTAATTGGATTAATGATTCAATCAAGTAACTAAGTGTAGACAATTAACAGTTACATACTAATCTGCAAGCATACAATTTGGTATATATGACAATTAGAGTTCTTTTGATGGTTCATTATATGTGCATTAAGAAAGATACAGATATAGTTCTAACTTTTCCTCCATACATAATCTGGTCATTTTTATTATTTCGATCAAAGATTGCAACATATTACCCATTCTCATTTCCTAGAAGAAAGTAATAAACAAGTTGGTGGGTCTCTCTTCATTTACTCTTCTAGGAATATAGTATTACATTATGACCATGTTTGGTCGATGATGATTGCAACACAATCTATTCTCATTTCCTGGAAGAAAGTAATAAACAAGTTGGTGGGTCTCTCTTCATTTACTCTTCTAGGAATATAGTATTACATTATGACCATGTTTGGTCGATGATGATTGCAACGCAATCTATTCTCATTTCCTGGAAGAAAGTAATAAATATGTTGGCTCTCTCAGGCGAATCAATTAAAAAATTTCCTTTCATTTATAAAACTAACTAAAATTGAAAAGCTTAGTTTTTTGTGTCAATAAACATGTTATTCCCGCCTTTAAAAATAACAAGTTTCCCCTTTTTCATAAACTTAGTTAAGTATATTTTTTTCTGTTTGCAAGTACTGTTTTCAACAGATCTAGGAGAAACTAAAAACTTTAAAGCTCGTCTTAACCTTTTCGTCACTTAGCATGTTCTTGCACTAAGCTCTTCAGTTGTGAAACCAGGTCAAAATCATGAGTTGCTAAATCCTATTGCCTTGTATAAACTTTATCCAGGAAGTCACAATATGGTTTTATATCGACAGTAAAATAAAGAATAATTGTAATATTTTTGTTCATAATTGCTTTGTTTCTTTCCAGCTTTCAACATTGGGAATTATTTTACATTCCCTTGACACAAATGACAAAAAATTTCAACATGTTATAATTAAGTTCCTTGACATCCTTGTTAATCATTTGAAGTTTACAATTGTAAGTAGTTTTTGATTTTTTTTAATTATTTGGTTAATCTTACATATTCTTAAAATTATGTTCATGCTATTATGTACATCAATACATCATACTATGTAACAAAGTAGTTATTATAATTTTTTTGATTTTCGAAAAAAATATTTTTCTTGTAATGGAGTGTATGGTTTAGTTAATCAAGGACAGGTGTTGAAAATTGCTATGATACAAATATCTTTCATTGAATAAAATATGTTCATCTGTAGATATTGTAATTTTAAATGATGATTTTTAAAATTTAAATTTTGTATCAAAAATAACTAGTTATTTAAACTATAATACCATGATTATGTTTTAGGAGGAGTATGAACAACTTTGCAGGCAATTGAAAAAAGCTCAGAAAAATTTTGAGGTAAATATTCTGCATAAATATTATTTTATATTTTTTAAAGCAAAATAACAAATTTAATTAAGAACATGATTAATCTTCTGATTTTAGTTTTAAGTTGATCGCTATAAGACTTGATGTTGTTGTCTAGTAGATGGTTGTTAAGAAAAGAGACAAAAAGTTTGATAGAAAAATATCGGCAACTTCTACTTAAATACTTTAAGTTAAATTTATTCAAAAGTACATTTACATAGTTTATTTAACCATCATAGCTTCTGTAAAAAATTTGTTTAGATTTTAATCATCTTTCCTGGTCATTGAGCAAACAATCAGCTAAATAAAGTTCCTTTAGTGTATTATTATGGTTGGAGTTGGAAAACATTTTGATAGTGAATACTTATATTCAGTTTTTTTATAAATAACTTATTATTTGAAATTCATTTTTTTATAAATAACTTATTATTTGAAATTCATTTTTTTATAAATAACTTATTATTTGAAATTCATTTTTTTATAAATAACTTATTATTTGAAATTCATTTTTTTATAAATAACTTATTATTTTAAATTCATTTTTTAGATGTCAAGCGATCTAGTAGATTTGGAACTAATTCATACAAGAATAAACTTAAGTAATTTAAACATTAAAATAGTAAGTATCTACCATTTTCCATGCATATTGTATAAAATACTTTGTGATAAATATAAATGATGAGCCTATAAAATAAAAATTTCCAAATAGTTAACTTTTATTCAAAAAATATTTTAGTACATAGCTAAAAATAATCTAACTCAATCTAAATAATTACTAATTCTTTACCTTTTCCCCTGACTCATTAAACCTTCATGTACATGTATTTTTCCGAAAGGATGATCCTAGTAAAATTGCTATGAATATTATATTTTACTACACTAAAGGTTTTAAACAATTAAAAAAAGCCAGTATTATAATTTATAGTTAAATTTTAGTAGAAATTACCGTATATACTCATGTATAACCCGACTCCGTGTATAACCCGACCCCCTATTTTTAAACCAAATATCCTTCCAAAATCGGTAACCCGTGTATAAGTCGAGGTAGGAAATAAGGCCAGCCTTCTGAAGAAAATAAGAAACCGGTTCATAACGGGATCGTAATTTTTATTTATTTTGCAAGCTAAATTTCAACCCCAATGAAAATAAAACGGGTTTCATCTCCGAGTGTCCTTGACATTGCCGACCCTGAATGGAGAATCTTGGTTGAAACTAAGTTCAGTGAAGCGTGAAGACTATGCTGCCAAGGTCACGGACCGATGTTGTTTTCTTTACACCTTAAAGACTGGTTGACTGAACTGCCCTGTGCCAGAGCTACACGTGCAAAATACGCATCACGTCGAGAACTAACAATTAAACATCATTATGGTGGATACCGTGAATAGATACCAATCTTATTTCATCTTCAAGATTTAACCACTTTTGGGTCCTTATTTTTAATAGATAGTATCATAAAACCTTACTAATCCTTACCTTAACCTTACATAAACTTTACTAAAAATCTAAACCTTAAGTTTGATTGAAATTTAGTTTTATTTTAAGGACATGAGATTTTTTTTTTGGAAATTTGATGCCTCGTGTATAAGTCGACCCCGATTTTTACGGCATTGAAATTGTCCAAAATTTCTCGGCTTATACACGAGTATATACGGTAGTAAGTTTTAGTAAATTTTAAATAGTTAATATAAAAAACCTTTAGAAAAACTCTTGCTTATAAAGTCCTCCTTTGAGGTAACAGGATATCTTAAAAAATAATAAAATAGTAATACAAATGTAAAAGTTTATCATATTATTAGACATTTTAGCTTTATTTAATGGGTAATGTTATCAACTTTAAAATTTGTGATATTACATTGTATTAAGTGTTAATTGTACCATACTTTGTTAGGTTTTATTTAAATACAAAGATAATAACAAAGATAAAAGAAGTATAAAAAATTTTCTCTTTGATTTGCAATTCACACTGGATAAAGATATTACCGCATGTTGTTAATTATTTATATAAAAAAAACCAAGCAAAAAATTAATTTGACTTAAATGGATAGTGATTATTTTTCTCCCCACCAGCTCAAACCACTGAAATATAAGAATAGTCAATTAAAGTATGCAGACAGTGACGAAGATGTGTCAGATCATGAAACCACGCCAAATCATGTGAATGTAATAGAGACGTTTGAAGACGCCCTTGATGATGTAAGATTTTTATTTTTGCATTTAATAAGCTTATAGGGCAATTCCATAAAAATGTCAACTTTGATAAAATAAAATGCAATTTTTTGTAATTTTTACAAATTAAGTTTAAAATGCATTCCAAGTTTTCAAATTATGGTTTAAGAAAGCAGGACGATAAAGGACATGTATTCACATTTCCCTAAACAGAAGATCGATGCCTAGTGGACAAAAAAGATTGGCTGGCTCTGCCAATTCAGACAGCATTTCAACGAGTTGGAAATTGTCCTCGATACGTGTTTAAAAAACCTTTCACATGTGAATAAATGTATATAATGTAATATTTAATATCTTATGAGTAGGGGGAACCTGGGACATATGACCCAACTTGTAGTTTCTTGCTTGTAACTTTTAAAAATTATTATTTATGGATCTGTAAACGCATTCAATTTATACTTTATAAAGTATTACACAATATATATTAGTATTTTTCTGAAGTATGAACTGCAATAGGGGTAAAATATAAATTGTTTAAAACTTCAGTTTTGGGTCGTGTATCCCAATGGACAGGGATACATGACCCAGCCATTAAGGATATGTGACCCAACCCGTACTTTTGAAAGTATGCCTTAAAATTATCAAAACAATTTTACATAATAACAAAATTAACATCATACTAAGTTTATTATATACTTTTATTTTTGTCACAAAATTATTATTTTTATCACATTTACTATTCATATATAACCAAACTATTCAACTTTAAAAGTAAAGTCATATTCGAATACAAAACTGGTGGTTCTTTTGTTTTGAAGAGAAAACATAGGTGGTTCAAGAATGGCTTCAATTTGATCAATGTCAACTTGTGATACATCATCGATTTCAGGCCATTTAAATCGTTTGCCATCGATTCGTTTGGCAAACTGAATCATAAGATCGTCAGCACTTTTTTCTAGCACCTTTCCTACACATCTTCTTATATTCCGTTTTCCACAAAATTGTACAAGAACCCAGTCATTTTTTGGGGGGACTCCCGTGATTTTGTCACCTTCATCACTTAACTCTGATTCTGAATCTGGTGTGATAGCAACGTTCTTTTCTTCAATGGTTGTTTTATGCGCTCTTGAAATTAACATTTTGTTGGATATTGCTTTTTCTCTTCTTCGCTTCCTATTCTATATGTTTAGCTTCAATTTCTTTTCGATTTGGTGAATCAGTCACAATCATGTTCTTACCTTTTTTGTGACCTCTAAATGTCATTTTTCTTTTTCCTGCCTTTGGAAAAGGAATAATGTCTTCAGGAGAAACACAGAAAACTAATGAATTTGAAGAAGTACCAGCTTGTTCACTTCTTGAAATTGAAGGCTGTTCTGTTAAAATAGAGATAGAGCATCGTTCTGGATGATCATTTGAGTTGACTTTCGAACTTGAAGCCTGTTCTGTGGAAACAGATGAAGAGAGTGTTTCTGGCTGATCTAATGGGTTAGTGCGATCAGTAACTGCTGAACATAAGAAGTCCTCATTTGTAAAGATATTATCGTTGAAAGGCCAAATTCCTGTTTTTTTAAAACCACTTTCTATGTTAGAAGGTGTAAATGCTTTTCCAACAAGCTCAGCTATATTGTAAATTGTAATGGGTTCTCCAGGTTTGGTTATTGTCAGGTGATTTGTGCAGTGTTCATTGTAATAGGTTTTGAAAGGAGAGTAAACTGATACATCTAGTGGTTGCAGTTTATGAGAATAGGGGGGGGAATGTTAGAATTATAATGCCATTTGCTCGAGCAAAATCAATGGCAGCCAGCCACATGTGGCTGTCACGGTTATCCATCAGCAACAAGATCTTGCTTTCAGTGGAGCATCGTGCACACTTAACAAAATGGTCTAAGAATATAAAAAAGTTTTCTGCAGTCATCCAACCTGAAACATGAGCTACTGCATTTGAACCTGCGGAAGCTCCAAACAAAAACGCAGGATGAAACTTTACTCAAGGGAAAATGAAAAAGGGTGGAATGCTGTTTCCCAAGGCATTAATTCCATTGCACACTTTTACTAGATTTCCTCTCGCGGCTGAAGTTACAAGCCCAATTTGCCTTGATTTCGAAGGTGCTATAACTTTCGGAGCTTTTGCACTGTAGTTACTGCAGTTTCATCAACGTTCCATATGCTGTCGGATCCTAACTGCTCTTTATTCAATACCTCTCTTAAATTTTCAAAAAAAGCTGATACATTATGTCGATTAAAACTAGTACCACGAGATAAACTGGTGGCTTCTGTTTTTCTCAGTGACAGTTCAGGGTGTCTATCCATGAAGCCTCGCAGCCAAAAATAGCCGGCTGCTTTTTGTTTGTCCCAACTTCCTGGATATTTTTTATTATTTCTTATGGCTAATTCATAAGCAAGCTTGGTTGTCAACTTTGTGGTCAAACCTTGGTTCATTCGAGACATAACCTCCAAATACTTGGAAAGTTCTGTTTCTTCTTCTTCGTAAACACTTGCCTTGCATTATGTGATGATACGAAATTTGTTGTTTGGCCATCCTGTATTTTTCTGACATAACGTCTTACAGTGTTTTTCGATAGACCAAATTCTTTTGATACTGTATGGCATGGGGTACCATCCAAAACTTTTTTAATGGCTTCCATTAAAATATAAGGAGGAATGATCCTTTCTGGTTTCGCACCTTTCTTTCTTTTATACTTCTGGGGCATCTATAAAAAGTAAAATAAAAAATAAGTAAAACCGCAAAATGCATTTGAAAAGTAATCAACGAATATTTCGCCCAAGTAACCCTTATTGACAAGTATACACGGTCACTTGGGTCACGTAACCTCAATTGACTAGGGTCACATATCCCTAATTGAATTGGGTCACATATCCCAAATTGACTCGGGTCACTTATCCCTCGTTGCATTTTTTTTTGTTTAACCCTAAAACACAGTCATTTGCAAATAAATATCTGAATACTATTATGTACGTAATTGTAGCTAAAAGCATGTACAAAACAAGTAGCTAATAAAAAAAATCTTACCTTTAAACCAAAAAAGGCACACCTAAAAAGCTTACGCCACCAAAAATTTACTATCAGTATGTGAAAACGTATTTCTTCATATATCTTAACGCGTACGCAATATCATATATCTTAACACGTACGAAAAAAAGGCATTGGGTCATGTATCCTTATGGGTCAAATGTCCCTTGTCACCCCCTATTCTATATAATAAAAAAATATTAAATTTATTACTTTACACACTAATAATTTAATATAAAATTTATGAAACTTTTAGTCATTCTGTCACGTCAAATGACACAGTTATTAACTTAAACCTTGTTACAGGTAGGTTGCTCTAAATTATAATTTTACCTAGCTTATATATCATATTTAAGATATGCATTAGTTTAAAAACTCAATGTATTGTTAATTTTCAGAAGTTTAGATTTTAAATTCCAGGATTTAGTTGTGGTTGCAAAAATGTCATTCCATCACACAAAAAGTTAGTCAAAAATTAAATAATAAAATACTTTAAAAAAAATTTAAACTTTTTTTATTATCTTTTAATCATTAACAGTAATATATAAACTGACAAACCAATTTTCCTTTAAAAATAGCTTCATGGTAATTGTTTTACTTCAATTCTATAATTCAAAATGTCATTCTGTCACTTATGGAATCGCCCTATAACTTTAAAATACTGTGAGAAGGACTGTAATATTTACCACCAAAACCTGGGTTATTTTTATTAAATTATCTCTCAGTGCTATTTGGTTGTTTCAGATGATGTAACTCTTCTGTTTTCATTTTTGTACTTAATGGGATTTCATGAGTTGTTTAGGTTTTGATCTCACTGTACAGTAAAAACCCATGGATATTTAGTATTTAGGATATTTTAATTTTAAAAAATCGCTATGAAAACATAATAAAATTATTTAAAATTCCACTAATTTTTATATTTAATTGAAATATTTAGATCATATTAGCACCAAAACAAATGCAATTCCAGAGGGAACAAAAATGTAAACAATACCACTGGAACTGTTATCACTCTTGATGTGAAACATGCCTATTGTATGATTTCAGTTAAAAGTGTCAATCTATGTAACGATAATTGAAAATGATATTAGCAAGTTACCAGAGTTATCTGGGCTATTTTAAGGCCCGGATTTCTAAATAGGCTAAGTTGGCTGTAGCCTAGAGCGGCTAATTTTTGGGGGCGGCAAATTTTACAACCATTTAAAGCAGCATTCGGCATTAAAAAAATATTATAAAGATACTAATATTTTTAAGAAAGAAAACAAATAATTTACACTAATGCGTAAACCTTAAACGTATATATAGTACTAATATTTAGTAGCCGACATCGCAGCTGGGAGCGCCATCCCCGAAGTGGGAGAATATTGAGACAGGGGTGGCAAATTGATCGTAGCCTACCCTACAAGCGGCAAATCTTTAAATCCGGCCCTTTGCTATTTTATTAGTAATTCAATTCAATCGACATTTTTACCAAGTAAATTAACAATAGCATTTAAATCCTTTAGATTCCTCCAGAACAGGAATACTCTGGCATGTCGCCCTTGTCTAATGTTGCGCAGAAAAACGATGGTGTTTCAGAAACTATGGAAGTTAGTTTTGACGACCCAAAGAATCAGTTTGAGGATTCTGGTGCATTTTTGAATGAAACTGAGAAATTGGTTGAGGTAAGTTTTTTTTTCATAAATAAAACAAAAAGTTATATGTATGACTATAAGTAAAGCTATTGCATGTTAAAATAAAATGTAACATTTAGTTAAGTCATTCATACCCGACACTCTCAACTTGGAACTTTAAATATGAAGGTTCTAGTTGCAAAACTCACATTCTCCAAAGTGTAACTAAGAAATAGGGTTTCATTGGCGACTTCATTAAATTGAATTTACGATCATCTAGTCGCCAGTGGACTGACCCTATATCTTAGTCATACTTTAGAGAATGTGAGTTTTGCAACTAGATCCTTCATATACTAATAAGAGATAGCAGTTCTCATTTTTTGGAGTAGTTGCAACTTGTTAAAAGAAAGGAAAATTCGAAATGTTTGTTTTATTAAATAAGCCCTTACATGATTGAGATGGGCCAAGCCATTGAGATGGGAAAATATTCTTACGTAAAGATGAGTCGTCCAAGTTCCTAAGAATTAAGTGCATTGATGATTTAAATGGTATTTAAAATAGCTACAGATTTTCTTTTTGTACCTGATACGAATTGGCTCCTTATCAAGAACTTGGATCAATTTAACTTTAAAAAAAATCCCATTAATACTAGTTCAATTTATAATATTCTACACCTTAACATACGTAGCCTCCGTAAATTTTGATATTGCCTTTATTTTAAATTATCTTGAATATATATCAGTTATTGTTTTAACAGAAATCTGGATTTATGAAAATGAAACCTGTTTTTATAGTTTAGATCAGGGGTTCACAACCGGTGGTACGCAGGAATATTTCGGTGGTATGCATGAGTGATGTGAGCAACATAATGCTATCAATAGCTTCTGTACGCATGAGCAGTGAGCAAACATATTACTTCAAACAACAACAAATTTCGCACTAAAGACTAAAAAAGTATAGTTTGTATGATGATAAATTTTTTGTTGAGTTTGTACTATTTTTTTATTGGTATGTTTTTAGGCCTATGGATAATAAACAAACCTGTAAATTAATACTGTTTTAATCTTTTTAATTCTCCTTTATTATAAGCATGCGCTATAAATAAACAAATATATAACCATTAAATGTGAAGTTTTCTCAGGAACTCATTTCAAAAGGCCTTTGAACACTTTTAGAAGAGTGAATGTTAGACGTTTATTAATATATTCAGGTCTGGTGGTATGCCAAAATTTCTCAAATAGTCAAGTGGTACGCAGGTGCAAAAAGGTTGGGAACCCCTGGTTTAAATGGTTTTGATTCTTTTTTCTGTTGTAGGTCTGATAACCGCTCTGGCGGTATTGCTGTTTTCGCTAAAAGTTGTTTAAATTATATTAATTTAGATATTTCTATGGTGTTTGCTGAAGTTATTTTATTGCATTATAAATATTTAAATATCACTTTATCTGCAATATACCATAATCATGATTATGCTATTGACTTTTTAAATTCTGAAATTAAAGATATTTTTCCTTGTTAAAACAACCTATTATAATTCCAATAGGTGATATTAATATAAATATTTTTGAAAATGATAACAATATTATTAATTATTTAAACATATTATCACAATTTGGGTTTGAAAATTATGTTAATAAACCAACTAGAATCAGTGCATCATCTTCTATTTGTATTGATCATATATTTGTCAAAACAAATTCACTTGTTAAATCCGGTATATATTTATAACTGATATTAGTGATCACTACCTTACCTTATGTCAAATAGAAACTTATGAAACTCAAAACTTAAATAATCAACCTGCATCATACCTCACTATAAATAACTCAAAATTTCACGAATATGTAGCAACATCCTACCGTATTAAATATAACGAACATTTTACTCTTGGCAAACAATATCAGAATTTAACTTTAGATTTATACATAATTTTAATACCTAAAAATAATTTTAAATACCTAAAACCTCATAAAAAGAGATCAAAGAATTCCTGGATGACCCCTGAAATTTGTCTCTAATAAGAAGAAAAGAGAAGTTATTAAAAAATATATCCTTCTGATCTCGTTTTTAAAACTGCATACATAACTACTGTATCTGAATTAAAACGTATTATTAAATTAACCAAAACTCAATTCTATCGTAATAAATTTGATTCTTGCCACTCGCCTCAACAAAAATGGAATAGTGTCAATAATATTATTAATAAAAGTAGTAAAACTGTTGTTTTGCCTAATGTCAGTAACAATTCTGAATTAGCTTCTCAGTTTAACCTTGTTTTTAATAATGTCAATCAAACAACCCGTATATTGATACTCAAACTTACCGACAATATATTACTACTCCATGCACAAATTCTTTCTTTCTTCTTGATGTTAATGATTTTGATTAAATCTTTTTCCAAGTTGGATTCTTTTGATTTTGATGGCTTTTTTGAAATGGTTAACATCTTATTTAAATGATAGATATCAGCGCGTAAAAGTAAATAATACTCTAAGTGAATACATACTGTCAAATAGGGGAGTGCCACAAGGTTCTATCTTGGGTCCTGTATTATTTTGAATTTTTATTAATGATGTGTGTAAACTCAAACTATTTGGTAAAATTTTAACGTATGCAGATGATACAGTTTTACTTTATGCCTCTTCAAATTTAATTGATCTAATTATCCAAATCGAATCTGACTTAATTGATATTGAAACTTAGTTTAATGCTAACAATCTAAGTCTAAAACTAAATATATTAATTTTAGCTTAACGCAATCTAATGTTGATCTAAATTTAAAATATCATGAATTATCTTGCAAACGAATTAACTCTAAATGTCAGTGTCATGAACTTCAATCTGTTGCCAGTATCAAATATTTGGGTTTATATATTGATTCCAATTTGAAATGGAAAACTCATATCAATGACCTGGGGAATAAACTATGTTTTATATTAGTTAAACTGTACCACATCAAACACAAAGTACATGTAACTTTTTTAAAAACCCTATATTATGCATGGTTTTATTCTTTGATTAATTATGGTATTATTATTTGGGGTGGTGAATACAGATCCAATTTACAACCAATTATTTCAATACAAAATAATTTTTTTAAACTCTTAAATTACCAATCACCTAACGGTCCGATTTTTTCAGAGCTTAATTTACTCCCTGTACGCTACAATGCTTTTCTTTTCAAATTTGCCTGCATCTTTATCGTAATAAACCACTTTGTGAACTTAATGAAAACTTTTATAATACCAAATCAAGTGAAATTTTTTGAATTCCAACATTCTCCAAAACTATATTAAACATTTTTTCTATCTTGCCCCTAAATTATATAACAAACTGCCGATTCACCTAACGAATACAAATAAAATTTATCCCTTTAAAAATCAACTTTTTGAGTTTTTTATTAATATTGACGACTTGGATCTTTATTTTTCATTCTAATTTGAAGCATTTTAATTATACAGTAAAACTTCGGGAGCGACCACCCTCCGTTCTGAGGAAAATCGGTCGTTGAGGGAGGGTGGTCTCTTTGAGAAGTATCACTGAGCTGCTTAAATCTTCAAATCAATTTTATAAACAATAGTTTAATAGTAGTAAAAATTAAGAAAAGTATACAATCTTCATCATTTTATTTATTTAATTATATCGAAAGACATGGTTATATATTATTTTTACAATAAACATTTAAGTTACAATCTTTTAAAATACATAAGAAAAAATTTCTACTTGTTTATCTTTTTTTTTTTTGATTTTTCGGAAAGTACCTCCAATTAGTTTTAAGTTCCGAAAAAAGTCTACTTGTTGAAACGTCTTTCGTGTTTCGTAAATTTAATATTCACTGGTATTCCCCCATTCTGTGAGGCTCTCAACTCTTTGCCATCGGCGACAGCCCCTTGCTTTTGTGACAACTGACAACCCTAGTGGTTTGGTTTTGGAAGGGCGTGTCCAAGCGTTACTTCGGCTAGGGATGTTATATATCCATACGTCATACGTAATGGATGGCCCTACCTTGCAATTGTTAAGTGCAGTTAGGTGAAAGAAGCTTCCTATTGATAACTCGGACAAATCGTGGAAGGGTCTTTTAAAATAACACTTTTAAAAGCAGAAGGGGGGGGGGGGGGGCCCCTGAATTTGTTCCAACTTTTCAGGCTGGTGAACTCTTCCACTTTAATATGGATAAATATATCTGAAAGGACGAACAATGTTCAGTAGCGGCGGGAAAGCCAGATTTACTTTTTGGAAAAGTGACCCCCGGATGAGACACCAGAGTTATGATCTGGTCCGTTTGAGAGGTATTTTTAACATTAAGCGTATAGGGGGGAAAATCAGTGCCTTGAAAAATGTCTCGTTTTTCGGAGGTGGTCTGTTGTAGAAGTTTTACTGTATCTATATGCCAGCTGGTTGCCATATCACCACATTATATTCGATCTAATTTGAGTTTGTGCTTTTTTTTCAATTTTAACTATATATGTTTTTGTTTACCTGTGCAGGAAATTTTTCCCCTTGGCGTGCCATATTTTTTATTGTTTGTTTGTCATTTTTTGTTTTTGTAATAATAAAGATTGTTATGATTGGTCACTGTAGCAAGAATTAACTTAATTCAATTGAAGTTAATTAAAATAGCAAAAAATTTTATTCTTAATCTTTAGAACTCTACTGAGACGGAATACTTAAAGACTGCTTCATCTTCTAATTTTACACAGAAGGACAATAAGGTTTTGGAAAAAACTGAAAATAACTCTGAAAAGCCTAACTGTCTGTTTGCTGCTAGTAAAGAAACAACTGGTGAACTAATAAATGAAACTGGCAATATACTTGAGGTAAGATTCTTTTGCTGTTTTGCAGTTTAAGAGTGTAAGTTATTCATTTATTTTCTCCACACTTGAGGTTTCTCATACATCTATATATTTTAAAAGAATGAATCTCAATATACAATACTTTTATTTTCCCTTTCAATACCCATTATTTTAATTAATCGCAGGTCTTTAGGGATCACTTACGTATCAGAAAACACATGTCTAACATTTAATAATAAATTTGTTACATTCTTTCCAGTTTTTCTCTACTACATAGCGGCTTGCATTTATGAACTTAGGTAGGACACAGAACGGCAGCATTTAAGTTTCTTAACACTTGAGGGTACTTTAAATTCTCAACCTAAATTTAAAAGTTCTGAAATTCGAAATTTACATAAATTTTAAGAAATAAGGTGTTTAAGACTTTTAATTTTATCTGAAATTTATCAGAATAACACAGATTATGATGCAATGAATGAATCATCACTTGCTCATAGCAATTGCATCTCTGTAGAGAGTCGATTTAAATTTGACATGGTCAGAGCATCTCAGTTTCTCATGAAAAAAAGCAGTATTTCTCCTGTTTCACAAATAGGCATTGGTTATTATTATTGGCATTGTAATATCATTGTTTTTGCTCTACAAGGACCATTAAGACTGGTTACCTACCTCTTAAAGCATAATCAAAATGCCTATGCCAGAAAACTGGATTTGAACCCATAGATTTTAATACTGGGGGTCTAAACA
Organism: Oedothorax gibbosus; assembly: GCA_019343175.1. Classification (NCBI taxonomy): domain Eukaryota; kingdom Metazoa; phylum Arthropoda; class Arachnida; order Araneae; family Linyphiidae; genus Oedothorax; species Oedothorax gibbosus. Next base: position 15,080,413 of record CM033278.1, read on the forward strand.
CTTGACAGTTGCTCTGCCCAGTATTTGGGCAATCCCCTCTTCTACGCTTATCCAATTTCTACTGGTTTGGTTGAAATAATATTTTACTAGAACTTATGATGGCTATTGTCATTGGGACTCTTTAGAACTGTAGTCAAGTGACGAGGCCGACAACTGAGCTTGCACCCAACACAACCTTATCCACTTTTCACATGTGAATAGGAACACACAGATTTTGGCAGAACATCCTTACTCAACAGGAATCGGAAGTTATTGCTATTGGTGATGCTATCCTTTGCCATCTGATGCTATAGGAGTCAAGAAAAGGGTTCCACTAGAAAATGAAAAAAAGATTACTGAAAGAGAACACAATTGAAATATTTACACTTTCTTACCATTAACAAAATTTTCATTTTTCTGTTTTTATGTAAACGTTTTTTTAAAACTAAAACACTTGAAAGGCTTCGAATAAATATTTGAGTTGTAATAATCAGTTTTATTTAATTATTTCACTTAAGTTTTTTGGTGCATTGTTAAACCAGCATTTGCTGCTGTTCATGATTTCCTATTTTTTCAATGGTGAATATTTTATTGAAAAAAGTATTTATAAATAATCTATGTGTTATTCTTGTGCATAAGGTCCAAAACACTGGTCTTAAATATTAATTTGGTAAGTTAGTTCATTTAGGATAAAAGATTGGAATTGAAGTCTGGGAAAATTTGGAAAAGCATAGTAATTTTTATTACATATTTTGAGATGCTACAGAGGTGGCAATCCACCCAGTTCTTACACCCCCCCCCAAAAAAAAAGTTAACTTAAGAAGACATTTAAGAAACTATGGTGGAAGGGCTTTTGGCTACAAGGGAGGGAGGGATATATCAATTATTCAACTGATGAGGGATGAATATATCAATTATTTGAAATATATATAAATTAACCATCAAAATCTATAGTTTAATATTCATCTCTATAAAAGTAAAAACGTATTTTCACGTTCTGGAAGCAGGCAGGAAAATATTAAGGTAATGAAAGAATATATGTCTGATTAGCTCTTGTATAAATAAAAACAGACCATAGCCCTTCTAAATAAACCTAAACCACACTTAAAAATAAAACTTATGATAATTCTCCTTTTTCACCTGAAAAGAACTTAGTCAGGATTTGTCTTTGTTAAAAGATGAGGTAATGTCAATTTGTAGTGGTGTTGAAAACGGAAAGCATTATAAAGACAGAAGATGACAGTTTTTTTTAAAATCCTAAGTTTGTTATTTCTTTGATTTTTATCTTTATGACTTTTCCACCTTTTAAATTTAAGCAATGCAGTCTGTGTCATTGATACCTGTTGTAGGCACTCCTTAATGCTATATACATTACATGTTGAAGGTCCACACCTTCTAAACCCATTCAACCCAGCCACTATCATTTAGCCCGCAAAGAAAAGTTAAAAAAAATATGCAATTTTTCAAAATAATGGCCTTTTTAATAAGATGACTTTTTTATTAACTTACATTTAGTTATGAAAGTTTATATGGTGTTTTTAGTTAAAATGTTTGCATCATAGTAATAGTTTTTAAGAATTGTTCATTTTTGTGTTTAATTTTGTTTTCTATTTCTCTCTGTTTTTTTTTCTATAGTTTGAAATTTTTTTTAGTTTTAATATCAATATGGATTTGCATAAATTGAAATATAAATATACCTCATGAGATAGATTAATTCATTTCCCCCCAAAATAATGAAATATTTGTAGTTATATTTTAAAAATCCTTCCCTCCCCCAGTTTTTTTTGAGACTTTTTAATTTTGTATGATTTCTAAATTCATTTTTTTTGCCGTTTTTATCCTTGTAAAAACTACAAAGAAAAATTATTTTGTTTATGGTTGTTGTAATTAATCAGTGTTTTTTTTGTCATCAGCTCCAAACACTTAGCCATGGTCCACAATTTGAAGAAAGCAAGGGCCCTACATCAGGACAACAAAGCCTTCTCAAGATTGGGGATGAAAATGGGCTGATGGCGACCACTGTGAGTGAGCTACCGAATACCAAAGAACCCATCAGTGTAGTTAGTTCAGAGGATTGCTTACATTCCGAATCGCAAATGGATACCACTAATCGGACATTTCCCAAAATTTCTGATTATTGTAGTGCTCCAAATTTTATATGGGATGAACATTCTTACAGCAATTCCCCAAATGAAACCTTAACTGAAACTATTGGCATTCCTTTAGAAAATAGTACTTCAGTGCAAGTTTTAGGTGAATTTGAATGTCTCTCTTCCAAAGAAAGTAAGGTTGTAAAGGAGGAGGTTTCTGAAGCAGGGTCTCTTTTAGTCCCGGAAATTCATGCATCCACTTCTGAAGCTTCTACAAATGGTAATTTGGCAGATTCCTCCCTTTCAAGTATAACGTTGCCAAACCAAGATTCTTCATCAAAAGAAAGTTCTTCAAAAACAAAGGAAACACCTCCTACAATTATTCAGAGCAATTTAAATAATGCAAAGCACTTAGTTCATAGTAATGTGCCAATTTATTCTACAGGCATTTGTAAACAAATTCCTTCTCCTGCATCCTTGGTTGAGGAAATTCTAGAAATAGTGCCAGTAGAACAGTCTGTTGAAAACTCTTTGCAATTACCACTTAATGAACAACAAGAAAAGGCCTCAGATAACTCAGCCCTTCAGATAACTTTGCCAGTTTATTCTACAGACATTTGTAAACAAATTCCTTCTGCATCCTTGGTTGAGGAAATTCTAGAAATAGTCCCAGCAGAACAGTCTGTTGAAAATTCTTTGCAATTACCACTTAATGAACAACAAGAAAAGGCCTCAGATAACTCAGCCCTTCAGATAACTTTGCCAGTTTATTCTACAGACATTTGTAAACATATTCCTTCTCCTGCATCCTTGGTTGAGGAAATTCTAGAAATAGTCCCAGCAGAACAGTCTGTTGAAAATTCTTTGCAATTACCACTTAATGAACAGCAAGAAAAGGCCTCAGATAACTCAGCCCTTCAGATAACTTTGCCAGTTTATTCTACAGACATTTGTAAACATATTCCTTCTGCTGCATCCTTGGTTGAGGAAATTCTAGAAATAGTCCCAGCAGAACAGTCTGTTGAAAATTCTTTGCAATTACCACTTAATGAACAACAAGAAAAGGCCTCAGATAACTCAGCCCTTCAGATAACTTTGCCAGTTTATTCTACAGACATTTGTAAACAAATTCCTTCTCCTGCATCCTTGGTTGAGGAAATTCAAGAAATAGTCCCAGCAGAACAGCCTGTTGAAAACTCTTTGCAATTACCACTTAATGAACAACAAGAAAAAACCTCAGATAACTCGGCCCTTCAGAAAACTTTGCCAGTTTATTCTACAGACATTTGTAAACAAATTCCTTCTCCTGCATCCTTGGTTGAGGAAATTGTAGAAATAGTCCCAGCAGAACAGTCTGCTGAAAATGTCTTGCAAGTCAATTGTGAGGAGACTTCAGATAATTCTTTATATGAAACTCTTGATGAACAATTTCGAAACGACACAGCAAGTCCCCTGTCTTTATTAAATAGCCTTAATGAAATATATTGTAGATCCAAAAAACTTTGCTTGTCTTCAGCACTTTCAAACAACAAAACTTCCAATCCTTCAAATTCGGAGTGTTATACCCATCTCCCTCCTGAATCACAAACTTCTGCTTCAAAAATGCCTGATATTGTTCTTTCTTCTCTGGGGAGTTTTTCCACCACACCAAAAAGAAAACTTTCTACCAGCGAGCAGAATATAAGCCCTGCTTCGGCTTCGAAAAAGCGATTGATATTCAGCAGGAACACTATTACCCCAACAATCATAAATGTATCTGCAGAATCAATTACAGCAAAGGAAAATGACAATGCCACACCCCTAGAAGTAAAAGACTTTGATTCTACTCTAGGAAGATACACTGCTTTAAGCACGTTCGACATAAGAAAGAAGACACCAACAAAGAACTCAAAAATTACCAAGTATTTCCAAGTTAGCAGCAGTGGAACTGAAAAATCTTGTACAAATAACAGTGATGAAGATGTTATAGTGGTTGACAGCAGTGATTCAGAAGATGACTGTCAAGTTGTAGAGGTGAAACAAAGTGGCTTGAAAATCCCTCAAGTTATCTTTCTAGATTAGCTAGCACACTGTAAAAGTGGCATCATGGATATTTATACTTTTGATTACAATGTGGTGTCACTATTATGCATTTAACACTAAAGTATTCTGTATTGGTGTAATGTTACAGTTATTGTTTTAACAAATGCAAATATGTTATTTCTTGCTCTGATGACAGTGATTGTTACTAACCTTGTATTTTTATATTGTTAAAAATATTTTACACTTTATTTCAGGGCTCCAAAAACCGCCCGTCCTCGACGGTCAAAAATTCCCCGAGGACAACTAATTACTCGATCCCTACGTCCTCGTGGACAGCCATTTCCCTGTTAATGTTTGTGATATATTTAATTTTTTTATATCTTACAAAAGTCTAGATCTCACTTCTAAAATGACCTTTTAATCTAGAAATCCTGTTGATTCCTTGATCACACCACATGCGCATGCTCAGGTAATCGTTAAACAAAAAGTTTCTCAGTGCATGTGCTTTTGGACTTGAAACAACGAAGGAATTAACAATTACGTACAAAACACATTATGCACTGGTCTTAAACAAGGAGCATTAAACGCAATTATGAACATCTACCTAACTGGAAAACTCCTTTCACCATTTCTTTGCAGAAACCTCTGTAAATCATTGCCTTGATTGTGGAACTGGCAAACAATTTTATTCAGGAAAAAAACGTAGCAAACATTCTTTAAAAAAAACGTAGCAAACATTCATTAAAAAAAAACGTAGCAACCTCGCATAAATTGACATTCCAGCTAACTTGAACTTAGTAATTTAATTCTTATATTCATAAAATAAATACGAAGTTATTAGTAATATAGTATTTCTTTTTTTTATGTATAATGTAATCCCAGTAACTAATACATTGTGCATTTTATATAAATGTTTCCAATAAATAAAACGAAATTATATATTTTTTATTAAAAGCTATGTATTTATATATAATTAAAGTTTGACGGGGTAGTTTCAAAGGAGGACGGGTAAAATTTCTGAGATTTTTCAATCCTTGCTTTATTTATTTATATAGCAGGGGGGAAAAACTAATTAAATGAAATCCCCAAAATTGAACAGTGGTTGGTCCTCAAATTGTGCCTTTCTTTAGACTTGCTTTAAAAAGTTTTAGGTGTTTTTTCCTTTAAAATGTCATGTATACTTTTTAAAATGAATCTTGTGAATAGAAACTAAGGCTAATTTTTTAAGCATATAGTTTTTAAGCCTCAATTTTTGATGCAATATCAAAAATGTTCTTTTTATAAAAAAGAAATTACAAGCATAAAGTTAAATAACAGCAACACGTCCAGCAATCTATAATAAGATATGAAGTTAAACATCTATTTATATGCCTTAAATTACTAACATGAAATTCAATTGCTTATTTGATGAATCCAATGTTCATTATATATGTAGAATATTGTATGTAAATATGTATGTATTGTAAACATTTGAGTATATCTCTTCCAAGGACAATGAAAAGTATCACACTAAATTTTGTATATCACACTTTTTTTTATGTAACTCTGCCAAAGTGCAATATCATTTTAAATCAACTCTTATACTAAAGGCAAAATTAAAAATTACTCAATGTTTTAATTGGGTTTAAGATTCCTTAGAAGATTTGATTTAATAGATAGAATAAAAAATGTTGAATTGTACTTTTACTTTTTTACAGTATTTTCCCCTCTAATTTAGTTAGTAGTTTAAGGTTAGCCTTAATTAGTTTAAAGGTTATGCAGTGTTTGTCATAAGTTTTTACAAGCTTTTTAATTAAAGGTATATTAAAAAGAAAATGTCTATAAAACATGTTTGTAATATATTGTAAGAACTTTAGTGCAATAAACTTATTGTACATTGTTTATCAGAAGTTAAGATTTGTTTAAAATTAACTATATGAACCAAAAAATCTTATGAAACAGTTGCCATCATTAAGCAAAAAGTAGTATAAAGGTTGACAAGCAACCTCGAATATTTTTTTCAAGGATGTGTAATTCAACCTTTTTTAGGTATGTATTCTACTAGTAAAGGATTATATCTAAAAACAGACAACTGCAAAATTATGAAAATAAGGAGAAAATTACTTATAGAGAAAATAATTTTTGAATTTTATTTTTGTTATACACTTCTGTATAGATTCAAAATCTTAAGTATAGACCCAATTACATTTACCAATGTAAAAAATCTTGTTAAAATGAAAGAAAATTCTAGTTCCAAGTAAAAAAAAATTAAATAGTAATAGATATTTAGTTACCTTAACTTTATTTAGCAAGCAGATTTTTTTCAAAAAGTATCCCTAAATAATGCATTTCATAAGCAAAACAATGGTCAACCCATAATGAAATAAAAGATTCCAAGTAGAGAACAAAAGTTTTATTTTATAAGCTTGCATAATGAGTATATTCCACAAATTTGTCATAAAATAATAATTGGCACATATTTTAAGGTAGCTATCTACTCTCCATATATATGGAGGCGACACTAGAAACTTTTGCAGCACAAATCTAGAGATGAAGGCGTGGTGGAACATGAAATGTAGCCACTGAGAATCGATGAAATTTGCTTGCCAATTAAAAAGGATTGACAAAGAAAGTTTCCACATAGTACTTAAAAACATTATAAAACTCGTAATTTTTACTGCAACATTTCAAAATAGTATAAATCTTTTAAAAACCACTTTAAAAGTTTTAATAAAAGTGCTCTACATTTAAAAATTATTAAAAGGAATCGATTTGTTACAAAAAATTAGTATAAATTCCAAAAGGCTGGAATGTATCAAACGATTTTAATGAGCTTGTGTTTAAAGTGTTGCAGTGTTTGCTATAAGCCAATTTTTCCAATTTTTAAAATATTACAATTGGATGTAAACATTTTAGTAGCCAAATAGCAATGTACATTAAAGGGTATTTGTATAAATTTAAAATCACTTAATATGCATAAAACATTACTTGGAGATTTGAGATGGTTTAAAAAGCATTTTTATGAATAAAATTACATTTTAGTAAAATTTATATAGTTATAATGCTATACATTTTAACTAATGCTACTTAATAGAATATTTAAATATGTCATTTTTAAACAAACGTATTAATGTACAGATTTCTCTACAGATATTTAATTTAACATTTTAACCTGCATATAATTAAAAATTAAACAATACCTTCAAATAACATTCAATTATATGTATTTTCTTGTTTTACCGATTTTTGTATTTATTGTTCCTCTGTTAATGGTTTGTTTTGCTCCATGTTTTCTTGCGCTGAGTGTTTACACTCTGGCGAATGATGTATATATATCAAGTGCTACTGCTAGAAAAAAAAATATGTATTTTCAAACAGCAACTAATTTCATTTAATTATCTTCCTTTTTTTCCTGAACAATAGTTAATTTTGGCGGAAATTTTAAAGATTTTAACAAAAATCAAATATATTTAATCCAAGCACTGTTTACACATTTGGTTGTTGAATTATTCAAAAACAAAATATACAAGATTTTCCTTACATTATATAACTCCTTCCCACATATTTTCAGATGTTATGATTTACGGAAAATTTACGCATTACTTTAGAGCTTTATTAGCTGCACAAATAGCCATAAATATTACAAGTGCTAAATCTGCCACCTGAAATCTAACCTACTGATCAAATATTCATCCTCACTACACAAGTATAGTTTAGGGACACATAGAACGGCAGTTATAATAAAATGAAGTGTGCAAGACCCCTGTTGAGAAGCCAGCAAAATTAATGCTAGGAAATTCAAGAGGGGAAAACATTTAGTATTGAATCAAGCTTTCCTCAGATGTGTGAATGAGATAATTGGCAGAGTGAGGTTGCTCAAAGTCTTCGGAAAGAAATTGGGTAATTCAAAAAGAACTGTTGTAGAATAACTTTTTATTTGCAGCGGTTTCAGGGTTTGAGAAAAAAAATGACAAAACCAAAGGACTTTTCAAAGATCGAAAAGTAAAAAATATATGAAATATTCCAAGTTCAATATTTGAAAATCAAACCTATTGGGGTATAATGAATAAAAGAAAAGATTGAATGTTATTATTTTTTAATGAATAAAGATTGGGTTATACTAAGTACACCCAGTATATTATAAGTAAAAAAATTCAGTATAGGTATTTTAATTCTAAATAGTTGTACAAAGTATTAGCATAATTTCTGTTAACGAATAATAAACATTTTATTTCCAACATTAAAACGTAGCATTTTATATACTTCACTATTTTAGTGACAAATATTTCTTTTATTCACACTTATGATTCAACTCAATCCAAACAGTTAGTATATAATTCTATAGAATTCTCATGGGACTAAAGGTAATTTATCATTAACAGCAAACTCCCTGTGCTTAAAAACTTTATTGCTACACCATATCGTATAGCAAAAAAAATTTACTCCATTTAAGTTAACATTATCTGTAGGAATCTATATATGCACATGTCAACAGCATTCTAATGAAGATGATACGCTAGCACTAAATGATGACGAGACAACAGAATATTTTGTAAGTCTCCTACAGAGACAAACTGTGCAAAATATTGAAAAACGTGTAAAACACTTAGAAAAAAAAACTCAGTCACTTAAACAATAGTTTTTTAAAAGGGGGAAAATGGAAAGAGGTCCCTCAGCAATTTCGATTTTCCACTCACTCACATTTTAAGGAAAAATACTAACTATCCACAACTAGTGAGTGGCGCACCCTATAAGCTGTTGTACTCCAAGAATCTTCCTATATATAGATATATACATCATAACGGACCCCTTAATAGTCCGTTCAGCAAGAAGCAATAACAAGTAAAATATGATGTGGGCACTAATCCTTTCCAAAAACAAGCAATTAGTTTTGTTGTTTTATTTTTTTTAAATTTGATCTCGTAGCTTTCTAACAGCATTGAATACAGAATATTAAAATATGACTTAATCAATATCATACTTGTTCATTTTTGCAAATCAAAATATTCATCTTCAGACAAAATTTCCCATACAGTTTAAGGTTAAAATTAATTTCACAAACTAATAAACAATTTTAAAAGTTATAATATTTTAAATTCTATAAAAATCATAGATATGGAAAAATAATTTTTAATCTATTGGATGCAAAAAGATTGTACAGTTCAGAACATACTCTGTGCAGTGTCACACAATGTGGACACCATTTATAGCAAACCTTAATAAAAAAAACACAATTTCAAGAATAAAATTATAGAAAATCTCTTTAAAAACAAGTTAAAAATCTGAAACCATACTAAGCAGATTTCTAGATAAAATGATGCCTCTTCAGATACAAATAAATGTCTCAGATAAATATCAAACATTGCAGTTTTAAAAAATCATATTTAATATTAGGTTTGTATAGATGTCCTTATTTATTTTAGTCCAGTTAATTTTTTTGTCTATCATATTTTTCTGTGATTTATAACTATTTCAACGTGAAAGAAAAGCCAGTCTCTTAATCTTTGCTCAACATACTGGTGATTACTAGTGTCAGAGAATTTATTACTTTTGCAATATGAAAGAAAAGCCAGTCTCTTTAATCTTTGCTGAACATAAATCCTTGCTGAACATAAATCTTTGCTGAATATCAATCTTTGCTCAATATAAATCTTATGCCGAACATAATGTTTTGCTGAACAGACTGAGTAGTGGACTATGAGTAAAGCTTGTCGTTTGTTTGTCTGGCGAGAAGGAGGGTGTGTGAGGGTGCGCTGGCTGCAGGCGGTGCGCTGTGGGCCTTCACTTCTGGGGGATGGTGAGGGAGAGGCGCCTCGGCCGCGGCATGTCGTACTCCTCCATGGAGAGAGTGCGCCTGCGCCCGATGGCCCCCAGAGACTTAGGGTCGCCCCCAGAGAAGGTCCTCTGACGCTCCACCCCCGGCATCGTCACAGAGGTCACTGGAATACACAAAAACAGTTGAAAGTATATACTGTTGCGAAATTTTCGAGGTTCTTCAAAATACAACAGTTCACAAGAACAACAATTCACTTTATTTCACCACATAAAAAATTCTCAGTTAGCAACTATTTCAAAACAGGCTGATGAAACAATCTCTAAACAAAACAACGAGAACACAACAGCTTAACTATTTTATTCTTTATAAAAAATATTTTCCTCACAATTCTGTTTGATACAAGAAACAGACTGGATTTAATATACGAAGATTTGGTAATTTGTGATTGCCAAGATATTTTTTTGTTTTCAAATATGGACCCCAAATTTGGTTGAATTAATATTGACCCATATAAGAAACCTATTAAAAGATTGTTGATAGTATGTATGATAGTATGTTCTGCTTTAAATGGATTTAGTTTATCAAAATTTTTTTAATGTAAATTGAAAACAAAATAGTTCGAAACATATCTAATTTGTAGTAGCGATATACTTACGGTAGCCAAGCCCTTTTACAAACAAAAGCAAGCTTTGAGACAATTTTTCAGGCTGAAAGAGAAGAAAAAAGCTTATGGTAAAAACAATATCTTAATTAAAAAAAAAATCACGACAGTTATCTCATGGTGTACCTGAAAATATGATAAATACCATACTTTCAAGATCTAGAAAATTTTGTTCCTAACGGGGCTGCTTTATTGGCAGCTAAGCTTTTGCATACTTGGCCCCAGAGCTGAGACCCATTGTTTATGTGGCACCATCAAGGTGACACTCGCTACCAATTTTGATGCTCAGTTTATAATGAATCTGAGCTCTCTGTGGATGCTAAAGTATGATGAGATTTAATTTTCCCCCCAACACAAGAACCCAAGCCAAATGGGTACTCAAGGAATCTTTTACACGCCACACAATCATATGACATGCGTGCACTTCGATTTTCTCATCCAGAAAATCTGATGACTTAGCAGGGGCACAAACCCACGAACTTGGGCTTATGAGGAGGACACATAATACCTCTCAGCCCCTGAGCCGCTATAGATCTAGAAAAATGTGAAAAGATCCAGTACAAACAGATTATACATGGTGATCTAACACACGTATTCACCGCAATCTGAGCGTTAAAGGTGAAACACGCGAGTTGACCCACCCTCGAGTTAACTGTTTCGACCTAGGTGGAAAAATTGCTATTCACCATGCATTTTGAACAGCGAGTACACAGGGGTTAGTGAAAGAGGTGATCATGATTGGTTGAAAATTAACATGTCCTGCGTGGTTCTCTTGTTTTTTTTGGTTATTGAAATGTTTTAACACGTTACGATTTCAGCTTACCAAAATTATTGCAAATCTTATATTTGCCATATTTTTATAATACTTGATATTTAATTGTTAAAATTTGTTATCTTTATTCATTTATTTTATTCTTGAGTATATTTACAATCTTAATTTTTTTTAGGCAACCTAATCTTTATCCTCTTAAGACCCGAGCAAAAAATCGTACACGTATATTCTTAATCTAAACATACTTTTCATGCAAATATATGCTAAAAAGTATACTTGCAAAGTAATTTTTAAAAAAATGTTTAATGGTTACCGAGAGACACTTTAAGCTCTAAAAATACAAATTTTTTGTGCTATAAATGCAAAAAGAAAGGCTGTATCACTTATTTGTAGTTAAAAACAATGTTAAAATAAACTGTTAATGCAAAATGCCTTTAAAATTAATTACTGAAAGAACTTTTTGAAAAGTTTGAAAAAAAAGTTTAAATTAATTTTTTTGAGAACTCTAATATCGTATTGACCCTCGTTCAACTTCAATTTTTCACTTTTTTTAAACTTTAATTAATGACTGACATCTGTAATTAAAGGCTGAAAACTGATATTTGGATCTTTTTCTATCGGACCAGGTCAATTTCGGAACTAATTAACACGTTAATTGTCTGTGAGGATGTTTTTAAAAAAAATTCCCAAATGGGTACGCCAGGTCGCAAGAAGTTAAAAATGGGTTTTTGATTTGAAAATTAAAATACATATTTTCTTCAAACACATAACTTGTAGTAATAGAAAATCGTAAAAAAAATGTGTGTAAAAGATTTGAGGTGATTGTTTTCATGGGGAAAAAAGAACTGCACACTGAAAGAAAAGGACTGGGATGTCCTTTTTGAATGTTCACATATTATAGTAAAAAATACTTAAAAATAAATACTTAAATAAAGCAATAACCTTGTCCCAAAACTTTATAATTAACAATGACAGTGTGATTCATCTCCAGGAACCACTTGGCTTGAAGAATGCATGCAGAGAAAAAAAAAATGCTTAGTAAAAAATATTGATACCAAATGGTGCTTTTTTGGATTTGGCTGTACCTGGATATTTTCTGAGACGTCCCTTTATTATGGCAGCCCTATGTATTTCTGAATTTTGTTGGTTACTGAGTGCATCAACTTTTATAATAATTCCAGACGGGGCTATTTTAGATGTGGCGGCACCTGAAGTTCCTGATATTCTGAGACATGCCTTTACTATGGCAGCCCGATATTTTTTTCTAAACTTTGCTTATTTTAAATTAGTACGTAATACATTTTGGAGAAAACTCTCCACAAAGTGAATACTAATTTAGCTATGAACCAATCATATTTGTGAAAGAAAGAAAGAGCAGCAGGATATACACATTTGTGACAAGAATATTTTGAATTATAAATTCAATGCTATTTAATTTTTAAAAACAATATTACTTCATATTGAAATATGATAAGCAAGTAGTACATTACTAAATTTATTGCAAGAAAGAATATAGTATTGCTTATTTAAACAAGTTGATAAACATAGTATATGGTGTTTACTATCGTATATCATTGCATTTCGCAATGTCGTAATATTAAATTTAATCAAGTGATATAGTAACGATATAATTAGATATTGAGAAACAATAAACAAGAGATTCCAAACATATTTCCCGATCACTAAATTAATAATTTCAATTCGAGTTAGATTGTATTCGATGTAAATGGGACTTGTGTCATGCTAAAGTTTCAAAACAAACATAACTGGAATGACTACAGCATGCTTTCTAAATCTCATTCGAGAATGTATAAACATATTAACAAAGTTTGAAAGAGACACAGAATAAAAAGAACCTATAACTCAGATTTCTAGCTTTCAATTTTTCAAATCATTAGTATTTGGAAACGAAACGACACCGAACATAAAGGTAAACAAAACAAAAAAATTAGCCTCTGCGCATGCATAACTTGGAGAGTTCCGACTTAACGCTCACAATTCGGCGAGTTAATTTTGGAACCTAGTATTGCGGCAAATCGGGAGTTAAGTTGAGCGGTGAATCCTGTTTTCCCCAAACGAGGGGTTTGGGCCGGTTTCCTCGTCTTAACTCGGAGTAAAAAAAAAGCGGTGAATACGGGCGTAAGAAGTTAAATAAAACCAAATCAGATGCGGATAACTCACTGCTTGAGCAAAGACATCTCCTACGCTGTCAAGTTTGAGGAAGGATGTCTTCTGTTTGTCCATCCGGCCGTACAGGTTCTGGACTGCCTGCAAGTGGGCAGCCCGGCCACCACTGATCAGTAAAACATCCATGGCACTGCACAAATAAATTCATGCATGTAAGATTAATGCAGGGATTGGAGTCACGCGTTGCTTGTAACAATTACTTTTTCAGATAACATCGTTAGATTTTTCAGAAAGTAACTGTAACTCAGTTACTTTTAGCGGTAACGAAGTAAAGAAAAATGTCGTTACTTTTCTGTTACTTCTCCTGCCGCTCTTCACAGATATTTTCAGCACAGTTCGGGGTACATTTAATTATTTGAAATTTAATTTTTATCAAAGCTGAATTTTCGTTCTTAACTTGTTCTGATTGTCCCTATTTATTTAGTCATGGTTCTCTTTGAAAAATGGTAAGATGGCTAAATTTAAATTTTTCTTATAACTTGAAATTCCTAAAAATAACTGATTCGTTACTTTTGGTATTAAGTAACTGTAACAGAGTTACTAGGATGAATACAACTTTTACAATACATTGATTGGCACTTACCTAAGATTAGTTTCTATCGCCTGCGTAAGATCTTTACGACTGAAAAAAATATTAGCATTTGTAAGTAAATGAATATAATGCAGATAACTGAAGTAGTAAATTGAAAAAAGTGTCCAGTCAATATTTAAACTAGTAACTCATTTAAAGTTTAGACCTAAGTTTAAAAAGTAATAGTTATTATTTCACAATTAGTTATAGTAATTAAATAAAAAAGTATCAACCAAACAAGAAATTATCTGGAGATTAACATTATTTGATAAGAATTTTCATAGGGTTACTAATTGTACAAAAAAAACTTAACCATACAAAAACAAAAAATATACTTAGGTATACAAATGATATTAACATACTTCATATATGATTCAACGTAACGGCGCAGATTCTTGGCATTTATTTTGTTTTTAAGTTTTTCTGTGTAGTCTTGAATCAAGGTTTCTTTGTTCTCAACACTTTCCAGTTGCTAAAATTAAAATTGTTAGGTCAATAGAAACTTTCAATTAAGCTTATTTTTTACATTTTAAATTAAGTAAATTTTAAGATATTTAAATCGTCTATAAAACTCAAATATATATATAAATAAGGCTAATACTGATGTATTACAATAAAAAAAAATTAGATGTACTTAAAGAATAGCAAATAGTAGTGTAATTATTTTTTAAGTAAATAAAAGTGACTTAAGTAAAAAGACTGCATGTTAAAGAACCATGAATCCAATATATGTTTTGAATTAAAATTATTGACAATTAAATTTTAAAATAAGGACTTAGATACAGTCTGATTAAACTTTTATTTTATAAAGAGTAATGAGAAATTTTTTATGTATTTTTTTAATTTTGTTATGAGAGAAAAACTTACTTTAAATGGGATAAATAGTAAATATGTGCAAAAGTAAATATTCGATTATGGTAATTATAGTATTAAAAATACAGATGGTTGTGGTTGGAATAAACATGCAAAATAACTAAAATATAAACTTTCAGGCAATTACTTAATAGAATAAATAACTAATACAATGCAATAAAAAATAGGTCAAATGTATATGAAAACAAAAATGGTATTTATTTTATAATTGCAGGACACAATTTATAACTATTTTTCAGAAAATCATTTTCATTTACTTACAGAATATCTATATTTCTAAAAATTGAAATTAAATGTTTACAATTTTGACTTCAAATGTTTTTATTTAAAACTTGTACAGTTAATATTGTAACTAATAAAATTTTCTAATCTACAAGACTGTATTAAAAGAGGTTACACAAATTGCATTTGAAGATTGGAATACTGATTAAAAAGAATAGTGTAAAACATGTCATAATTCAGAAACAGAGCAAAAAACACTATATTTATAAGTAATAAAAGAAAAATCGCTTGACACTGAAACAACGAAAAGTTCAGAAAAGCAAAAAATATAACACAAATAATAAACACACATTTATGTCTTTATATTTGATAAAGAGAAAATTAGGGCGAATATCAGTTAGTGTAAGCACATTTTGGATTCCATGCATAGGAAACAAGGGGAAAAATTAATTATTTAGGAAATATATTACCTTAATCTATAATAATAAAAGAAAGAGTCTGTGTGTTTGTTTTCGGATCGTAAAAGACCTACTTATACTGTCGTCAGAAATACGAAATTTTCAAGATAGATTCCCTTTAATACCAACGTGTGCACCTGAGGCTTAGATTTTTCATATTTGTTCAATTTTTAGAGAAAATTCGAATTTTCTGAAAAAAATACACCACTTTCGCTCAAATCCGATCATTTTTTCTCTTCCCTGATGCCATCGGCTGAAAAAATTAAATAAAACTTTTAACGAAAACGTTTAAAATTCAAAATGCTTATTTTATTCTTTTGCCATTACTTTAAGAAACTAAATTCATTATTTGAAAAATAATTGACATGTTTCAAGTGACGTAATTCCGCCAGTCTTCATTCCCGGATTTTATTGTGGGTTTATTTGATGATTTTTTCATTGATTTTTCTGTTGACTGCATGTATGCATATTTAAGCAATAAATGTACAGTTAAGCTATTACTGAACTATGATGGTTAATAAAGGCCATAGCACTAGAGCTATTAGTGTTTTATGTCTTTATTTTTTTGCCAAATACGTTGCCAAACTAGCCAAATTATTAACTAAAATTCGCCAAATAGGCAATTTCTTTTATAAATAATTTATAAGCTGGTCGGTTGTTTGAAGGTCATTGTGTTAGAGCTGGATAATGGTGTGGGTAGCTATATCTATTTTCTCGCCAAAGTATTTCCCAAAGCGCGCCAAATGAGCTAAAAGGTTTTATGTATTTATAAGGGAATTGTGATGACATTTATGAGTGCATTTTATAGCGTATTTTTCATTTTGGAATTTTAAGGCAATGAAACAGGATTTTATAATTTATAACGAGCGGAAACAATAATAAGTTTATGATCCTATAACAGGGTATATGGTACACATATTTGGAATCTATTTGATATTTTTTATTCCGTGCGAAGAACGGGTATAAGTTTGCTAGTAGAAAATAAATTACAAAGACCATGCATAGTAAAATCGTGTATCTTGCAAGACAAAAAAGTTTTGGAGTACAAATTTATAATTATATATTGTACAGTACGTAGAAAAGTGATGCATCAGCAAAAAGCTAGTTTTTCAGAAAAATAGTCTATGTTTATCTTTTTGCATTATATTTCATTACAATAAAAGGAAATACTAACTTTATTTTTAGATATTTAAAGTTCGAATATGCTATCATTTTTTACCTGAAAAGTCACATTTGTCTGATACATTACTTTTATTGTTATTGTTTTTCTGTGCACAGTACAATATAATCTTGTTAGAAAAACTAGATAACAGAAGTAAAAGAAGTTGTTTCTTAAAATACAATTAAAGACTTTGAATGTAGATTACTTTATGAAAACTTTGATATACGAGTAGAAAAATATGAGTAGTAGAGTATTTGTGTATTTAAGAAGAATGAAAAACTTAGTTTGACATGCAGGTTTTGAGGATATTTGTCAGAAGTATAAAATAAACTTCAGATCAGGCAACAATAAATGTTTACCTCCTTCATTTCATAATTCACAAGATGACGAAGAAGCAGCCAAGATAAAAATAGAAATGATTTGAGAAAACAGAATAATAAAAGGGTTACAGCAAATTTCATTAGTCAACAATATAAACACTTTCATAAGGTTGGGGGAAAAAAAGGGACATACAAAATATGAACACAGCATTATAAATACAGTTCACAATAAGCTACTTATATATAATTAACACAGAAAGCTTATTTACATTTTTCTCATGCGAAAAAGCTACAAGACACAGTTAAAAAGCCGCCAGTAAAAGCAGTTATATTTTATGAAGATAAAACATTTATATCCTATGGAAATTTTTCAGTGATTCATCGCTTTAACATTTAACAATGAATTTATAAATGCAAAGACTTAAGTAGTCAATTAATGGTAAAATAGCTATTAGAAATTACTAGAAAAAAAATAGATTAACACTGAATTAGTCCGAGACTTTTCAAAGAAATAAATGCAGTTTACTTTTATAATTTATATAAAAAAATTATTAAATCTGACAAACATTTATTTTTATATTAATTAACAAAATACACACTGAAATCTTGAATATAAACAAATTGCAAACTATTTCGATATAACTGAAACACTTTAACTTACCGCTCCAAATTTGTGTAGCACTAAATACTGCTCTGTTGAGGGATTCATTCCAACATTTGAAAGTTTCCAGTTCATAAACTAAAATTAAGAATCACCGGTTATAAAATTAAAAAGTTAGAACCACTAATAAGACAATGCTAGATGAGAATTGGCACCACATACTTTGTCTTTGAAATATTCCATCATTCCCACTCCAGTTGACACACAATGAATAAGAACCAATCCTAGAACTCTGGAAGGATGAGCCAGCTAAACAAATGGAAAAAAATCACAACAGATTTTAAAAAGTGAATATAAATAAGACAATATTCAGAAATTTCAAATAACTTGTAGCGATTTTAAAAGAATAATTTTTTAAGCTCTTGCACATGTGTGATAATTATATTCTGAATTATCCAACAATCCAAAACATCTGCTAGACAAATTGAAATAAAATTATTAATATAAATTCAGATACTTGTCAATTTCATTAATTAAGTAAACTTCAAATAAAATAAAAAGTGAAATAACTATTTAGCTTGCAAGGGAACAAAAAGCTTCAACTAATCCCATTGTCGAAACAAAAAATATTTTTCAAGTCCACAAAATTTCACAAATATAATACTACTGTCAAACGGGGTAACTTTGGCCCAAGCATAAAACGCTAGTACTAACATTTTCCTTGAATATGTCTATTTTTTTCACACGTCAACAGAGTTGCAACTAATTGAAAAAGGAAAGCACATCTTAAAAGAGTGTATTAATTGAGAAATAATTAGTTTGAAAAGATGAGGCCATAGTTACCCATTCGACAGTACTACAAAACAAAGATCTCTTAAGTTTTAGAGCAGAGAAATATTTATCCCTTTATCCATCCAGACAACATTATTTAATATTCAGGAAATTTTTTATAAAGGTTATATTAAAAAGATTTTTTTGATAATATATTACAGATTACTTTTTGTTCAACAGTGTCTTTATAGGATATTACCAAATGTAATGCAAGTGCAAGTCATACAATATTTACCACAAACCGACTTATAAATCTACTATTGACTCAAAGGAGGTAGTGAAAACTGTGATATAGGTATGGTAAGAAATAAGTTAACGTGACCTTCAAAACAAAAATATATAAATATTTTAAACAATACTCACAGCAAATCTAACTAATATGTTTGCTCCTGCACCCTCTCCAAATCCAACAACTAATTTTACCCTGAAAATAAATAAATTAGAAAAAAAGAGAAATGTGTAAATTTTAAAGTGTGTTTGTAAAATTTAAGTTTGTAAGTAAGTTATTAGTATGTTCTAATACACTACTCTGGAGATTTAAGGTTTTTACAGAAAATGCATGTCCTAACTTAGTAAGGAGGAGAAAAGTCAAAATTAAAAATTTTGTTCACTCTAAGAATCACCAACAACCACTATCTAAATGTGTTATTAGGATAGTACACATGGTTTTCAGACACATGTTTACTCTGTATGAAAGAACAGCACTTAAATATCCCCCATTTTGAAAAATGGTGGAAAACTTAATCTCCTATATTTTGAAAACTACTCAACATAAAAACTTAGTCTTAGGGTCAATTTTATCAGAAATTAAAAAAACCCCATTTTTTATATAGCTTTTCTTGATTTATTTTTTATACAGCCTTACTTGACATCATTTTAAAAAATGGCACAAATTCATGTATTGTCCATTCAAACAGATTAAAAAAACATGCATACTACCCTAAAAACATAATTAGCATTATGGTCACTGGTAAGCTTTTAGG
The DNA here is from genome assembly GCA_019343175.1 of Oedothorax gibbosus. NCBI lineage: Eukaryota > Metazoa > Arthropoda > Arachnida > Araneae > Linyphiidae > Oedothorax > Oedothorax gibbosus. The sequence goes on from CM033278.1 coordinate 15,099,900, forward strand.
GTGAGTGAACTTTTTAAATATGCAAATTTTACTAAGTTTGCCTCTCTACTAATTAAAGAATGGGCATTAGCAGGATCAGATCTGAAAAAACCTTTTTTAGTTCAGTTTTATAGGAGACAATATCAAGAGTCAAGTGATTAGAGGACTAGTACAAGATTAAGAAATTCAGCGCGGATCCAACTAGTGGTGAATAAGACCTTTAGTATAAAACTTATGACAAACTTAATTTAATGCTTTAAGAGGAGTTTATGAGAGCAAATGAAAACTTATGCATTTTGTCTTACTTGAGATGGTCTAAAACGCAGACGAGATCTTCGCCAATCTGTTGAATGGTGGGGAAGTTGAATCTGAAAAATAAAACATTCCAAATTAATTTAACTACAAAGAATATTGATAGTTTCTTTTAAATGAAAACTTCAAAGGCACACTTTGTTTAATATTTTCTTATAATTGTTAAATATTTCTTTAAAATTGAAAATACCAAATTTTTGTTTATACTACAGCACCCGATAGAAGCTAGAAAAAGTAAAAATAAATATTCTTACTATCCATATATGTATTAGCAGCTTTACCATAATTTTTTTTATTTTAGGTATAAGAAACTTGTGAAAATAAAACTTTAAAAGGTAAATTCAAATGTGTGTGTAAATGTTCATTAATTATGTTTTAAAAATAACGAAAAATCTAACAGTTCTTTTCTATATAATTTTTTTAGTTAAACACGTTTAACTGATATGAATAAAAAATATAATATAATATATATATAAATATAGTATATATAAATATTATACTATTATTATATTAAATAATATTATATACTTATGAATAGTTAAATTAAGAAAACAAATTTGAAGGAGCAGTTCTGTGACGGACTAAACTTTTTAAAAAAAGACTGGCGCAAAATGCACATTTCCTAGGAGTATTTTCTAAAATTTTAATTATGCAAAAAAAATCTTTTTTGAAAAATTTCTCTGCCATCGGAGTTGCGTGTTTATAGAGTTACCGGAATTTCGCATTTTTATTTAATCACAAGAGTTTTGCCATTTTAGGATAACAGGAGTTCCAAAATTTAAGAAATTACAATTTACTACAGCTTTTTTTTTTGCGGATATTCTGGTAGTCTGAGTTTTGTAAGTTTTGTCAGAGTTTCCATATATTTGACAATCACCACAATTTGGGGATTTTACAATAGCCTCAATTCGGAGAATTTGTGAAGTTCGCCGAAGTTTCAAAATTTGTTGTTCGATGTAGAACGATTATAGGACTACCAAATTTTTACGATTTATGATTACCGCAATGGTTTAAAATTTAGAGGATCGGTGAAGATAGTTTCTGACCTTAAGATAACTTTTTTGGCAAGATTCTTGGAAACCACGATATATAAAAAAGTTAGTATTAAAGATTTTTTTAAAAACTGTAGTTGCGATAACTGCGACTAAATTTATTTTGTTGTTGCAAAATAAAAAAACTGGTCGTATTTTGCAACTAGCGACTGTGAATTTCGAATCCTGCTCAGAACAATTTGTCTAAAATAACTTGTTTGACAAATTCAGGTACAAGAAAAACATATTTAAAAAAACTTGAAGTTGACATTTGTATTTGGAACGGAAGGTGTTAATGGCATTTACAAAGTTGTTGTTCATGGTTTAAACAAAGTTCTAACTCACTCTGTTGGAAGGTCATCTGCATGGTCATCTTGACCAGGCACATCAATATGAATGAACACAGATCTCGGCTTGATTTCAGACATACAAGGATGCTCCACAAAATCTTGGAAAGTGGAATCTGAAACATTCTAGAACTTTAATATCTAGAACAATGCTTAAAGTATGTTTCAAGAAAAGAAACAATATACAAGTAATCAAATATGAAATCAGTCATTCTGATAGAATGACAGATCATAAAAGACACAGTGAGCTTGCCTTCCATAAAATGACAGTAAATTAACTCATTGTAAGATCAATGGACTGTTCATATGTCTACTATCGACCAGCTTATTTATTTAAACTGACAACTGAAAGTCACTTTATGAAGGTTTTTAAGTCATTCATGAAATGACTGGTTTAAGCACTTTAACAGTTTGTAATACATATCTGTAAAAAAGTCATTATGTACAAAATTATTATACAGAGAAAACTTTTCAGGGTCATTCAAATATTTTTTTTATAGTATAGTGCTTATGGCTATTTTCAAATCCAATACTAAACCCTTTAAAATATAGAGGTAGTGAAAAGTAGGTATTTGTTTTGAAAAGTTTTCTTCTGCCATTTTAATAAATTATCTCGCAAAGGGACACCAAAGCTTTTTTTCCTTCCAAATTTAGTAAAGCAAAATAATTTTACATCTTCTTTCGTAATTTTCAAAATTAAACCCAGTAAATAATGAATTAGATACAAGAATAGGAAATATCATAGTTTATACGTGATTTGTATTGGTGTTGAACACCATTATTTTAAAAAAGAAAATCGAAAGAAATATTCAATAATTGTATCATCACAGGATCTATATTTATTCATCTATGTATTCATTTTTTAAAAATGTATTCTACATTTACAAAAGGCACTTACGATTGCTTCCTATGTCATGAACTGTTAAAAAAATAGCCTTTTTTTCTACATTTGTTAGGTCACCCTAAAAGAAACAAAACAAAAAAATATTACTACAAGTACGGAACATCTCATTTAAACTGGCATATTTTACTGAAGCTAGCAAGCAGAAGTTTAAGAGCTATTTGTGGAACTTGCTTAATAAAAAAACTATTACATTGTAGTACTGCTATAACTATTCAGCACATGAGTTGTATAACCGGGTTCAGGTCCTTATGTCGGCAATACTTTTTAATTTTTCCCATTATAATTTTTGTCAAAACGATTGTGATCCAGTAGTTTCTATGAAGTCAAATTAAAATAAAAAAATCAGTAGGGCTACATAAAGAGATACTGTGAATAACCGGGCCATAAATTATTTCCCTTATTTGCCAATTTCTAACTACAATAGGAAGTTTAACGTAGTCAACCAACGCTTCGCAAATTAAACCCCGAACTACGATATAGACGAGATGCACATGACGTTTTGAGCTTACAAAGGACATGTTTCAGGTTTGTTTCAACAGAAAGGTTGCAAATGAATTAATCATCTTAAATTATTTATCCTAATTAACAATGGGGTTGTTTCACGGAGGATCTGGCAATAGCTCTGCGGTTTGGTTTTCGGAGTGAGTTTTCGAAGAGAATATTTTAGATGTTAATTTTTTTAAATTGCAACTTCTTTCAATGCAAGTTTTCCTTCATAAATGATTAAAGCAACCAAAAGTACAGCAAGAAGTTGCAATTTAAAAAATAACAACTAAAATAACTTATTCTTAGAAAACTCAATATCGAATATCAACAAAAGTAATTCGAGAGACATGAAAACAAAACCGCAGGGCTATTGCCAGATCCTCCGTGAGAAACAACCCCATTAAATTTCATAAAAAAGTCTAATTATTAATAATCATTAAGAAGTTATTAAAAAAAATTGGCCCCGGGTCTCCAAACCAAAGTGCCTAGGCGCGTTCACAGGTGCTGAAAAATTGGCGGCATTTTGCCGGCAATTTTGTGAAACCTTATAACCCCGTTCACATGCAGTAACCGGCATTGCGGAAGTGACGTCGTAGCGCTAACGTCACGGTGCGGCTCTTTTCGCCGTTTTTGGAAATTATATTTAAAATCAATTATTCGATTATAAGTTAGAAATGCATGCAAATAAGATTAGCTTTGGATCCACAGAATTATCTTTCATAATTACAGTGATAATCAAAAATTTTAATGAATTATATTTTTGTTTAAATTGAGTTGAAAGATTTTTTTTTAGTTTTAACAAAAAATTCTGAAAATAAAGGATAAATAATAAAATAAACTCCTGCCAGGCATCTTAAGAATAAATATTTTCAAATGGATGATTAAATGTGTATCAATATTGAAACACAATATAATGAAAAACCTTAATAAATAAAAGCATACCCCCAGTTTTATAAACATTCTAACATTTTAAAACAATTTCTCTTAAGTCCTAATACAACTGACTATTTTATGCACCTGATAGCCAAGTAACATGACGCCAAATACTCAGTTGATCAATGATCAACAAACCGCAATGCATACAGAGGTGGCATAAAATAATTTTTTTCCCGAATGACAGCAAATTGCCGCCATTTGCCTGCATGTGAACGCGCTCCATGTTAATCCGAAGAGGAAAAATATATTCCAAGCCACATTTCTTAGGTTGTATTGAAATTTTTTTTACAAACAGTTTTTTTTTATATGATACATGTACTTAAAGCGCTCTATAACCCCACTTTTTAAAATTGGTTCGAATGTTTTTAAATCATCAAACAGTATTAAACATCAAAAGATTCGAATGTGTTTTAAAACAACTTATCCAAAGGGAGACCACAATAAGTACAATTCCCTTATATGTAAATGGTTAGGTAAGTTTAAATTATCGTCACACTGGAGCTCCACGATTGCTATTTGGCATTGGCGATGGGCCTCGTAATTTAGAACCACAGTAAGTGACAAGCCGGTATCTGAGTACCTGACGCAACCGTTAAGGGCGACGCAGAGTTGGGACTTTGAAACATATTTAGCATGCACTTCCTTTACAAGGGGTATTATTCGTCGGACAGTTTTAGCTGCACGGGCCGTTTATAGGCCGTCACTTTTTTGCGATGCCCGGACCCGAACCTGGGACCTTCCGCATGCAAGGCGAAAGCCTTAAACGACTGGGCTCACCAGCCCCCTCAAATGTAAATGGAAAACCAGCCAAAATACAAAATATTCTACGAAATAGCTTTACAAAAACTTTAAAAAAAAACCTTAAAGGATTTGAAACACTAGGTCTGCAAAAAACACTGCAGTTTTCTTGCAGCAAAAAGGCTGCAGTTTTTCTGCATCCTAGCCAAAATATTCCGCAAAATTGATTGCGAAGAGCTTCAAAAAGGCTGCAGTTTTTCAGACACCCAGCCAAAATATTCTGCAAAATGACCTTACAAAAACTTTCTAAAAAAAACCGAAAGGTATTTAAAACACTAGGTCTGCAGAAAAAAAATTCAGTTTTCTTGCAGCAAAAAACACTAAAAAACTGCAGTTTTATTCTGAAGACTAAGTGTTTCAGATACCTTCAGTTTTTTTTGAAGTTTTTCTTTTGAAGCAATTCTGCATATTTTTTTGGCTGGGAAATAACGTCGGCCTTTTAAAATTTAAAAAAAAAAAAAACGCTTCGTGCCTCACCCTCTTTCTAAACAAAAAATATATCAGTACCTTCGATTATCACTAACAACAAAAAACTTAATTACCTAGAACAAAACGAATATATCTCAACCGCTTTCCCTTTTTTTCCGTGACCAAAGTGGACGCAACTTTGCGATCGCCCACCCCCTCTTTGAATGGCACATGCCTCCCTTCACCCGTGACATTTGAGGGGGGGGGGGGGGGAGTTTCGCATTACACACCCCACAGCGGAAAACAATGGGCAGCTTGATTAGTTCCTCCTTACGTTTTTTTTCTTCCTCCAAATAAACTCTTTTGTACTCTAAGAACCCAAAACAAATCGATATCTGAATGGGTAGTGGTAGGATTCGAAAAATTCGTGGGAAGAGAGGCAATTTTTAAGTAAACAAACTTTCTTTTTAACTAGTGATCGTTGATTCAACGATTCAGCTAAAAGGGGTTTATGGGCAAATTTCAAACAATATTTGTAAGTATCAATGTGAATGTAAAAATAGTGAGACAAAAGTCGATGGCTGCATGTGAATGTAATAATTAATTGTTAACTACAGGTCAACATGTTAACAAAGATTTTTTCTAATTATATCGACGCAAGGAGTACCCAATTGAGTGTTTTGGAATTTTTTTTTGACAAGGTGGCTTTTCGCTCTGTGATCAAGTTATGGTATAAGACTTGATTTCGCGAGTTTGAATGCGACATGATATGATTACTTTAGTGTCCATTAAAAAGAACACTTCCAGTTTAGCACCGATAGCATTCAAGTGATACAATAACAAATGACGAGAGGTAAAGTGTTGTGGGACGTAACGAATGTTAGCTTAAGTATAACCATCGTCATTATGAGACAGTGATGGTTTATTTTACAGAGGTCCTTTCTTACATGCACATGCCCACATGGTTAATCTATTTACAATCTCGAAAAGTAGACTAAGATCTAGATGACAATTAGGTAACGTTCATAAATTTTTTTAGATAAGTTATTAATATATAGCTATAGTTCTGTTACATAAATAATAATAAAAAAAACGTTAAATTGATTTGTCACAATAAGCAAGTCGAATTCATCACAACACCTTAAATCCCTATTCTCATTTCTATTACAATAAAAAATGTTATTGTCTCCCCACTACCTAAATCGTCCCCTAGTGTTTAACGATTTCTCCACCGACAATTCGAAAGACCAGACATGTTTCTCCCCTCCCCTCCTGTTCTTGGCCTTAGCACCCACTTAAGGTTATTAGCAATGTTACACAAGGGACACTATCTCTAAATAGATGAGAGAATTGACCAATCCAAACAAGCGTGTCTGCAAGATTCCAACAGACATCGTCGTCGGTCGGTCTAATCATTATGACCTGGGAACGTTGCTCCGAAGTTTTTTTTATTGTTATTTCTGTCATCTTTGCTCAGTAATGAGAAAATAGGCCCAGTTAGATAGGAAAGATGATAAAGGTCAACGTTTAGAGAAAAAGAAATGTGAACAAGGATAATGGAGAAAAAAACGGGTATAGAAAGGCACCAGGAGACGTTACTAGGGCTGAAAGTAGAAATAATATTCCTAAACGAAGATGTCATTCCCCCCCCACACACACACAATTTTTAGCATAAAAATGTTTGTAAGATACAATATAAGAGTAACAAATATCGCTACAAATTATGTTTGTTATAAATCCCAAATAAAACAAGAAGTTCATAAAGAACTAAAATAGCCTACTTTCCTGTTACTTAAATACTTACTGAAGTTCTAATCGGGAAAAAAACTGGGTTCCTAAAGTAAATATCATCAACAGCCGTTTCTACACTAGATTAATACACATTAGAAAAAAAATCGAAACACAGCACCCAGCTATAATTTAAACTTCTAAAACCCAAAATCAACTATTTTCCTTAATATTCGTTCGCAAATTAATTAAATATTATTTATCATCTGCTCGTGATTTATTTGTAGTTCGAAGAATAAATATTTATTAATAACAAAAGTAATGAAACTACTCCGAACTGCATTAAAAAACAAGAAATGTAAATTAAAACTAAGCATAATTGCATGCAAAAGTATGCCTTGCCGCTTTCTTGGTAGATAATTAATGAATAATCAAAGAATCAAATTGTTCTACATTTTATGACGTCATTCCAAACTGATTCATGAAAATATTATTTTGCTTCAAAAATGTTTAAATAAAGTTTCTCATGCCATTGTTGATTTGGCAACAGTGATTTAAATGACTCAAAATTGAATTTCAATGCTAATTCAATGGGAAATTCGCCGACAGATAGTAGATTTATGTCCGTCCGGACGTACAGACAGACGGACAAAAAGTATGAAAGTTGGGTATCTGAGGTCATAGCTTTCTAACAAAAAAAGAATTTTTAAGATCCGATGATTAGAACCGATTTTGGAAGGGGGGTACAGACAGACAGACAAACGGACAGACAGGCGGACAGACAGACGGACGGACAGACAGACGGACGGACAGACGGACGGACAGACAGACGGACAGATAGACATACGAACAGACAGACAGATGGACAGACAGACAGATGGACATCAACCGCATTTCAATACCTACAGTGATTTAAATGACTCAAAATTGAATTTCAATGCTAATTCAATGGGAAATTCGCGGACAGATAGTAGATTTATGTCCGTCCGGACGTACAGACAGACGGACAAAAAGTATGAAAGTTGGGTATCTGAGGTCATAGCTTTCTAACAAAAAAAGAATTTTTAAGATCCGATGATTAGAACCGATTTTGGAAGGGGGGTACAGACAGACAGACAAACGGACAGACAGGCGGACGGACAGACATACGAACAGACAGACATACGAACAGACAGACAGATGGACAGACAGACAGACAGATGGACAGACAGACAGATGGACAGACAGACAGTTGGACATCAACCGCATTTCAATACCTACAGTTATTTAAATGACTCAAAATTGAATTTCAATGCTAATTCAATGGGAAATTCGCCGACAGATAGTAGATTTATGTCCGTCCGGACGTACAGACAGACGGACAAAAAGTATGAAAGTTGGGTATCTGAGGTCATAGCTTTCTAACAAAAAAAGAATTTTTAATCGGAAATCGGAAATCGAACATTGACTGACGAGTGTCGGCGCGAGGCGCCCTTACTCCTTCATCGAAAGCTTCCCATAAAGGGGTTAACTTGTGACTGGGAATAAAATTGGACAAAGTCCTCGCTGTAAACTGGAAAAGTGTGCCGCAAGGGCTCTGCAAAGCAGGATCTAAAAACTTCTGAAAGGGAAAAAATAATTAGTGATCAAAATATAAAAGACATTTTAAGAAAATATATAACAAAAACAACAATGAAATGGACAGAACATGTACAAAACAAATATGCCGTAAAGCATCGTCAAAGAAAAAATCAAAAAGAACATGTCGAGTTGACACGCTAGTCAAAATCACCAATCTGGGTCGTGATGTATGGTCCTAGGACGTTTGAACTTCTGTTCAACAATAGGGTCATAGTCTGCAATTTGTCTGAGGTTGTCATATGTGCTGTTCTGTAGTGAGGTGTTGTAGTTGTGTGAAGCAGTGAGGATGGCAGTGTCTATGGTGTCAATCCCAAGGTCTTTGTGTAGTATGGAGTTCCTAACAAACCAAGGGGCGTTAGTAATTAAGAATTTTTAAGATCCGATGATTAGAACCGATTTGGAAGGGTACGGACGGACAGACGGACAGACGGACATCGACCGCATGTCAATACCTACTTTTTCATTTTTTTAATTCTTTCGAATTAAAAAAAGAAAAGTAGGCTAAAAATATACATCTTAAAATGTCAAGTAATAAGTCTAACTCCAAATTAGCGACGTACCAGTAGTGACAATAATTGAAACTTGCAGTTTTTTTTAAATATTTCGATTTTCTGCTCAAAATATCAGATACCGTAATTTGAAACCCCTCAAATCGAATAAAACAAAGCTCAAACAAAAAATATATCTATCTAGATCTAGTATTAAATATTTTCCACTACTTCTATATATGCTTGGCCACTATATAACGCATTTAGTAGTAGAATTTAAAGTGAGGCATATAGTAGTAAACTTGGATGGTTGGTATATACCTCTATTTTCTATAAACTTATAAACTTTACGTTTAAAATCCATAGTAAAAACTTATTTGGTGTTACAGTAGAACTCCAATTATCCGTAGCGTTGCCGATTATCCGAAGTTCAGGAAAAAATTCCTCCGGCCTATCTGTCACGTTGCCTAGTAGCTTTTATATTAGGTACCATCTGTCATATAAAAAGAAAATCGATTGATTTTCTTCCAATTAACTTCAATTATCCGAATGTGGTTAGGTCCCAATTACTTCGGATAATTGGAGTTCTGTGTGTGTATTACGAAATCGGTTGTTCACTAATAAATCATTGGCCAAAAGAACCAACCAAATGTACAGTACTGTCCAAGACGTTATTTGAACGCTGTGCTACAAATGTGGACTCCTATATTTCTTGGCTCACATAAGGAAGAAATCGATAATTTGGGGTCGATTCGATAGTGGTTGTGGCTGCAATTGACATTGGTACCCATTCAATTGCTCTACAAGATTAATTTTCTATTCGATGCGAATAAATGGTATACTGCTTTTCATTGAAGAAGACTCTCAGTCAGAGAATTTTACTTCGAATTCTTGCGTTATGTAATATATGAAAAAGGCTTAATAGGGTAGTATATCTATAAAAAGGTTTAATAGGGTATCTTCAATAAATTCGTCAATGTACTTATGGCAGGAACCTTTTTTTCAAAAAGTAATGGAAATCACGGATAAGCCATGTTCTTGAAATACATAGTTTATAATAATTACAATAAAAGTTCTCATTTCAAGTGATATTCAAATAAGATCCACAAGTCATAATATAATTCCAGAAAAAAACTTGCATTTTAGAAGAATTTTTCTTTTGTTAAGAGCAACGGAATAATTAAGTGATGGAGGATGAACTATGAAACAAGTTTAAAACTAAGTCTGGATAAGGCTATGAATGACAAAACTATGTATTTTGTTAAAGTCAAATTCTTCATTGAAATACGAGTTATTAAAAAATCGCGCGGAAAGACGTTTTTTTTTTTTTTTTTTTTTTTAAAACAAGTAATAAACAGACTATAACGGAAAAAGTGTTATTAAAGTACGCATATTGAAAAATACTTCCTTGCCTAAAAAATGATAATTATAGATCGCAAAGGCAAATTAAATCAACTTAAAAAATTAAATATGCAAAAGGTTATACAAAAATTTACTGATTCATAAAAAAATGTTATTTGAAATATGTTAATTATTTAATTGTTAATTCATGCATTTAAATTTGAAGAACGCTCCAGCATTATTACAATGAACTATTGTTATATAAATAAAAGATTGGAAATTTTATATACTACCCCCCCCCCCCCCCCCCCTCCTTTAAAATGTAACTTGCGTATAGCCTAAAGCTTAGAAAATTCGTAAAACTTTTAGCAATCGAATTTTTAACCTTCCATAATAACTTCAAACAGAGCAGCATAAAAGAAATCACAGATGAACAAGCCAAATAAATAATTCAGCTTTACGATGGCGAATCGAATGATCAAACATTTTTGTGGTTGTTTGAACATATACTATACACTTCCATTTCTGGGCCAACTACCGAGCTGATTTAACAGAGTTGTAAATGGCATTTAAAAATAGATAATTTCCTATATGCCGCCCCCCCCCCCATATGCACAATTAAAAATCTTCTAATAAATAACAAGTTCTGAAAGAATTCTAGAATAGCCTTTCCTGTTATTTTAATACTCACTGAAATTCTTAGACGAAAAAAAGTACTTACGATAGTATCTGATGTTCTACCTTTCTAAATTAAAAAAAAATGGATTATTGAATTTGTTTAATTTGAATTATTGTCGCACTAGAGCTACACGACGGCTGTTGGCGACGGGCGTCATAATTTAGAACCACGGTCAAGTCACGAGCTGACACCTGATCGTTGGCAAAGCGTACACAAAGCGAAAGGCGGTCATAAAGATAAAAGATAGGTCGCTGATGTCATACCTTTCGAACTAAAAAATAATTTTTAAAGTCTGAAAGTTTCTTTTCTGAGATTTTCAGTCTAGCTTTGACGCGCTGAATTTTTTTGACGTATTTCACTTATATGTAGCATTTGTAGTTTGGGATATGAAAGTGGGTGACATATTTCCCTTTACGGACATAGCCTTTATAAAAGCTTCCGCTTTTTACTTGTTTAAACATAGTGTAAAAGCTTAAAAGGAAAGTAGGCTAAAAATGAAAAAGTAGGTAAAAATGTACAGTGTAAGCAATGCACAGACCTGTACCAGACTGAAAAAACCTCCGCCTAATTTTTTAAAAACTTTTCTGAAGACTATTAGGCGATTATTATTATAAAGGCGGTTTGAAGACAAACTAAGTTTATTTTCATAATAATTTTCTCAGTCTTGTAACAATTAGGATATTACCAAACCATCACCAGATACATAGATTTTCTTTCTTTCTGCGATCGCGAATCGCGTCACAGGTCATTTAGCATGATTCAAAGTTTAATCAGAAAATGTTACTTTGTTTTCAGCAAATGAGGAAAATGATAGAAACAATAGAAGTGTCCTATGTGTTGCAATTTGTTTAATAGAAAATGGGTGTATCAGAGCAACACCGCTTCAAGTCCACTTCTGACTTGGTCTATTATTGCTCTGAAACTCTCGAATGATTAACAGAGGGAAAAAGAGAAAATGATATTTTGATTTTTTAAAAAAATGATCAAAATTAAAAGGTGGATTAGGTTTTGTTGTTCGGACACACACACAATCGTGCATTCGACTACGTAAAACAACAACTTAAGTTTTAACACGTTAAAGTATCAAATATAAATAATTTATTGTTGATAAATGTAATTGGAATGGATTCTGTAGGAAAAGAAAAAAATCTTTCATAAATAGTCGATTCACTCGTAGTATTTTATAATTTTAAGCAGTGTCCGAAATTCACAGTCGCTAGTCGCAAAATGCGACCAGTGTTTTCGATTTTGCGACAGCAAAATAAATTTAATCGCAGTTATCGTGACTACAGTTTTCCTAAAAACCTTCAATACTAACTTTTATATCGTGGTTTCCAAAAATCTCTCCAAAAATAATTATCGTAAAATCAATCTTCACCTATCCTAAATTTTTCAAACCATTGTTTTTAAACAAATAATCGCAAAAATTCGGCAGTCCTAAAATCGCACTACACCGATCTATAAATTGCGAACTTCATAAAATCTCTAATTGAGACTAAAATCCCCAAATCGTGGTGATTGTCAAATATAGAAACTCTGACAAAAACTTACAACACTCAGACGAAACTCTTGTGATTCCATAAAATCGTGAAACTCCGGTGACTCAGCACGCAAGTCCGGCGATGTTAAAACCGTCCATTTGGGTATTGTAGACTCCAAAAATGGTGGAGAAATTTGCAAAAGTTTTTTTTTCATAATTAAAAAAAATCCTAGGTAATATAAGTATTTGATCCTAGTTTTTTTTAAGTTAGTCGCACAGTTAAAAAAAGTGAGTGCTAAGAAATATTACTGATGTTATTCATACACCATAATGAATAACATCATTAATCATCACAGCTAAACAGTCTTACAAAAGCTGAATTTATTATTATCGAAATTCGCTAATGAAGGGGCCGGTCACTTAGTACAATACTTTGGACAAAGTGAGTTTTGCAATTTACGATTCATATATTTTACATAAGCTTTTTAATATGGATAAACCATATCAGGCAATAAAATATTTTATTCGCTTTACCAGGGAATCTGCTTATTTATCACTAAGAATGATATTAAAATATCATTTTTTAATTGCAGGAATTTTTTTAAATGTACAATAGGTTATCTAGTAAATATGTAAAATTTATTAGTTCAATTTCAAGAGTGAATATTTATTAATAATTAAGTTGTTATAGGAAATGCAGTAAGTATTTGGCGATGAAAATTATATCTGCAAATTTCAAATATAATGATTTCCTAAAGCTTTACATTGACCTTTATTTTTGTTTTGCAAATAAAAATTTACAAAAATAACTGAATGCAAGCATGAATATAATTTTCTTTCGTTAAAATAAAAATTATGTTAAGTTAGTTTGAATTATCGTCGCACAGGAGCTACACGAGGGCTATTGGCGACAGGCGTCGTTATTTATAACCGCACTCAAGTGACAGCCGCCACCTGAGTAGGCACCCAACGCAACCATTAAGGGCGACAAAATAAAAATTATGCATTAATTGGTACTAGTGTATTGTCCCATTATTGTGTTGGTTTACGGTATAATACGTTTGTCAACCGAATGGCCCTCTAGCGGTGTACCCCTACAACTGTTGCTGACCACCATTTTCCACATCACGAGGAGAGAGAGCGTGCATTCACAGAAGGATGTCTTAGCTCATTGTAACTTGTTATTTTCTTAATAAAATAATTCTTTGGGAAGTCTCTTTGTGGCCCTCTTCCCTCCTTAACATAAATAAGTAAATAAGTACCCATTAATTGATGGAATAATTATCACTTTAAAAATGAGGGTTTCATAAAAGTATTTCATTTGTATCTGCTAAATTCAAATTACAAAAATTCGTTAATTTAAACGTTATACGTAATTATTTTTTTTCAAATTATATTATGGGTTATTCAATCTAAATATACTTTTATGCTATAATGTATCGACATATACATATTTTAAATTGTCTGAAAAAAAACATGATTTACACTAAGTTGAGCAAATGCCATGGATAAATGTTTAACTTTCTAATTAATCAGATTTATGCTACCATTAAAAGGAAAAACATCGTGAAATCTAAGGATTATGTTATAAGCTACTTAGCACGCAGAGAAACACGATAAAAACTTCACAAAATTAGCATCATCCAGAAAAGGACAAGTTCTTAAGTAATCTTATCTAAGATAACCCCACATGCGTGTTATCTTCATCATTTTTCACATCAACACTGGGATGATATTGAAGATAGGCGATTATTATACGCTTTCTGATGAATGTTAGTGGGTAATTACAGGTTTTGGAAAATACGCTGTATTTGCGTAAAACATATTAGAATACTTCAATGTCAAAGGTATAATTTATTAGGCGACTTTTAGCTTCCACAATACGTTTATAACGTAAAAAGTGGAAGGTTTTATAATCGTTCAGTCCGTCTGTCTGTCTGTCCGTCCGTCACCCACTTTCACAGAAAGAACCACAAGTCCCACAGACAAGTGGAATATGTCATTTTGAAGCAAAAAATCAGATTAGGCTACATTCCAAATTTCATTTAAAAATTTAAATTAGAAGTTTATTTAAAATTTAAATAACTAAATTTTTTATCTACATCGAAATAACATGCAAATTCCATTTTTATTCATATTTTCAATGTTGCCATCCACAAGTCCCACAAACAAGTGGGATACGTCATTTTGAAGCAAAAAATCATATTAGGCTACATTCCAAATTTCATTAAAAATTTAATCTACATTGAAATAACATGCAAATTCCATTTTTATTCAATATTTTCACTGTTGCCATTTCGTTAAACGTACGAGAAATTTTATTTAAAAAAAATACAAACATTTGAAAGAATATTTATTTATGTGATATAATTCAGTTTGGATTGTTGTAATATCACAATAGAGTTCTTTTGATGGTTCATTATATATGTATGAAGAAATATGCAAAGAGAATTCTAACTTGGCATAAAAATGTGCAAAGTTTCGCTTTTATTTTTAAAGCATCATTTGTACTAATTATATATTTTTCGAACTGTAATTTAATTAAATCTAATTATTAAATCTGAGAAAGAAGATTAATGAAAATAGTTAATTTTGGCGTTTAAAAGTTTGAATTACAAATAGCTAAAGGCCCTGTTTGTTATTAGAATTAAATCACCATTGCCATTCGCAACAATCGCCGAGAAACTTAATTCTTTTAGACAATAAATTAAAATAAATTTATTTTGCGACATCGATCAGTTTGAAATGACGTCAAATATATTTCACTACGAAATTCTTTGTATGTTGATATGAAATATTTTCATTCTATTTAAAAGCGAGGAATAGTACATATTTATTCTTTGAAATACAAATTAATTTTTGCAAACGATAAGTAATAATTATTGAATTTTCGAAATAAAATAAATAAAACTAGCCAAATTTAGCATGTAAATGTTTAATATAGAATTAATGCAGTGTTTGACGCCTTTTTACCTGTTTAACACAACTTTTGTGTGGAAGCGGGTTAAGTGACAGATTCTGTTACAAACCTACTTGTTTAATTGAATTATTTAAAATGACTTTTATTGCATAATGGCTTTTATTCTATAATGTACAAGAACTTTATTATGTTATTGTGCAATATTTTTTTTGTATCTTTTAATGTATAATGATAATGTATAATGAAATGAAAAATATGCTTAGGTATCCTATATAACGACTTTTAAAGATTGATATAGAACAAAATCCTCATATTGGTTATAAGAGAAAAGTAAGCTTAGTTTGATGTCATAAAATATACGTTAAGAAATGTTAAATCTTATATTTAAATAAACGCGAGTATATGACTAAGTAAAATATGAATATTCTAATCTAATAATAAGACTTTTTTTAACCCATGCACTTCTATTTTCTAAAATACAAATTTGATAACTAAAGAAATACATTCGAAACAAGACTTTACTTAGAAAAATAAACTTACAATTATAAAATAAATAGAATAGTAGGGAAACTGGCACAATTTTCATAAAAGGGGCATACAAAAGAACCTTATAAAAGGTGACATGCATTTATTTGCTCTCATTTAGTTTGAAAAAGTAATAAAACCAACACAAATTACTTGAAAACATTGTAACAAGTTGAAACAACTGTATGAATCTCCCAAAAGGGCGTTTTGACAAAGAGGTTCTAGTTTTGACATATTACGCCACAAGTGATAAGTGAAGAATTATGGCTTCGGTCCAAAATTTCGCCAATAGGTAATATGATTCTAAATGAACCGCGAAAATAGTTACTATTTCTTCACTTAAAAATAAATCGACTAACTGTTGCTTAGACCTTGAATATATGTTATTTACATATGTAGATGATGTTAAACTACGATTTATTAAGATATAAGGAAGTGTAAGTAATGATTATTGTGGCTTGCAACAGCTGTATACACAGGTATACACATTTACAGGAACTTCCATATTTGATTACTAGTCATAATTTCTATCAGTAAAAGTATTTATTCTGAAATAACAAACGAGGCAATTCTTAACCTTTATCAAAATTTTTTAAATTATTTAATTCAAAATATTAAACAGGTAGTTTGATCTGATTTTATTACAATAATTTTATAATAGAATGTCATTTATAGACCGGTTCCACACAACAGTTCAACTCAACAAAGAAAAAAAAAGAGCCAAAACAGCATTTAATTCCATAGTAAACATTTATACGTTAAATTTAGCTAGTTTCATTTATTTTCTTTTGAAAATTAAATTATTCCTTATCGCTTTGCTAAATTTATTTATATTGCAAAGAATGTAAAATAATCCTTGCTCTTAAAGAGAAGCAAAACATTTCATATAAATATGCAACAACATTAAAACAATAAATCAACTTTCACTATACTGAATGATTTTAAAATATCTATAATAATAAAAATGAAGTGTTGTATGTATGTGTGTGTGTCTTATAGATTCATAAACTAGACATTTGTTTGACTCGTAACTTGACACAAATGCGTAGTTCATACTTAGATTATGATTTTTGAACTTTCAGGTTTCAAAATGTTCTATTTTTAGAGAAAATTCGAATTTTCTGAAACATCTTTTTTTACTTTCCTGATGCCATCGGCTGAAAAAATTAAATAAAACTTTTACGAAAACATTTAAAATTAAAAATGTTTATTTTATTCATTGGCCATTACCTTCAGAAACTAAATTCATTATTTGAAAAATAATTGACATGTTTCAAGTGACGTATTTCCGCCAGTCTCCATTCCCGGATTTTATTGTGGGTTTATTTGATGATTTTTTCGTCGATTCTTCTGTTGACTGCATGTATGCATATTTAAGCAATAAATGTATAGTTAAGCTATTACTGAACTATGATGGTTAATAAAGGCCATCGCACTAGAGCTGCATATTAGTATTTTATGTCTTTAATTTTTCGTCAAATACGTTGCCAAACTCGCCAAATTATTAACTAAAACTCGCCAAATGGGCAATTTCTTTTATAAATAATTTATAAGCTGGTCGGTTGTTCGAAGGTCATTGTGTTAGAGCTGTATAATGGGTGTGTTTGTAGCTATATCTATTTTCTCGCCAAATTATTTCCCAAAACGCGCCAAATGAGCTAAAAGGTTTTATGTATTTATGAGGGAATTGTGATGACATTTATGAGTGCATTTTATAGCGTATTTTTCATTTTGGAATTTTAAGGCAATGAAACTGGATTTTATACTTTATAACGAGCGGGAATTATAACATATAAGTTTATGATCCTATAACAGGTTATATGGTACACATATTTGGAACGATTTGATATTTTTTTAATCCGTGGGAAGAACGGGTATAAATTTGCTAGTTTAAAATAAAAAGCAACAAAGACCTCGTCAAAAGGAATAAATAGCATTAAAATGTTATACATTAATAAAGCTTAAATGTCAATGAAAACATTACGTTTGTTTTTTAAATAAAACAAAACGCCACCTGCCTTTTTCTAAACAAATAATAATGCAATATTTTATACTATTTAGAAATGTAAAACGGTGTTACAAGTTACGAATTGAAATATTTTTTTAGTAAAACCAACCCAAATGATTGACAAATTAACTTCAACCTTTTTCGATTTGTAGATTGACTTGGTTTGTCAGTTCTTATTAGCCTGTATTATATATGTATGGAATGATGTTTGCAAATGAAAATGTTTTGTAAGTTTGTGTAAACACCTTAAAAACAGTGTATATCTTCAAAAATTGAATATAAAGTTTAATCTTGCAGTGAACGGTTAAAAGTACGAACGTGATGAAGAAAGTACCAAGAAATTATGTAGAACTATTATTGACAGTTGCAATAGGAATGATAAGGCCAACTTCCGTATAGTTTTCCTTTGTCTATCAGCAAACAACTAATCCAGGATGTTATGAATTTGATAGAAATATTTTGCTTATAATTGAATGAAATTATCATACACCACGAAGCCAGACCCAGAATGTTATTCAAAATATGAATACAATTTGCCGAACACAACTTTTAACGGTAAACAGCTAACTCAATTTTTAGAATTGCTTATTAATTAATAGAAAATTGACAAGGATGATTGTTTTTTAAGTGGGAGGAGTGTTTCGTAATTATTTAAATCCACTGAAAGTCAAAGAAAAGGGTTAGCAACTGACGCATGTGCAAGAGATCGTAAGCAGAGAAGTTCTTGGACAGAAGTTAGGGTGTAGTCGAGAAAGAAGAGGGGGGGGGGGTAGTCGAGGGGCATACTAAGTCAAGCACAAAGTTGTAATGCATATGTAATATTTTAATAGCCTATAAATTAAAGATTAAGCATCACGAAAAAATTAGGATAATTAACTCTTATACTGCAATTTTTTTTAGCTATTTTCTAGATTAAAACCGTCTAAGTGATGCCAACAATCAGAGACAAACCTTTTTTTAAATGCAAATTTATTATTTTACAGTTCCAAAACTTTAATATCTAAGAAATTCTTATAGGAGTCACTAACTAGTTTTGTAGAAGTGGCCAAAGTGATTCCTACAAAAAACGTCTTGAAATATTGAACTATATGGGGGTGAAGGGAGAGGGGTGTCAGACACTGGACTGAAAAATTTAGAAACACGACTACGCGACAGTAATTAGTTTAAATCTAATAAATTTGCAGTTTCGCAAATCATTCACAGATGATGATATACTATTTTTCCATCCGACGTTTTTCTGTTTGCGTTTTTTCCCCTTGAAGTTATACACGTTTTCTGTGGGTGGCGCTAGTGTCTTAAAAAATCTCCATTGTAATTACGAATGTGCGGGTGGCTAACGAGAGAGAGAGACGCCTCTTTATTCCGATAAGGAAAGGACCAACGTTAGCTGTCAAAAGTTAAGAAACACTGCTTTAATGTCTTGACCGATCCCTGCAGTTACGCCACTGTAAAGAGGGGGTTGTCCCACTGTTACACGCGGTCCCCTTGCAAGTAGCAGTGCTATTGAACCTTAACAGCAGCGTGGGACCCTCCTTTGGCGTATGGACCACGAAGACGCCAGAGTACTCTCTATCGATTTTGGCCGTTTCCTGACTTGGTCCCGTGCTGCCGCCCTCGCCCAGTTAATTACTGTCGAAACGCACGGGCGGGAGCGGAACGTAAACAATTTTAACGAGCAGTCATGAGATTTATGGAGGGTTAAAATTTCAAATGGTCTGCGATAAAGGGCGTGAACTCTGGAATGGGCAGTAGGGGCGATAACAGAGAGTCGTTTCTAAACTAGGAGGACTTTGTTAATAATGGTATAGTTTGGGTTTAAATTTTACTACACGAGGACTTACTAGAAAGGTTTACCAAAAAATTCATAAATAAGACCAATTGATAATTACTCACTAACCAAGTCATATTTTTTTATTGATTTCTGGGTTTTGATCAATGGTCGCTCTTGAATAAATTTAGTTTTTAAAGATCAGCAAAAGTATCATTAGTTAGGTTCGTTTGAATTATCGTCGCACTAGAGTTACACGAGAGCTATTAGCGACCCCGGCGCCATAATTTAGAACCACAGTCAAGTGACAAGCCGACACCTGAGTAGGCACCCAGCGAAACTTTTAGGAGCGACATCGTACGCGGCGTCGGTACTTTGAAGCATATATTACGTGCACTCCCTCTACACGGGGTATTATTCGTCGGACTTTTTTTTGGCTGCACGGGCCGTTTATGAGTCGGCAGCTATTTTGGCGATACCTGAACCTGAAACCTTCCGCTTGCAAGGTGAACGCCTTAACCGACTGGGCTTCCCAACCCCCAAAGAAGCATTAGTCGAAACCCCTAGTCCAATAGTCATGCGATGTCAACTTAGTTAGAAGGCTGTGTGATTTAAGTAGTACTGGATATGCTTAAGCCGACCCCTAATATCTACGAACGACCATATCAGGAAATCCGCATGGACTGTATTGTATAACGCAGCATCAGGAGGATATTGTCCAAAGCATCGCTTATTTATATACGGTATACTTATCACGATAAAACATCAACATTTAGTCTCTAGTTGATCTAGTAACTCCAAAGCCACGTTATTGTCTCTCTCCTCCACTGCTGCACTCACTGTAACACGAACTCTATGTATTTTTCTCATTAGATACAGAGCAAAAATGTATGATTTTCCAATTCCGTCATAAAGGACGGCATTCCACTAGATGCCAGTAATTTGATTTCTTCTCCCATTTCTTAGGAAGTAATCTAATTTTTCATCTTCGTTCCCGTTCTTGCCGTAAATCGATAGATTTGGGACATTTGTACCTATGTATTCAATGGCGAACCGAACATCGATAAAACCCATTGTTTATGACCCACCCCCAATTGTTTATGAAATCTATCATGCAATTTATAGGGATATAGTTAAATTACGGGAAGTAGGTAGAATAATAATTTTAAGACTTGCTGAAACAACAAACTTTTTAAAATTACCAAAGTCAAATTATAAGAGTAAAGCAATTTTAAGTGTGTCGAATCAAAATAAGCAAATAATATATGAAGTTTCAGAATTGTCCTTAGATTTTAGAAAAGTAACAAAATTCACTCGCAATGATACATAATCTTCAGTAAACAATATCGATAGCTTTACAAAAAATATTTCTCATTTAAAATTTTCAAGCGGTACCATAGTAAAAACGATGCATATTTTTATTTATATTTATTTGAGTAATACCTTCGTAGAAACCAAAAGGAAACGAAACACATAAGTTTAACAACTAAACATTGAAATAGGAAAATTTTAAAATACTCCTCAACTTCTTATATTGATTTAGATTACATTATATCGTCATATTACATATTAACATAAGTAGAAAATTTCACAGTTAGATATATCATTTGGAACAATTAAGTAAAAGTAATATTTTGATGCAAAGGCCTAATAAATATAATATTTATAAATTTATAAACCCTTATAAATTTTTATAAATTTATAAACCCTGTTTAGCAGAATTGTAATTTTAGCAATGCAGAGACAAATAATGCGATCAAACATTTCTTTTAAAGATGGAAGGATTTATATTTATAAAAGTTATCAAAAATTGAATTACATTAATTTGGAGTTCAAGAAGAATAAATCGCATTGATGCTTAAAACATAAGTATAACGAAATGATTCTCATAGAGTAAAGTTCAAAACAACTGCTTTTGTTCAAGTTTTAGATTACGCTATTCAAAACATTTACCCGGACGCAAAAAATAAAGTTGAAGGAACTCCCCCGTTTATGAACTCCATTAATATCCATTTCTTAGCATTAGACATCAAAAGGAAAAAGTTATATTAGAATGACATTTAGAATCAAGTCATGCGCCATTAAAAAAAAAGTTGTGGGACATAAAGCGGCTGGAATGATGCTCGCATTTAAAATCGTGGGCACTGGGCAAATGAAATGAAAGCTACTGGGTAACTTGAATACCCTTGAAGCCGAGGTCATGATGTAGTAGTGCATATTTTGATTGCTTGCTGGACAGTAGGACTGCTGTAGACAGATAAAACAAAAGAGATAATGTGATCAAATTTTCTGATGGCGTTGCTCTTTAAATGGTTACAGCACGACTTGTTTTGAATAAGCGGATGGGGTTGTTATTGTTTTAAATTAGCATCGTACTATAATTGTTTGTTTGGCTATTAGATGTTATTTTCAGTCAGGTTAGGTTAGTTTGAATTATCGTCGCACTAGAGCTACACAAGGGCTATTGGTGACGAGCGTCGCAATTTTAAACCAGTCAAGAGACGAGCCGACACCTGAGTATGACCCTAACGCAACCGTCAAGGGCGAAGCCTTGTAACTTTGAAGCATATTTAACGTGCCCTTCCTCTACACAGGGTATTATTCGTCGGACTTTTTTGGATGCACGGGCTGTTTTTAGGTCGGCAGTTATTTTGTCGGTGCCCGGGCCGGAACCTGGGATCTTTCGCATGCAAGGCGAATGCCTTAACCGACTGGGCTCCCCAGCCTCTATTTTCAGTCAGGACTGTAATTAGGTATGTGCGGAAGGTACGTACAGGACCTTAAAATAACTCAAAAATATGAAAAGATATTGATAAACCAATTATTATTTTTTTATTTCAAAATTTGACTGAACAATATATCTCACACCTTTTAAACACGGCTCTGTTTTAAGTAATTAGGTTTTGAAGATTAAGCTTTCGTTTCTCTAGGTTTCTAAATTTTAGATGGCACATAGAAAATAGTTACCTAAAAACATTTTTATAACAAATTCGAGATTTTTTTAGAACTTTTGTACATAAATCCAAAATGATTACATCTGTATCCTAATAGAAATGGTTCAACATTTTACTAGGGGACATTAATCATTTTCCTACTACGTTTAAGAACTTATAGATACAAATTTGATAGAATAAGCAATGACTTTTAATATCGATATCCAGTTCCACAAAATAGCCCTACGAAATATAAATTAAATGATTTTATATAATTAATATTATTAAAGTGCAAAATGAAGTGCTTTAGTAAGTCAAAAATTGCATACTTTATATTACATACGCTTCAAAGTTGATTAAAATAACTTTTAGTCAAGATAAATTAATTTCATCAACTTGAATTTAAACTAATGTATGTTTTTAATACAATCATGACTTACTAAAAGATAAATTATTCTTTAAGTATGTGTAACTTCAGAATCAATTGTACTCTGAATATATAGATCTAAGTCGTAAAAAACAAATATTTTTATTTACACACAAGAAAACGCCAAAAGCTACTTACTTGCACATACACGTGTACTTTTCCACATTTATTGGTTTCAACTTCTAGGTGCTATAAAAAGAAAAGAAAAGTTAAAATGTTGTAAAAGTACTGGAAAACATAATTATTTGATAAATGTGAGCAAGCGACTTATATTTATTTTAAAAAACAGTATTGCAAGCAAACTTTGATTGATGAGTAACTTTGACTTTTAAAAGAAAATATAAATTATATTTTAATTTTAAAATATTTGCATTCGATAATATTGGAAAATTCTATCAATCTAGTAAAAAAATTAAACACAAATCAATTAAAAACTTGGCAATGTACTTGGAAGATAAATTTAACGGGATTTTTTCATCATTTGACATAAAGCTCGGAACTTTTCGATCCTAGCCCCATTCGAAAAGATTTAGAGATCCTTGGTTTCGAGAACAAAAAACACACGAGGGGACAAACAAAAGCCCACTTGGTGTTAAGAGGAACAATCTGAAAAGCTTTAAAGCTACTTATAAATCCTAAACCACGAAAGCTTTTTACAAAATATACTCCATTAATACCAACACATTATTAGCCAAATAGGAGGTTTAAATAATTGCCTTCATTACTCAAGACTAACTTGTTCCAAAGCTGCTAAATTCGAAAGAATTTTCTCGCTTACTGAGAGAATAAAGCGAGTTCTGCAGGAAAAGTAGGCTTAAGGATTTATGTTTATCACAATGATTTAAGTATTTATACGTGTTACTAAGGCAAGTTCCGGTAGTTGTGATTGTATAATGAGAGAACTTTTTTAAATCGATAAAATGTCAGGAAGAATGATAGGGAAAGAAAAAAAGAGTGTTTATAATCTTTATAAGAGTTATTTACGTTAGTATAAGTTATTAATGTAATAAAGAAAACGATAATTTTTAGATGTCCGTATTAGAAAGATAAAACACAAGGAAAATTGTAAATTTGATTTATCTATATTTTAAGTAATTTCAATCCTTCACTGTCATTTATATAGTACATATAACAAGTCTAAAAAAGCTCCACCAAAAGAGCACAACACAGTATTTAGTGCTATATCAACATTTTAAACGCAAAATTAAACTATTTTTTTATTGAAAATAAAGTAATTACTTATCGTTCGATAAATTTATTTGTATTTCGAAGAATAAATATGCAGTTGCTCAAACTTAAAAATTAGTAAAACATTTCATATCAACATACAACATTGAAACTATATCATCACCTATAAAACATAATAAAACGAATTGGTTTTTTAATACCATTTGCAAAACAAAAGACAAGAAAAAAATTCTTCCCGAAAGGGTATAATTGGTACATATATATATATTCAAACTCCATTATTCACTAATAAATGCTTCAATGTAAATGAAAAATTACGTTTGCTTAAAAAAAATTAATAGAACCCCTTGTGTCTTTTTCTAAACAAGCAATACGAATTATCAAAGAATCTCATTGTTACATATATTATGACGTTATTCCAAAATGATACATATCACAAAAATAACTTTTAATTTTTTTATTAAATATAAAGTTCCTCGTTCTATTGTCGTGAATGGCAATGGTGATTTAATTCTATTAAAAATAGCCTTGCGTTTTTGAAAGAGTTTAATATTTCGGTATTTTTTTTTTAAATAATTGAATACTTCGGATTCGAATTTCTTTAATGAATGTTATTGATATAAGATTTTCAATGACTTCTAATTTCGACGAGCTGAATATTTTGACGCATAAATCTTGTTTGTAGCATTTGTAGCTTAGACCATGAAAGTGGTTGACGGACAAAGCCTTTGTAAATGCCATACGACCATTACCATATTACGCTTATAACACGTAAAAAGTGGAAGCTTTCATAAAGGCTCTGTCCGTCCAGACAAAAATGTATGGCATTTTACTCTGAATAAATTTTATTAAAAAAATCAAATAGCACTTATTTCGAAAATTCGAATTTGGAAATGATCTTAAAATCATTTGTAACTGAAAAAAAAGTAGAATATTACTGCAAATGTATTATTTATAAAATTTTAAAATTTATGATTATTGCTAAGAAGATTGCTGTACACATTACGGAAAAATCTGGGTCCAACGCTCAGAAGGTTAAAGGCACTTATCTTAGAATCTTTTTCTTCTATAAATTGTTTTTGTATCTTGATTTTTAGGTGCCAAGTTTCGTTTTCACAATCCCATTTGTATCTTACCAATTATTCTTATTATTTATTAAAAGGAAATACAAAACACAAAAGTAAAGGAATATAAAAACAGGGTAATTATACTTAATGTTGCATTGCTACACGAAAATAATAGTTAAGCTGTTATACTTTTGGATCACCCACTTTCAAATCATTAAAAGATTGGAATAAAAGTACACAAATAAGTTTTCAGTCTATCACGAACAAAAATATCGAAAGTAAAAAACTCCTTAATTTATTACTTCATAAATTCCTTTACGAAATGATACATAAATGAAAATAAGTGACAAAAGCAGTTACATTCAATTCAGAGAATATTTATGCAAACATGAGGGGGGCTTTGATATTTTGGAGTTGCGTGACCTTTAGTCGCTCCCTATCTCTCTGCCGCCACTGACGTCATTGAACTAGGTGCCGACGTCGCCGATGACGTCATCAACAACCTCCCTCTTTTAAATTCCGATGCTTTCCCTCAATGAAACTAAAATCGAAAATAAGGAGACGATTTTTCAATTTTGAGTTGTAAGAAAAATTAGAGTTTGTATTTAAATATATCCTAAAAGTCAAACTGGATAGGACATTTGTTATTATTTTCAATAAATTGAGTTACTGTTTTAAAGATTAATTTATTGTATCAAATGATTAAATATTTTAATGTTCTCCAAACAACTTCTATACACAAGTTTTTTTTAATTACTTATTAGGAAATATAAGGTAATGAAACTATTGCGAGAGGATCGAAAATCCGAAATGGGGATTATGTTTTTTCTTCACGTTTTGGTGGGTGCCGATCAGGGTTCGAAATTCATAGTCGCTAGTCGCAAAATGCGACTAGTTTTTCTGATATTGCGGCAATAAAATAAATTTAGTCGCAGTTATCGCGACTACAGTTTTTTTTAAAAAAAATCTTCAATACTAACTTTTCTTACATCATGGCTTCCAATAATCTCGTCTTAATAATTATCTTAAAATCAGAAATATTCACCTACATTTTTTTAAAAATTGCCGATATCATATAAACGCCAAAATTCGAAAAATCACACTACGCTCTAAATGGCGATCTTAAAATAGTACATTTGGGTACTGTAGACTCCAAAAATCGGAGAAATTTTTCAAAAAGTATTTTTTCATAATTTCAAAGAAAATACTCCAAGTTTATGTGCATTTGCTCCTAGTTTTTTTTTAAAGTCGCCCAGATTTTTTTTTATTTATAACCCATTTAAAAACACCTCGTGTTCCACAAAGTATTCCACGAGGCTTACAAAAGTAAGTAATAGGACACAGCATTAAGAATTTAAATCTGTAATACAAAAAGGCAACTTCCGTTTGTTTGTATAAGAAACGAGATCTAAAGAACCACGCAACCGATCGTCACGATATTTGGCACAAAAATTCATCTCATCTCCGAACAAACATAGGCTAAGAAATTTTCGAATCAGAGAATTCTTCTATCGTTTTCGAACGTTTTTATTCGAATTTCTGAGAAACTACCCACTTTGGCTCAAATCCGATCTTTTTTTACTTTCTGATGCATATTCGGCTGAAAAATTAAATAAACTTTTAACGAAAACATTTAAATTGAAATGTTTCCATTATTCTTTGCATTACTTCAGAAACTAATTTCATTATTGAAAAAAATGACCATGTTTCAAGTGACGTAATTCGCCAGTCTCCATCCGAATTTATGTGGTTTATTTGATTTTCATGATTTTGTTGGCTGAATGTAGCTTGTCCAAAAAAAGAACTAATTTATAAGAACTCCTTGAATTGCTAAAAAATGTTGAGACCCTTTAAGATTAGCTGTTTTCCATTTAATCTTAACTGAAATTTTTACTAAATATGTATCTTTTTAATTTGAGTTTCTTATCAAGGTATTTAATTAAGTATTAATCATTACTATATCCACGTTTGGTAATTAAATGGAAAATTACTGGGTAATCTTCATATCTTATGTAACTAAAATGAAAGAAAAAAAATAGTTAAATTGACTGTTAAATTATTTTTCCACTTCAACCCGTGCAACGTCGGGTATAACAGCTAGTTGTAAATAAAATCAGAGACAATGTTGAAAGTCTCTTTTCTTCGCACCAGATCCGAGAACACAGGATTGCTCCTAAATTTCTTTATCCAATTTCAAACACTGGTGTCGATTCTGATAAAAATGGTTTTTGAACATTGATCATCTGTCATTCTGTGCTGAAACCACTCTACAGCTCGAACTAAAAGAGCTATCGACTTTAAATTTAGTAAGCGAGTTCCCATTAATTGTCGGAAGTTTTAGTAAAGTTTTTAAGAAAATCACGCATGCGCAAAAGATAGCTGCTATAGAACTTTGTAGGTTTTAAAAGTGTTGATGAATATTGAAAAAAAAAGTTAAAAAACGACTGAATATGCAAAAACGCTGCCCGTGTGGCTAAAATACCGGTTGCTAAAAAACTGTAAACTAAATTCTTGCACAAATCAACTCAAGTCTATCTAGTCTATCAAGTATCTATATTGAGTGCTAATTGAAAGTCGTGTGGTGTTTCAGTCCCATAGTTTATTCGGTTTAACCATTTAAAAAACTGAATAACAATCAAACATTTAAAGCATTAATCACTTGTTAAATTGGATTCTGTTTAGTTTTATATAAAAACTATTCAGGTAAATCTTAACTGCAAAGAATAAATTCATTATATATAAATTTGTTTTCCCCGTATACTTTTTTAAAATTCGTTCAGTTAAATAATTACTAATAAGATATTTTTCAATTTTAGGTGTTATCTAAATCGAAAAAGTTGCAAACTGTAGTACACCAGCCTTCAAAACAAACAAACAAACAGATTTTATGTAATTCTTTCTAATTATATTGGTATAAAATGCTAGAACTACTTCCTTATACGTAACACCTGTCTGCATACGGGTACGCATACATTTAGTCAATTTTATCAGTTAAATCAGTGATTTTATTTAATCTTTTAAAAATTTACAAAAGTTTATTACTTATGCGAAAACAACAGATTTGTAAATTTTGAACCCTGAAAATACTTCAAATAAAAGACTGTCAAATGAGACAATCTGTTTACTTTTCGAAAGATAAACAGAACACTTTATAGTTTACCTTTGTAGCGTAAATTATAAATATTAATAGGTTTTATAAAAGGGCTTGAATATCTTAAATATTATTTTTACAAGTAAAATGACACGTTTTAAAATGAAATTACTAAAACATACAATTTTAATAACATCAGAAAATTTTTCAAGATTTTACCTACTACAGCTCTACTAATGGAATTCTAAAAATCGAAACTTTTACTTGCTTTGTTTAATTTTTTTTTCAGAATTCAATACAATTTGATGCAACTTTCCAAAATCAGTCTTTTGTCATAAGATAATGATGAGAAATTAATTAAAGCGAATAGAAATAGTAGAACAAAACCAAATAGGAACAAAAGAAATTGTAACAATTGTTAGAAGTTTAATGAATGCAGGTAATTTAACGTAGGGCTTAAGGTAATACTTTTATAGTTTTTTTCTTATGAGCTTTAACGCAAACAATTCTTTGTAAATTTTAATCACAGTCTAGTGTCGGGTACGGCTCATGAGTCATTCATATTTGAAGGGTCTAAGTGCAAAATTCACATTCTGCAAAGTATAGTTATGATATTAAGTCCGGTCAGTTTCTAGGTGGCTTGTGTCCTACTTCTTAAAATTAGATTACAAAAGTGAGGGGATAAAAAGAGACACTAAATGTTTGGAAAATTAACGCTTTCAGAGAACCCCAAATATTCCGTAACATTTTATTACTTTAATTTTAACTAAGTTTCATTCTTAAAAACTATAAAATGTAAAAAGTTGATACCTAATTGCATTGTATGTAGATAAAATATGTATGCACTGACAGTTATTGATAATAATATATATTTTGGAAACTTCCCAAACAAGGCCAACCTTAAAGGTAAAAGAACTGGTCCAAGGACACATAACACCTCTTGATGCATCTTAGCATATCTCTGCAACAGGGATGTGAAAACAAAGAACAAACGTCTTGTTTTTATTAGTGTTTTGGTCTGTTAGATAAGTCTTACTTACGTATTCTATTAGCAACGGTTATCAGTTTTCAAACATACGCCAAAACGTTTAGTCTCAATGGGCGAGTTTCACGTCGTGAATGACAACAGCTCTAACGGTCTTGTTTTCATTTTTTGATTGGAATTACTTTTGTTTTGGTATTCGAAAATGAGTTTTCTAAGAATATTTTACTTACCAAATTTCTAAAATGCCAACTTCATGCTGTTCTGTTGGCTGTGCAAATCATTTGTTAAAGACAGCTTGTATAGAAAAAAAAAGTTTCTTTTCATCCATGACGGTCTTTTTGGAAGTGAAATCGAAACAACCAATGAAATTGCCAGGATCCGGAAAATGAAAACAAGAGCGTTAGATCATCTGAAACATTCCCATTCAACACCATGGACTTTTTTTTAACCTTAAATATTGTATGTTTATGAATTTTTACAGTGTCAAAAACCTGTTAAAATACAGCACATGTGATGGTAAACGTGACGATTACACGTTGGCTGTTCTTTTCAAGCACATGTGACTCAGCGCTGATCCAGTTTGAATTCCCCGCTTAGTAGATAAGATTAACACTGACCAAGGCGTCTGAACATGCGCAAGTTAAGAAACTGCAGCAAACTTCTGTAAAATTGTGTTAATAGCATCAGCTGCAATAAATTACAGCACATAGAGCTGTGAATATGCGGCACATATGCTGTATTTTTACAAAAAATGTACGATATTACTTGAAATATCGAGTATATCACTTCTTTTAATCATATTTATTTACATTTAATGGTGCTTTACTTTATAGTTTGTCCGTTGCAATTTTTATTAAACTAAACAAATTTTTATAAGGTGAATGTATTTAAAGAATATTATAAATTTTTTCGAACTGAAGCGATGTTCGTATAATTTTTTTTTATCGAAAATAGAAACTAAGAACTTTATAAAAGATATTCGTTTCCGACCAAAAAAAATTTGTTGATATATTACTTTGCTTTAATGAAAAAAATATTTTGAAAACTGCGCACTAATGAAATAAATAGTTTCCATGACAAAAATTAAATATTGAACACTTCAACTCCCCAGAAAATTCTCTTTCAAACAAAATCTATAAATGAACATCTCTGAAAAACACAACAGAACCAGAAAATTACTGTTTTCTAAAAAATAGCGATCCTTTTACCAGTTTGGGGGTGTGGCGCAGGGAGAAAGTTTTTGCCAACAAGTTGTGCTATTTTGAACTGCTCATTCCCCAATGTATTAACTTCTGCGAACAAAAAGTGTCGGAGGCTGCAAATAGTCTCCGAAAACACATTATAAAAAATAAACGTTTTCTTGCCTTGGAATTCAGGAAGAAGCTTTTTTTGCTGAAGCAGCAAAAGGTTTAGGTAAGGTAAGTTTGAATTATCGTCTCACTAAAGCTACACGAGGGCTATTGGCGACGAGCGTCGTAATTTAGAACCAGTCAAGTGACCAAGATTTTATTTGTCGACGAAGGTAATTTTCATATTTTAAAATGAGATTTAGATAAGGGGGTTTCCAAATTGTGGCGCGTTTGATTTAATGAGTTAATGTCGCACTAGATTACGATGTACACGAGGGCTAATGGCGTCGTAATAGAGCACCACAGTCAAGTGACGAGTCGACACCTGAGTAGACACCCAATGCGACCGTTAAAGGTTACGTAGTACGCAGCGTTGAGACTTGGAGTATATTTAATGTGCATTTCCTCTACACAGGGTATTGTTCGGAATTTTTGGGTGCACGGGCCGTTTATAGGTGGGCAGTTATTTTGGCGATGACCGGACACGAACCTGGGACCTTCCGCATGCAAGGCGTATGCCTTAACCGACTGGGCTCCCTTAAGGAAAAATTGGCTTGAACATGACGACAGAGTATGACTTTGTAAAGTTAGGTTTGGTTGTAATAACGTCGAGACAGAACCACAGGAGAGATAATCGTGACGTGCCTCATAATTTTGAACCAACTAACCTGTCAACTCCTGCGAATTTAACTATAATAACCATTTTCCGGATTCCGGGAGCCACGAGAATGTTTAATGTTTTCTTCTTCGAAATTCAGTAACTAATACATAAAAATTGAAATTCAGATAGTAGTTAAAATCCGGAGAGTTGGCAAATTTGTAGTAAGTGTAAGTGTATTGTACATATGGTAAAACTATAAATCAGTTGCATTAAAAATAATTTAAAGATTACACAGCCAGCTCGTTAATTATATAATTTTGTATTTTAGTTAAATTTTTTTTACACCATATTAACATTTTCATTAGTAAGAATACAACTCTGTAGCGGAATAAGAAACTCAACCAACCTACTGTATTTCTGCAACTTGGAGGTGAATTATTTAAACCATTAACAATATATATATTTATACTATAAAGAACATTTTTAGTATATCCCTACAATGAGATTGATTTTAAAAATATCCTATATTTTTTGTCTAAAAATTCCTCGTTAAAATGATTTCTTTAAAAAAAAATACGATCAAAGTTGTTTCAAAACAATTCTGGGACCTTCAAACGTTAACATTAAGTAGCGAAACAATTTTGATCAAGATATATTTTAAATACTTTCCCATGTCAGTCTTATTAGAAAAGCGCGAATAAATCATAATTTCCTATCCCCCAATTATACGGATCCACGCCTGTTTCGTTTAACGACTAAATCCCACTAATCATGCGCGTCATGATACGAGAGCCCCCAACGGTGGTTTGACAAAACAGTTACTGTTTTATTATTTTTAGAAATGAGTTATTTAGATAGACTCAATAAAATCTGTTATTTTTATTAAAAAAAAGTTTAAAAGGTACTTTTTGAAAGAAAAAAATCACTAGCAAGAAATATATTTCCCCATCTGTTCAAGACACTATCAAACGCCGTGAATGAAAAAATTGCTTTTGCTTTACAATAAAACTGTTGACAAGAAAGCAATAATATTTTCCGTTTAAATAAAACTTGCTACTGCTTAGTACTGCTAAAATATTAGATTCAGACGAATTGAACCCAACGAACAAAAACTATGTATTCCTATTAAATAACATTATGCACCAAAGCCCTGCATGCCCTTTCTGTTACAGCGATATGTTTTTTTTATCGATATTGGAAAGCAAGATACATACTAAATAAATGGTTAATAAAAATAGTGCTAATAATAATACATTAGATAGCTTCTTAACCAGCTGAATGGAACAAGCTGGTAAAGCGAAAATCCGGTTGAACCGGAGAAATGAAATTAAGGTTTGGTTGGATGTACATTTGATTGCACAATTATACATTGATGATATTGATATTATAAATAAACAATTTAAGTAATGCGCCATTTTATTTAAGAATTACAATTTACTACATACCATTAAAAAATTCATAACTTTTTCTGTTGAAGCCTAGAAAATCGCATACTTGCCCCGTAGTTTCGTCACTTTTTTTTGTATATCAGCATTATATCGAGAGGGAATCAATAACAAAACGAGTATTTTTTGTGCTAATTTTCTCATTTTAAGGATAAAAAAAATCAGCCAGTTAAAGCGAAGATCCGATTAAACAGAGTCCGGTTAAAAGGGAGCCTACAATAATAATACTACATCTACAGCTTTGTCAAGCCTACGCGTGGATCTGTAAATGTGTATTCCACGCGACTGTTGTTACTATGCAGAGAAACCTGTTCAAAGGGGGATTAAGGGGAGAACTTGACACTAACGAGGCGGTCATGATGTTTGTCGACGGAGGTAATTTTGAATGTTTAAAATATGATTTAGATCCCGGGTTTCCAAACTGAGGCGCGTTTGATTTGAATGAGTTAACGTCGCACTAGAGCTACACGAGGGCTATTGGCGTCGTAATAGAGAACCAGTCAAGTGACGAAACGACACCTGAATAGGCATCCTCGTCCTCCTGAAGAGGCTGGAATCCTAGTGTGTGGGAGAATGAATAGGCACCCAACTCAACTGTTTAGGAGTGACATCGTGCGCAGCGTAGGGACTTTGGAGTATATTTAATGTGCACTCCCTTTACACGGGGTATTATTCGTCGGACGTTTTGGCTGTATAGGCCGTTTATAGGTCGGCGGATATTTTGGCATCGGGACCTTTCGCATGCGAGGCAAGCGGCTTACCGACTGGGTTCCCAGCACCCTTTAATTTGGTTGAATTAATGTCACACTAGAGCTATTGATGGTGACGGACCTCGTAATTACGAATCGCTGTGAAGTGACGCGAAAGACACTCAAACTAATGGTACGTGTAAGACTTTTAACCAGCCATCGAACATCTAGCTCGTAATAAATTGTAATACATTGCTCGCATATTGCACATTAAAATACAAAGTAGTCGTTAAAAGGAGTTAATTTAAATTAAAACAAAGTTTGACAATTTTATTCTGGTGCCCAAATTAAATCTTAAAAAGACTAATTAAACAAGCCGCCTTAAACGTTACAATGAAGTCTTTTAGAAACAATTTGAAATTTTGATCACATTAAACACGTTGAAGAAACGTTTCTTTCAACATATTATCTTAACCTTATTTTCACAATTTTAAAAAACAATATTTCATTAAAAAAATATTGTATGCCTTTTCTAGACGGATTACTTTGGCTTACATGCCTGACAGAATATTTCACCCTCAAGTTAAGTCTGGAGACCTCTAATTTAGTTAATTTTTGCTAATAAAAGATTGACGCAGGTGGGCTGGATAATTGATATATCATGCAATTAGAAATATTAATCACTTAAAAATTTAGCATTAGATTACTCGATGAAAGCTTCATATTGAAAATCAGCTAATTTAATTATTTTTTACTAAACTAACTACGTTGGCGTTTCGAGTTTACATTTATATGTTAAAGAAAAAAATTCTTTCAAAACTAGATTGAAAAATTTCTACATAAAGATTAGATACAAAACATACTAAAAATTGATGCAGAAGGAATTATTATATATTTTTAATTAGTTTTTTTTGTCAATTTATGGTCTAAAATAATAGTTAAATAATTTATGTTACAGCAAGGGATAATCATAGTTTGTAATAATTCTAATAAAATGACAATAAAAAGCAAGCAATAAATGCTTTTATTTGTGAAATTTATAGAATATACAGACGAGTTTTGTCGAAAAGAAGAAATTTGAAGCAGTCTAGTTAGGAAAATGGTACACGAGTTTACAAGAATAAACAAGGTCATACAAATCCTTTATGCTGCAAATTTGAAAATATCCAGGTTTAGCAAACTTCATTTCACTTTCAAATTTTAGACAAACATTATGAACAGAAATAACTTTTTTGCCTTATAGAAGTGAGATATTTTTTAAAACTAAAAGTTTGCTTTCTGTAACATCATATATAAAAACTATAATCACTTCCGTTAGACTCATCATGTCTGGGAAATTTTACGAATTCATCCACTATAATAGTTAAACTACGAGTTTGACGCTACTTGTGTTCTAAATTCGAGTTTTGATGCAATCTGTTTTTAGTAAAAAAATGCCAATGTCATGAGACTCAACTCGTTAACGACGATTGACAAGAAAATTTGTCACACGAAAAAGAGCTATCTGCTTAAGTTCATCTAAGTAAACAAAATATAAGACGCTTGACTACTATTGGCTTGAACAATTATATAGATTAGGTTACACGAAAAACAAATTTGAAAACTTAGAAATAAAGTTTTAATTTGTAAATGAAGTTGTTAATGGTGTTCACAAAGTCGTTGTTAATGGGCTAAGCTTTTTTATACTGTTGCGAGAATAATAAGATTGGTTTTTGAAACTTAAAGCTATATGAATGTAAGTATCCAATAAACCTTCCGAAGGTAAAACGCATTAAAAGCAAAAATGTTTTGCCCCCCAATTGTGTTTTTCCATTCAACGAATGACCACAACATTTCAGACGGCCTAAATCCCCCTCAACCCCACTACAGAAACACAACAGATACTTTGCAGCTCCAATTTTTTTTAATGGAAAGGACTTCGTTTTTAAAAGTATACTTTAGCAATAAAAGTTTCTTTTAGTTCAAAAAGTGTTTCAAAAAAGCAAAATAGAAAAAAAATCGAAAAATGTTTAGCATGTTCTTTAGGTCTAGGGTGGCCTGGAGTTTTTCCAAATGCAAGCAAGGACTTGAGGCTTTTACTCTTTTCCCTTGCTCTTCAGACCAAATAAGAAACGCGTAAAAAAATAACAGTTCTGCCAATATAAATAAAAGTTTTAACGCTTTGTAGCAGTAGTATATAAGTGAAAACTCGAATAAAATGTATAGTTATTGAAAATCCGACGAAGCTCAAATATTTGATCGGATCCAGAGAACACACTGTAATTTTAGAGGAGATAGTAATTTTTTTTTATAGATTGTGGTTAACAGGTTGGTTGAGACGTTGAATTTAAAAACCAATGATTTTCCTACAAATTTTGAAACAATGCGCAACGACAGAAATTTTATGTTCTATTACTATTAACATTACAATCGGCATTTTTTCAGCGATTAACAATTAATTACAAGTAGAATTTAAAAACAATCAATTTTAAATGTGAGGTCCAGTTTAAATGCGAGGCTTACTGATAGTGCGTCGTGCTTCCATGCTACAGGTCCTGGGATCGAATCCTGGATTGGGCAAGGTTTACTCAACCTTTAATCTCGCAAGTGGGTCGATAAAATGAGGACCAAGTATGCTTGGGAACTAAACACTGGGGGTTTCGCGTGAGATTGACTTCCTGACTGGGACATAAGCAGATAGCCCTTGGAGCTGAAATGGGCACGGAAGGCCTTGGGAAAACTAATGGCCTGTTGGGCCAAAAACTTTTTTTTAGTTTATTGTAAAAGCATTTTATTGCAAAAACTCTTTATTTACTTCTGTGTGTTTACAAACATTTTCTCTTTTGACTAACGTGTAACTATTGTAACTAATGCACATTTAACAAAACATATCCTACAACCTACGATTCCCTCCCAAATCGCAATGCATGGATACATTTTGAAAACAAAAAATAATTTTCGAAAAAGATAGTGCAAATAATTATACCGATGGAAAATAGCTTGAGAATATGTTCGAGAAGAGTTATCGGGCAGTATGGCTTCTAGGATAAAAGTAAAACAACGTATTTTTTTAAGTGTAAAGAACGCTTTACAAGAATTAATTTTAAAAGGTTGAGCAAAAGTAAGGTAAGGTATCAAAGCTGATATTATTAATGATTTCTTCCTCTGCTCAACTATCCGTTTCACTTATAAAATCTATAATGAGTAAAAGTTTAGATAATTTTTGTTTAAAAACTTAAACGATAAAAAAAGGAAAAACCTTTTGTAAATCGATATTGGGTAAATAAAAAAAATTACAGATTATTTGTGATATTGGAATTTTAAAAGTCTTTTTACTAATTAAGGGGTAAATCAGAATTTTAAGCGAAGCACATACAAATTATTTTCAAAGTGCACAAAATTGAATTTTCAAAAATAAAGAGTTCGTAAGAACTTCTATCGACCAAATGCACCTTGAATCACACCCAGCCTCTTAATCCCCCAAATCCCTAACACCGATCTCAATCCAAAACACTAAATCACTTAGATCTAATCTACTTCCAGATCTTATAATTAGATATTATCGATCTTAATTACGACACTAATGCGATCGCGGCACAAAGTCCGTCAAATCCCGGATTATTCGGCAAAATGGCGTTGCAAATGGAAGCCCAGTACCGACCTTTTCCCCTAGGTCCCTGGGCTAATCAAGGGAGGAAATCTGTGGGATGGCACAAAAGCGCGGAAGAGGACAGAAGAGGGGGAGATAAACCAAGGACGTATTGATTGAAATTCATCTTGGGAGTAATTTGAAGTCGTCTCAGGATGGGCTTTTGTAACAGGGGGATCTCCAAACTACGGGCCGCAGATTGGTTCGTAGTTTTTGAGGTTTAGCAGCTTAATATAGAACTAATTGCTTTTTGGCTTTTTTTAGAACTGCAACAATTCATGCTTCTAAGTTAAAGTTTGTTACAAACCCCTGCTTGTTTTAAATCTTCCAATCACTTATAAACTTTAGCATTTGTTTGGATTTGCTTCGTACTAGATATACAATTCGGCTTTATGAAATAATTTAGTCTTACTGTGTTTTAAAAACGCATGTTAACTTCGTTTTTACACCTTTTTTATGCACTTCCATCACGCCACTAAATTAACATTATCAAAAAGGTGTCATTACAAAAGGTAAATTATTCTACTTGAAAATTCAAGTCTACTTTCCCGTATATCTTACAAGTCTAGCAGCTTGGATTCATAGATTCTCCAATCTGGGACTTGTGCAAAAAAAGTTTGGAAAGAAATCCACATTAACCTACTAACGACCCATTTGTGATTACCATTACCACCTTTCTTACCAAATAAAAACGTAAATTTCAATTTTTAAAATTTGGTTTTGGTATAACAAATTCTTCTACCTAAATAATTCAGGCATTACATTTGTCTTATATTCTATTTCTTTAAGTAAAACTAGGCAGAAAGCTTATTTTCGAATGGCAAATTTTCTTACCAATCGCCGTTAATGAGTCAAAAGGGGGTTGGGTAGAATCATCATCGCACTAGAGCTACACAGAGTTAAGATAGAAAGGAGGATACCATGGGAAATAAAAGGAAAACCAAATTCTTCTCGAGCAGGTTTGCTTATAAGTCGAACATGAAATGATATAATAACCTGTTCTTCAAACATAGCACAAATCTTACATTCTTAGAGAGAAGTCAGCAATTCAGTATTCGACTTCCTTTGAGAAATCTCTCTTCGACTTTTCTTTACAAAACTTCCAAGGACAAGGAGCGATGCTGGAATTTTTGAACGCGGGATCCTTGATTTAAAGCTCCGGGGCAGAAATTCACGAAGGCGATAGCGATGAACTTTTTTCCTCCGCCCAAATATTTTCTGGGAGTGATTGAATGAAGGGTGTAGTTTCTAAACTAACATTCTACAAAGTATAACTAAGTTATAGGGTCCCGTCTGTTCGTTGGCGATTTTCTATTGGCGATCGTAAGCTCATTTGGTGGAATTCGTTAATTAAAGGACCGGACCCTATATTTTAGTTACACTTTGGAGTTTTGCCACTACAACCTTCACATTTTAAGATAAATTTTCGGGTTATTTTAAAAAAAATTGATGGGACAAGATTCAAAATGACAAGTTCTCTGTTTTCAGTATTTAATTTTTATATTTAAAAATGAAGTATTTTCAGGGTTACTTATTAAAATGGAAATTTAATATAGATTTATAAAATAACTTCTAATCAGAATGACGTAAAATTTGATCGGAGAACGGTGGATTTTGATTTGATTCACACACGAGTAACATTTGGATTATCGGAACGGCCTTGTAATTATAAACCGCGGTCAAATGTTGAGTACTGGCATTGCCAAAAAGCTAGGTGTGTTATAAAAAAAATTATCGAAATATAGCGACATACTTTTTAGCGATCTAACTTTTGAAAAATTCATTCCATTTCTGCATTGCATCACTACTCAATAATTCGAATGTTTTACATCAAATAAAATTAAATTGCTCCTTGAGTGAAGGCGTCAAAACTTATTTTCTTATAACCAATGGTTCCAATTTAGTACGGCAATAAAATTATAACTACCTCCCCCCTTACCTGAAATTTAAGAATGCACAACTTGTAATCTGTTAAATTTAATAAGCTAAAATATATATTTAATAAGATATGTTTGACAAATGCATACAAAAACAATTTATTACTGTATTTAACATAGTGGAATTGCACCAATTTAACGCCAATGTTTAATTAAATTTACAATGAATAATTAAGTCACATATCAAAGAGAAACAACATTTAAACATATTAAAATTGACTCAACCACGCATTACCTTAAATTATAAAACGTACGTTCAGTTGAAACCTCGCCAAAGAGTTACTTTTAAACACTGCCATTATTCATTCGCAAATTACAATGGCAGATAAGGAACGAGAACAATCCCCATTAAACAACAACAGTTGCAGATTAATTGAAGAAATAAATTATCAAAAGTGTTCTAATTTTATACAATGTTTACAGTGCAATGTTGGTAAACTCGTATAGTGACCTTGGAATCGGGAAGTTAGTTTTCGTTCGCAAAATTAAACATTATGACCAATTCTAACGTATTGTTGTGTACTAGGTATAACTACTATTGTATTACTTTGTAACAGAATAAAATTTAAAATTCATCATCGTGACCGCACGAACTTCTCAAAGGTGTCCAAATTGAAGGGTGCAGTTGTCACACTATCATTCTCCAAAGTATAACTAATATATAGGGTCCGGCATCTTCATTGGCGATTTCGTCTAATTCAATTTACCATTATCAAAAGTCGCCAGTGAACGGACCGGACCCTATATTTTAGTCAGGCTTTGGAAAATGCGAGTTTTGCAACTACAGCCTTAAATTGGCATAACCGGAAAAAAAATATTCCTCATGAAAATGAAATACATCGATATTTTTAAAAAAAAGACAAACTCAGACCCAAACAAAACCGATATTCGTCTGCACGCAAGAGACGTCAGGAAACGGAAGACCGATGGACAACTGTGATTTGATAGATTACTAGGGGGGGGGGGGAGAAAGATAGAAACGACACATCTATGATAGTAATAGATGAAAATAGGATTCCCCGACTTTCAGGAAAAAATGTGTTTCAACACAGCTGTGGTTACTTAGAAAACATTTCTGCCAAATTATTATTTTTGAAGAGTTCAGAGTTTCTATCATTCTCTACATGCTCGTTTAAATAATGGCTGAACAATTCATTTAATGGTATGCTGGAAGCTTGAATTTCTGTAATGATTAAATTCTGACATAGTCTAAATGTATTTTAAAAATTAATTATTAGCGTAACTAAATAACACGTCATTTTCAACAAATTTTAATAAAAAGATCACAATAGAAAATGTTTCAAATTTCAGTTTTTTTTATTTTGCAAGGAGATTTAAAGTTCCAAAATGGCTTCAGAAGTATACTTTCTTTAAGTTAAAATAAACATTAATGGGAAAATGGAGATGTAAACAACTTGTTTCCCCAAAAAACGGATGCATACGCTCCCACAAAACTAAAAAAATGTTTTACTACCTAAAGAAAACCGTCCGAAAGGTCCCTATACATAAACCCATTCTAAAATTTCGTAACTATCAATGTGATGAGTATCTATTAAAAAAAAATGTGTTAAAGTATCATTTTTTTTATGCGCAAGCATTTAGAAGTTCGCTATATATTTTGGATCGCAATATATTTCTAATCGTGAAAAGGAAAAAAAAACTAGTTTAATGAATTAAAAAAAATGAACGTTATTTTAAAAGTATTTCAAGTATTTCAAAATCATTAAAATGAGAAATATGTGGTCGAAATAGCTCGACTGAAAGTGTTAGCTTAAATTATTTGAGACCTTCACTCTTGAAAGTGAATGTAAAAAGACAAAAAAAAACCTTGTCACTTTATAT
Organism: Oedothorax gibbosus; assembly: GCA_019343175.1. Lineage (NCBI taxonomy): Eukaryota > Metazoa > Arthropoda > Arachnida > Araneae > Linyphiidae > Oedothorax > Oedothorax gibbosus. The sequence goes on from CM033278.1 coordinate 15,140,840, forward strand.
TTCGTAAAAATAAATTATTCCCAGCTCATCAAAAAATTTAGTTATGTTTAAGACCATTGAAAAGATTTGCCTGGAGATTTTTTGTCTCTAGGCAATCCTCAAGGATAGAACAATTGGCGGTTTTCCAAGCACGTGTATCAAATGTTTCTACAGTGGAGTTTCAACAGTGAGTAAATCTCACACAGTTTATAAAACATTTCGATGAATTGATGACGTTCGCACATTTGCTTGATAATGATATCCATGAGATATTCCCACCATATTTTGCAGCTTCGAATTTTGTATAAAATTTTTTGTATAACATTTACGTATTAATGACCTTCACCTTTTCCCGCCAAATTAGACTCGAGGCGAAAATTACTAAATGATTGCTTTAGAAACAGTTGGATTAAGAAGATACCTGTTTCTTATGGTTGAATGTGTGGGTGATCTATTCAACGAAACATTGAATGTAGTTAAGTAGCTCAATTTAGAGTTTCGCGGTAAGAATTTTGTTTAATTTTTTTTTAATTTTAATATATTAAATAATAGTAACTGTTTTAAATGAAACTATCGCTTTAAATATTACAAAATAGTTATAATTTGTTTAATAATGTCAAATATGTTTAATTAGATTAAAAGCTACGCGAAGGGAAACATTTTTATGCATTAATATTTAAGAATTGAGGGAAGCAATTGGTAGCCGTTTTTGATAGCATTAAGTTTTGGGCTATTTTATTTGTTTTGAAACTTATAATAAAATAAACTAATTTTTCCAATTATTTAGATTCCAGATAGCTTTATCTGTAAGAAAAATATTTAAATGGAAATTAAAAATTGCTTGTAATTCTTTATTATAAAAGCGATTCAAAAAAGTGCTTGCATTTTTCATTTGGGGCCAACTCCGCTTTGACCTATCAGTAGAAAAATATTCTAAGGAGAAGGTCTGTACTAGTTTTATTCTTGGGACAAAGTTATCCTATTTGACAATATACTTAAAGTATTTTACCGACTTTTTGGGGAGGGTGGGGGTGGGGGCGAGTGTGGTTTTAATAATTTCTTAGGGAATCAAGGGCTGGCTTGGGGGGGGGGGGGGGGGGGTTAAGGACGAAATTTGGGGGGGGGGGGGGGTGCGTCGTTAGCTCTGGGAGCGATCGGCACCTCTGGACGACTAACACAACTGAAAATGAGAGAGGTTATCATGTAATTGCTAGATTTAGTTTCTACATTATCAGATGCAAGCAATAAGTATAAGTTTTTGGAATAAGGAGATTATCAACTTATCTGAACCACGAAAAAAAATATTATCGTTCTGGATTAAATTAGAGTTTAAGATTATTAGATTTTGTACGTCGCGCGTCGTGAAGCGCTCTTCCGTTAAACAACTCTCCGCTAATAAACTCTCTAAACTCTTCCGTTCATGAGAACTCTTAAAAGACGTACTAAAACATACAGCACCTTATTTGTTTTGGAAGCAAGTACTGCAAAATTCGTGGAATAAAATTTGCATGAAATATTGAAAAGTATACATTCACACAAAATACATTAACTTATATCAACAACAAATTGAAATGGGACACATGGAAATTATCCTAATTAACTTTCAAATTAGTTTCTACACAACTTTAAAACTTTTGAACGATATCAGTCAATTGAGAAAAGAATTGCAAATAATAAACATAGGGATTGCAAAGAATTTTAGTAAAGAATTTATTCCTTGTAGAATAATTGTAATAAAAATAGGGATTGTAAAAAATAGGAAAAAATCAAATGAAACTACAAAATTCAAATACGCATCTTTTGAAATTGTATACTTCAACAATACATTTGTTAAGCATATTTGGATTCAAATTTTTGGTAGTAGTGTAATTCAATGCCAAGAGAAAAGAGAATTTAATATAGTTCAAAATGTCTTTTAAAAGGATGTAAAATGCATTGTAAGCTGAGTAAAACCTAAAACTTTTATTTTATTGTTAAACTTTAAAACTACAAATTCATCACAACTTTGTTAGTATATTACCAGAGCATATCCAATTTCTTTTGGAATAAGCAGAAAGCAATATAATCTCGTGCTTCGCATTTAAATCAGCATTTTCTCGTCAAAGATGAATTGAGCCAATTTTGGACTCTAACCAAATAAAGTAGAAGATAAACCAGTTTTTCAATTTCCTGTTCTTTTTTATTAAAGTCGGGGGGGGGGGGCACAAATTAAACTAATTCCAATTAAATCATTAAAATTCTTCAAAACCACATCACGAAATTTATGGACGCCCCCTAAGAGTAAAGTGACATATTTCCCTTTGTTTCCCTATAACAGTTTAACTACAAAAATTGAGAAAAACAGTCTCATATCGAAGAATAATTATTTTTTTGTTTTAAATTTTGAAATTTTTGATATAGGACAAGCATCAAAATAAAAAAAGAAAACCTAGCAGAAAAATAGTTCCAAATTTAAAAAAAAAACAATTCAGCCCCTTTTTAAGGTAGTTGTATAATTTGTTAATTATAAAGTGTGTTTATATTTAAACCTGCATATGCTTATATTTAGACTACTTAAGTGTAAAATTAATCTTATGTCCTTTATTTATAATTGCATAATATTTATTCAGAAAAAAATCGTACCCGATATTTAACCTTTATAAGTATTTTTCCCGAGAAAAAAGTTTACGATCCCTGAATCGCTTATCGAACTTTTTTTTTTTAATTCGTCTTGCTAAACTTTTTAGATGGATTTGATACCTTGTTTTATGCATTATTTGCTTGAAATGGCTCACATTCAAAGTTATTAAGGCTAAAATTTCTTTATCCAACTCCATCATAAAAAACAGTACCTTTACTTGACTTAAAAATAGATTCAACTCATGAACAGCATTTCAAGAATATGTAACACAAAAAAAATGTACCATAGAAAAAAAAAAGAACGCACAAAACAGGCTAATTCATGGTTAACTAAAGGTGGGTTGCTGAGGGTAAAAGACAGGCATTTCAAAAATACAAAACCTAACTTTGGAATAGCTCCAACATACAGCAGCAGTTATTTTAGAATTATCTTGCTTTCAAACACACCAGTCACTTCCTTCTTCTCGATAACAAAACGAGCTGTGGAACAACCAATAACACCTCGATTGTGCATTGCACTTTATGAATTTTAAGTGTATTGTGATAAAATTTAAACCAATACAAGTTAACAATAAGTTATACACACTATAAAAAAATTCTGTAAAAATGCAGCATAGTCACAGTGCTTTCTGCTGAGTTTGATTGCCACAACTGCTCCTGTAAACAGAATTCACAGCACTCTGTAGTAGTTTCTAAACTTGCGCGCGAGACGTGATCTTGGTCAGTGTTCTTTTCTACCAATCGGAACTTCAAGTTGAATCGTGGGATGGCTCAGGCACATATGTTTCAAAATTACAGCAAATTTTTTGGCGTTGAAATACAACACCCGTGCTGGTAAAGGTGACCGAACATTTTTACAATGATTTCCACGTGCCTCTTAAAATACAATAATGCAGTTTCATACTTTTATCAAATATTTTTAACACATTAAAATGTTATAATGCTGACAAATAATGATTGTATAAGGCAATTTGAAACCTAACACAACTCTTTGTCACGAGAAAGATGATAAAGCAAAACGCGTTAAAAAGCCGAGAATAGTATGACACATCACGTCTTGAAAATATGGATCTTAGAAATATGAACGATCTTAGTCCCCATATATCCCGCAAAGAATGTTCTTTGAAAAGTATTCATAGAACTGACATTAAACATAATATACACACGGAATAAAATATTTTTTGGATGGAAGAGGGCAGAATAACAATTGTAAACAACGGGACCAACAGCAACCTTATTCCATACTAAGTACAGAAAAATACAGAAGATAATCTCTTAGCTAACTAACAAGCGAAATGCAGACCGGACGGCAAGCCAAATCGAACTGCACTACTTTCCTTTGAAGTTCGCGAAGTAATTTTTCGGGTACGTTACTTGTTTGTGGTAAAAGTAAGCAACAACAAGCTTGACTGAGTTAAGAGTATTTTTGGAGAGAATCCAAAGGCCGCGAGTCTGACTTTCGAAATGGGTGCTCTTCAAGTCACAGTACTTATGCTCAGCGAAGAACAAAAGCTCAAGTGCATTTTCTGTTGGCAAAAAATGCTCAAATGGTTCAATTATTTCTGCATGTGGAACACATGTTTAAAAAGAAAAAATTGTTTTGGTGAAGCGTCAAGTTTTAGTCATTTTAACATTCTGTAAAGAGAACCAAGCTTTCAAAAAGAAAGAAAAAAGCTATGGTGTTGTATTTTCAGTTGATGTTATGAAATCGATGTCTTGAAAAGTTAAAAATTCGCAGCTGAAATTTTTTTTATACAAGGACGGTATCTTAAATAATCTGTTAAAAATAATGCAACTAATAGTAGTCTTCTGAAAAAAAAGTTGAGCTTCAATTTTTCTCATTCCAATAGGATAAAAATTAATACCGTTTCGGGAAAAATTCTACGACTTCACGTTGAAATCAAAAAGATATAAAATTTTTATTTGAAGAAATAAAAATAATTTGACATTTTATTTTCAAGGAATGTTATAAAACGTTAAAGTAAATATCCAGAACTTAAATTATCAGTTCCAATAAATTTCCTTAAAGTAAACTTTGTATTTACCTAACTATATACAGTTGGATAGAGTCGTGTATGTTAAAAAATTTAATATTTTAAAGATTTTTAAGCCCACTCCACGTAGTAGTTTATGTAAATTGAAACACTTGGAAAACACTTTTTATAGATAACCTACATTAAGTTTATAATATCAAATTTTGTTAATAAAAACAGTTTTAATGTTGCGACATTTCCAAAGCTTCTAAAATCTGTGAATCGGTATCTTATCCCAAATCATTATTAATGACAATCTACAAATCATCAAGTACCAAAAATAAATGCCCTTAACTCTTAAATCTTATCTCTTACAGCGTTATTTGCAAGAAAGGCAATTAAAAAAAACTGCGGTCACTTTTGACTCCTAAAACAGATAAGATTAATCTCGCCGCCATGTAATATAAGCTCATCGACACTTAAAGACTCTTGATAATTTCCTCTACTATAGGGTTCAACCTAAAAGTGACCTCTGACTAGAGATGAGGAAGAAACAAGCATCTAGTATTTTCACTTTTATCTCACCTCCGATCCTCTTGTTTTTTATGCACCATTTCTTTAGCCACGTATAGTCAAACCTCGATAAATCGACTTCCTATAAGTCGAATAAACCGCTAACTCGAACTTTTAATCAAGTCCCGGATCATTTCTATACTTTTCTTTAAAAAACTGTCTCGATAACTCGAAGTGAACATCTAAGTGGAAGTTTTTGTGATAGATTTCCTCAGTAAAAAACACAATTCAGTACAGACAACACCCTAACTGTGTTAAAAATTAGGTGACTTTGTGAATGCCAACAACCTTAAAAAATACAAACAAGAAATAACTGCTTTTTTCAAATGAGATTTACATGGTGTGTTTACTAATTAATATGTAATGAGGCCAAATTTTGTAGTGTCTATTAGCATTTTGACCCCATTCTTCTCTTGTTATTTACATAGGCTATTAAAAAATTGAAATGCGTACATCTATAGTACTGTGGCAAATATCAAACCATTTCAAACATGGAAAACCAATCTTAAGTGCCTGTAAAGAGGAATGGGAGGTAACTTCGATAACTCGAACTTCGGATAAGTCGAATATTTTTGGAAGTCCCCTGGGACTTCGAGTTATCGAGTATTGACTGTATATGCATTCGAAGTTTTAAGTTAGGTTTAGAATTATCGTCGAACTAGAGCTACAAGAGGGCTGAGGGCTAGTGGCGATGGGCGTCGTCATTTAGAAGCACGGTCAAGTGGCTAGCTTACACTTAAATGGGCACCGAACGCAACTTTTAAATGTGACATTGTACGCAGCGTCGGGACCTTTGATGGAGTATATTTAGCATGCACTCCTTCTACACGGGGTATTCGTCGGATTTGGAAGTTTTAGCGAACTCCTATTCTGATGTTTGGATTGAATTTAGAGATGATTTGTTAGTACCTGACCTTTGATATGGTGTATAATATATGTATGTAGCATTTGTAGATTGGGTTATGGAAGTTATAGGAAAGACAGTTTTTTTTTCTTACAACAAATGGAAGCGCCTACAAGTCATTCAAAATTTGTAGTTACAACAAGGTTTTAAATACCACACCAGTCTTATTTAAAAAACGAAATATTGGCGGTTTAAAATAAATGAAATTCGGATTTGCTACTAACTAAAACATTCATATAGAATAGATTTGAATAAAACTATTTAAAAAAAATTGCAATAGGGGAAGTTTTTAAATAATACATCAATAACAAAAATTTATCTTCGACACAGTATTTTCTGTTTTTCTGCAATCTAGTAAATTTAGAAAGAAACACTGAATATCTCCCAGAAGAATATACATAACTATAAAATTGGCTTAATAAAGGTTGCCATAGCATAGAAACATGACTTATCTATTTAGAATACGATTGAAGCTTAATTTTACCGAATAAACGACGCCAGCGATTGGAAAGTTACTTTTAAAAAGTAACTCTGTTACAGTTACTTAATACTAACTAATTAAAATTACTTTTACAAATTTCAAGTTAAGAAAAATTGTGATTTAACTATCTTACAGTTTTTCAAAGAGAACCTAGTTTAAAGAAACTTAAGCCCAAACAAAACACTGCAATTAGAATTAGTTAAAAAAATATTTAATTTTAAAAGGAGTTGAAGTAAAGGGAAAAGTAACGAAATTTGTCGTCACTTCGTTACTCGTTGTTACCTAAAAAAGCGCGTTACTCCAATCCCCGAAGGTCACATTAGTGCTTACACATGGAATATTGTCAACCAAAGCTCTTTAATATTAGCAAAGATAGCCTCATTCGACTCATTCGAGGGGATACGGTACTCAAAACATTATTTCTAGAAATAATAACATAAACTTGTAAATTGAAGTGGTTTGATATAATGTTCACTCTAAATTCTAAATAAATATTTTCTAGCAATAACAACAAATATTTACAAGTAGTTTTTCATTTTTTAAAAAAAGTCACAATTTTGAAATTTTTTTACATCGCTACTCCTCTTTCAATTTTGAGAATAACTCCACCAAAAAACTTTTATAGTTTGTTTTTAGAACTATCTGTTCAAGAACTGTGCATGGATTTTAAAATGTGAGCAACAGTTACAAAGCAACATGCTTTTATACTGAAAATCTCAAAAAATCACAAAAAAAATTACAAATTATTGAATTCAATTTAAAAAAAAAACTATACATAGACCTTATTCCATGCACAATTTTGTGCACCATTTATATAAGAACACAGATTAAAAATTTCAAAATTCTAACTTAATTAGCAAAAAATGATTAGGTATTTATTAAACACAAGAATTGAAAAAACGAGAAACAGAGAAAACAGCTTGAAAACAGACGAAATACGTATTCAAACTCATAGGAATGACTCCAGAAAATATTTAATAACTCTTTTCTACAAGAGATATCATTATGAAACTTTCAGTAAATGTCCAGAAAGATATTGTTTGTGAATAATAAGTAAAAACTGAAAAATCGATATTTTGACCAATTTTTGGGTACCGTATCCCCTTAACCGCGGTAACACGGAGACAGGCAGGTATGATCGCCAGGAAATTAGAGACATGAATTGTACAGCAGGCTTCAATTCTACGAGGGCTGTTTTTTCAACCCCCGATGGGCTGTAACAAAAAGACGGGTCAAAATGCAAAAGATTTTTTTACCAAAAGTAATGTACAATACTGCTAATTTCTCCATATAATCACCTTGACGATTAAGGCATTTGTCATACCTGTAAACAAGCTTTGAAATACTCTCTTCATAAAATGTAGCCGCCAATGATTGGGAGGGAGTTGTGACGGTTTCGTTTGAAAAAAGCAAATTTGGAAGCTTTTCGTCAATTTTTTTTCTGTTCTCCAAGCCACTGCTAGTCAATAATTCACTTATGGTGAACCTTTGAGCTTCCCTAAACACTTGGTCAACTCGCTGAACAATACCGTCTGTAGCGACAGACTTGCTTCCTTGGTCCCCTTCTTCATGAACATCAGAATTGTTCAGCAAGCTGACCAAGTGTTTCGGGAAACTCGAAGGTTTACCATAAGTGAATTATAGATTATCATAGAGGCTTGGATTGTAGCTCTTCCAAATTGACGTGGAGCTAAAAAAAACCCGTCACAACTCCCTTCAAATCATTGGCGGCCATTTTATGAAGAAGGCATTTTAAAGCTTGTTTACAGATATGACAAATGCTTTAATCGTCAAGGTGATTATGTGGAGAAATAAGCAGTATTGTACATTACTCTTGGTAAAAAAATATTTTTTGTATTTTGACCCGTCTTTTTGTTACAGCCCATCGGAGGTTGAAAAAAAACAGCCCTCGTACTTTAAATAAAAGAGTCATTTTTCTAGACTTTACAAGTAACTCATAATTGTGGTACTAGTAGATCATTGCCAATATGTTCTATCTACCCATTTTAAGAATTTAACGCAACCTTTTTGGATGTAAACAATTTAGTTTTTATTCTTTAAAACACTTATGCAATTTTGACTTTAAATCACATTAAAAATAATTAAAATTCGTAAAACTTTTTAGTGCAGTAAGCTTTTAAAATTGTCAATATTTAGTGTTACATTTGATCAGATACTTTATGTGTATCAATAAGACATAATTATCTAGAATTCTGAATAAAAAAATTATGACATTAACGATTTCTTAATTAAAACTTATGTGTAGAAATGTTCATGTGTAATTTATATTTAAAAATATTTTTTTGATAACGTGCAAATAAAAATTCTTCATTCAAAAAATTAATTCTTTAGTTTCATATTTTTTTTACCTTCATGACGCAATAGTAAAAAGAGTGGAAGCTTTTGTAGAAGGTTATGTCCTGTCCACCCATCTGTTTGTCCGTCACCCACTTTATAGTCCAAATTTTAAATGCTACAGGCAAGCGTAATACATCAAACATTTAACGCATCGAAATAGAAGTCATTGAACTAGGAAAAATCGAAATGATTATGTCTTAATTATTAAAAAACTTACAGAATTTACTATTCTTTTAAAAGCATAAGAATGCATTTTTTAATGGAATTAAATCATCATCAAAAGGCGATATATACTGCTAAGAAAACATCAGATAAAAGCATGATAAGTTTGAAACCGATAAAGTTTTTAAAAATACACCCTTCAAAAAATTAAAGCTATATAAAAACTTTGTTTTTATTTGAAGTAAATTTAACAGGATTGGATAATAACTGATCTAAAAAAATATTTAGCGGAATGTATCTGACCATGACAATTTCGATTAAATTTCTGTTTAAGACGTAGATCTCGACTTCCATGTGTTAAAAGTGTCAATATTTTAATAGTTTTTACTCTAATCGTGATATTTGGCAAATACGGACGAATAAGGCGATATATACTGCTAAGAAAACCTCAATAAGAGCATAATAAGTTTGAAGCAGATAGAAGTTTTTTAAAAATACACCCTGCAAAAACTAAAAAAAAACACTGTCCTTTAAAAATAGCTTTTAATGTCCCATCTCCAGTCGATAGCGGGCACTTCTTACCCTTGACCCGAGATGGGAAACAAGTTTTCTCGTCCAAAGACCGCTGTTTTTTTTATGGCGAGAAATGTGCTTTTACACACATAAAAAAGATAAACTGTGAATGAAAAGTCCTTGTATTCCGGTTAGTGGATCTGCCGAGAAGCCCACAGATCTCGGCAGTAGATAATAATAAGTGCAAGTGAAAGGTATTTTCGGTTGTTTATACATTATATCGAATTGGAAGTTTAATGCTGCAAAAACTTAAATTTATTACATAAGAAAAATTGTCACGTCGTTGTTACAGTTTTAAAAAAAATGACCAAACACAATATACAAATTATTAGAAATTTGAGGTGTAACACGCAAAAAAAGTAAAGGGTTCGTTTTTGCGAAAATGTGTTTTAGTACCATTTAGGTTGTTACAGTATCGTCGGACTAGAGCTACACGTGGGCAATTGGCGACCGTCGTCATTATTTAGTTATTAGTACCATTCAAAGCTTAACCTCTTCACTTTCAATTGAAATTTGAAATAATATTTTGAAATGGTTTTTTTTATTATATAAAGCCTCATTATGATCATAAGGATAATATTATAAAGGAAATATTTGGAAATTTTGAAAATTTATATTTTTTTTTATAAAACTACACTGTTTTTGATGATGTACAGAAATGCAGCAACGAATAAAGACTTAATAAAACTTTACACAGTTTACATTGGATTACACTTGCTGAAAAAATACTGAAATCTCTAAAAACAAAAGTTTATACAAATGATTCGACTTTCGGCCAATAATAAATGAATAAACAGTGATATTTATTATTTAAAGCATAAAAAATTATTTAGCAGTAAAAGTTCTAGCTTAAAATTATTTGTAAGTTGTGAGAAAAACACACAATTTTCTTTTTCCGGTACGTTAGACATTAGGATGAATAGGTTGAAATAGAATACAAATATAGGAAAGTAATGTAGTATTACAATTAAAATCTTGACAATTTAGAAAAATGTAAGATTTTTTTCCATTGTCTATAATATTCTGTATTTTAGTTCTTGACAAGTAAAATGAAACTTAGGTCGACAAATTAACAGAACCTCGGAATTAACAAAACAATACTTCGAATCCTTTAAGAGGGATTGTCAGTCCCATAGAGCTAATGCATTAGTTTTGGAATCACAACTTCCGCAGAAGTATTGCTTTGTCATGTTAGCCCTTTTTCCCCAGGTATGGGAATCAACATAACATCGAAATAAAACAAATTTGAAACGAAAATATCATCTAGTTATTTAATTATATTTTTTTGAAGTTTAAAAATACCAAAAATACACAGCAGATGGCGACACTATTTTAAAATTTTATCAATTTATAATTAATTAACCGGATGTTATTTTCTTTTCAATTTTGTTTTAAATTGATGTTATGATGATTCTCATACGTGGTGAAAATGGGATAAAATGGCACAACAATTCTTTTTGCAAAAGTTGTGATTTCAAAACTAATGCATTAGCTCCATGGGACTGACAATCCCTCTTAATTACATAAATAAAACGTAAACTCCCATTTGGGGAAACTTGGGACAAATTGAGTAAATATGCGTGAAGTTCAGTTATCAATTCCTCGATTTTATTCAGCACATTTAAATGTTTAAAACGTTCTATGTCCGTCAGAAACATTTTTCTGTTTAAAAAATAAGATATTTATAATTTTAAACAGCTTAATCATAAAAAAATAAAACGAACAAGCGTGATTTGTTCCCCTATTGTTTGGGTGTAATTTTTTATGTTGCTTTTAATTTTCCTTGATGATTTCACTTGTATAATTTTATGTGTTGTCTGTACGATCCCTGGGGCCCCTGGGCAGCCAATGTATTCTGTTTAAAAATAAAAGTTTTTCCCTTTTACTTTCATATGAAGGGTCTAATTGAAAAACACACATTCTCCAAAGTATAACTAAGATAGTTTCGGTTCCGTTTATTGGCGACTTTTGACGATTATAAATTCAATCGGACGAAGTCGCCAATGAACCGACCAGGCATCTATACCTTATATTTGGAAGAATGACAGAGAGCTCAGATTCATTGTAATCTGCGCGTCAAAATTGGTAGTGAGAGTCGCCTAGATGGTGCCACAAAAAAATGAATTTCAGTTCTGGGGAATATGCCGAGTCTGCAAAGGCTTGACAGCCAATATTGCAGCCCCATTGAAAAAAAAGAGATATTTGGAAGAATGCGAGGTTAGGTTAGTTTGAAATATCGTCGCACTAGAGCTACACGAGGGCTATTGGCGACGGGCGTCGTATTGGAAGAATGCGAGTTTTGCAACTAAACCCTTTATCTAATTTAAGACAAAAGTACCTACATATGTAGAACATGGTTATGAAATTTAAGATACTATAATTTAACTACATATAAAAGTTACCATGACGAATAGAAAAAAAATTTAGTGTCTCATCATTACAATGGGGAGCAATTTTTTGTTACTTCTTATCAAATTCTTTTTAACAGTACATTGTGTTCCTAAGAAAAAGTGTATTTCAGATAACTATTTCAGTCATTCAAAAAAATCATCTACGATCTCAATGAATTTTTTGTGATTAAATTTGAAACACCATAAAGGAGGCCAACTTCTCAGTTTTTTTTAAATATAAAATCTAGTATTTGTGATTTTTTAAATTAGATCTAGTTTGTGATTTATTTTATTTTAAAAATTAATGCCCTGGTAGGCCAATCTTTGAAGTAGTAAGAAAAGTTTCTTTTTCTATCGCACTATTGGGAGCTAAGTCGTACAAGAGCCAGGCGAGATTCAAAGATGACCGTTCAAAGTCTAAGCTATCCGACGCGGGTGGTTAAAAACGGTTATGCATACAAAGTTAGAGGACGGTTTTAACACTTTCGCTGCGGATGATGCGCTAGGGCATCATAAACTAAGGAGTCGATAATACTATATTCTTAATACATGTTACGCGGCAACAAAAGAGATATGTTACTGTTATTTATTATGCAGAGAAAATGTTAACTGATTTTTACATGAGAGTTTTAAGTTGCAATTGCCCCTGTAAAGTTAGCATTCTGAATCTTTAATTATCATCAGATTGACTTAACCATCACGCCCTAAATACAGTTAATACCTACCATCATATCAAGATCATAAATTTCGTCACTGAGCGATCGCATCAATAGCTTATTTCTTGCCTTCAGTAAAACATTAATTCAACTAAACAAATAATTATTTAACCACAATTCTGAAATCCTGTTTTAGATAACTTAAGGTAAAGCTTCCGAAAATTTTAACATGAATCATTTTTTTGTGCATTACTACTTAAGAATATTTTAGAAAGGGTTAAATCTGAAATTAAAAAATATTTTTAGAAAATTATATTACAGTATTTAGACTTCTTTACATTAAATTATGAAAACATAAAAAGTATAGTTTTCTTTAAAAAAAAAAAAAGGTGACAAAGCTTTGTCCGATAGTTTCCAGTTTTGAAATGTCTACAGTATTTGCAAATAAACTAAAAATTTTAAAACCTTTTAAATAAGTAAAAAAGGTTAAATAGCTACAACTATTTTATTTTAATTGTAAAAATATAATAGAAAATTCAATACAGAAAGTGGTTTGTCTGAAAAAAAGGTTATCCGATAGGTTTCAATTATATGCTTTCCACGCCAAACTAAATAGGATTTTTCATTTGTATAACAAATTTTCGCTTTAAAAATCCTAATACAATTTATATTATGCGATCGACTCAATAATGAAACCAAAACCATTAAAGGTTGCCTAATAAGAAAAAGGATCTACTAATAAAAAAAGATTAACAAAAGTTATCCCAAAAATTATTACTACGTTTTTCTATGAAAATATACGAACTGGATCTTTTTTTGTGGTTTCACAAACGTCAAAAATTTTCCAAACAAAGTATTAATTCCTCATACAAGACGTTCCAAGCAGACGACGCAATATTCAGCTACGAAAACCCTCCACACCCACATTCCCAGCCAACCAGAGTCAAGAATCGACCCCTACCAGCATAATAAACACAACACGAGAGCCCCATCGAACTTTTCGGATCCGAACCTTCACAGAGAAGAGAGAAAAAAAGAATCTCACCTGGGTTTCCACCTCTTGTCCAGGGAATGTATCATCCTGTTCCGACATATTTCCAAGAATTCACGGCACACCAAATGAACCGGGAAAGAGAACAATTAAAATTTAGGGGATATTCAATTCGAAGATTGGATGAAACCGAGTAAAGATTTTGAGAGTTACAAAAACAAAACACGGAAAAAGTAACTCGGAGTGTTTCAGGCTTCTGTCATCTGGCAGAGTCGATCCGACACAACGCCCTCAGATGGATCCTGCGATCAACATTGGGTTGCCGGGATGCGCGCCAAGAGGACTCCGCCACTCACTCGCCAACTTGGCGGGGAAAAGATTGGTCGAAAGGGCATCGCCGCACTAGAGCAACAACAAGGCCGGATGAAAAACAAAAAAGAGATGCAGTAAGAGAAACGGGACCCTAATTCGGTTCATGTTTCTCTTCGAGAATTCGAATAAAGTTCTTGATGAATTTGCAAGTGTTTCAAAACCACATGGGAACAGAGCATCGATCAAAGGAAATGTAGGAATGAAAGCTGGAAGGAAATACGTTACCTAAAACAATTGTAATTTCACGTATTATAATCCAAGAAGAAAAAACACCTTAGGTTTTATCGATATTTCAGGGCAATTAGTTGTTTGGTTGGTTGGTACATGTATTTTCCGGTTTGTGCGCTTCATCAGAGACCCGCTTATTAATCTTCGTCAAGTAAGACAGACACAGACAGAATTTTTACTGATACAGAGAGAGAAAGTACACCCAGGGGGAAGGCGGGAATCGAACCCACACCCGGTACAGTGTTAGACTGCGCAGACTGTTAGCGTAATGGGCTGCGATCAAACCCAATAGGCCACCCGGGCCCCACTAGGGCTGGATAAACCAGTGATGCAGTAAGAGAAACGGGACCCTCATTCGGTTTATGTTTCTCCCCAGAGATTTATCGGATAAAGCTCCTGACAAATTTGCAAGTGTTTTTACACTTACCCTGCAATGATTCATTTGTTAGCGTTAACATATACAATATGCTAAAGCTCTTTATTGTTTTCTCTAGCTATTAGTAGTTCAAAGAAAATGAAATTATTTTTTACTAAAGATAAAATTGAGGCTTACATTTTAATAATATGTCATGAACACTGCAAAACACGGACAGCAAATAGCCCCTAAAAGCAGGCTAGAAATAGACAGACGGGAAAATATTAAATTACCAAATTACGGACAGTTCGCAAGTTCGCATGACAATACAATTACACAACGACATAATTATGGGGTTCCCCGAGTACACTGGGCCAGACGTGCTCGATAAATCAGTGGAGTACAAAGTCCCGACAACGTTAGCGTACGATGTTGCTCGAAGTCCAGTTGGATGCCAGCTCAGGTGTCGACCTCATCACTTGAACACGTTTTTAAATTACGAGGCATAATTGGTGGCATTAAAGCTCCTAAAGGAGGCTAGAAATATACAGCCGGAAACGATTAAATACCAAATTACCTTGAAAGTTTATTGCTTGGAAGCGGGTCGCTGACCAAGCACACAAACCTGAATATATATGTCTACCAACCAACCAACAACTATTGCTTGGGGAAAGATAAGGTGCACACTAAGGCTGCAAAGGAGTCGATTATTCTACTAGTCAGAGTAATAGTTTATTTTAAAATTTTATACAGTATTATAACATAAAACTGTATAATATTTATTTGAAGAAAGCCAAGCATTAAACATGTTATTTAATTATATGTGTTTTAATTTTTTTCTATATGTTTTATAACTATTTTAATGCTGAGTGAACAAGGCGAAACACACAATCTGAACAATTTCGCTTAGTTGCTTGTCTAGCTTTTTCCCTTTATATTATACAAAAGTTTCATTGTTATAAAATTTAACACGAAATTATCCTGTGCATTGGCTGACTGCGAATTTTGGTGTCAGAATCATAAAATTGGCGTTGAACTGTTTCCTCTTGTTATTACTGGCCAAAAAAAAAATATATATAAATATTATTTACGAAACATAAAATTAGTGCTTATCTTTCAATTATTTGTCATGTAACACTGAAAGACACGGACAGTTACCATGGCAACACAATTACCTGCGCAATTAACCAGCTTTCATTCATGAATATTAGTTTTTTGCTAAAAATAATAATCGCCGTGTTTCTCATATTGAACAGCACGCAACAATTTTAAATAGAGTTGGTGGCCAAATCGTCGATTGTCCCCGCCTAAAAAAGAAAACTAATGTAGAATGACATGTTCGGAATACAAAACGAACGCACGCGTGTAATAGAATTCGACCTCCCAAATGCTTTGCGTGAATAAAACTGTTGTATTTGTTGTTATGTAAAAAGAAAATGGTTAGTTATGTCATATTTCATCAAAATAGTTCATACCAAGAAGATAAATTAAAAAGCAATATTGGTTAAGAATGCATTTTTGTTTCGATTAAAACAATAAATATATTTTTGTTCGATAAAAATTGGTCAATGTTATTTTCTCTTATTAATCCGAAAACTTTTAATCATTTAAAACTACCTATTAAAGCATCTTAATTCCGAGGGAAATTATTTTGCGCGAAGAATGGGTTATTACTCAAATCCCGGCTCCATTTGTTTTCTTTTTTGAATGTAACAGACTGCTGGTAATTAGAAACTCAACACTCTTCCCTTTAATTTTTTTTTCAGTTTCGGAACTATCAAAGATACATTAATTATTTACTTAAAATATGATTAACCATTAATTAAACTTACTTACGAGAAAATACTATTTAATTAAAACAATTTCTTTTCAACAACAAATGAAGTTTAATATTTTATTCGACTCATTATTTGGTGCAGTTGCAATTGCTTGTTCGGTTTATTTGCGATTGTTTGTTCTTATTGCTACACAGGTTGGCAGGCCTAGGGGCGCAGGCCGTAGTTTATTATAAATATCTAAAATTTGTGAAATAGATTCATTATGCATCCAGAATGAAATGATAAAAAAAAGGGGGGAAATCTTAATTTTTTAACTAAAATTTAAGGCGAAAAAAAATTGGAATTATAAGTTTGAATAAATCATAGCAATATTTTTTTCAAAACTTTATTTGTAAAAAAAGGTAAAATCAATTTTTAAACATCTAAGTATGCACGCGTGAAGAATTTAGGGTCAATTTATCTCATAAAATTTGTTGGGAGTGAATTTTATTTTACTATGTTTTTCATATTTTCATTTAATTGAAACAAACATTATTTAATTCTTCAAATGACATGATTCTTCCATCTAACGATAAATAAGCGCGAGCTCAACTTAGTGAGAAAAAAATCGGAGTTAAACCATGCGTTTCCTTAATTGTTTTGAGCAGTGTAGTATCATTACGGGCAATCATTGACAAAATTTTCCTTAAAGGGGCCTCCAAAATCTGTTGTGCCTATAATATGAGTTTTTCTAGATCAGGCCCTGCAGGTTGGTATAGTAAAGAACAAAGAAAAAGAAATTATTTTTTACTAAAGATAAAATTAGGGCTTATATTTTAATAATGTTCCATAAACACTGATGGTTTGTTCTTTACTATACCGGGGCCCACCGTTTGATAAAAAATTTAATGAGATATTACCAATTATGTCTTTTCTAGCAGTAAAAAGTAGCCAAATTTGTTCTCGAAAACGTCAAAACAATAACAATAATAAAACAATGATAATGATGATGAACCGGTTAACCGTCGGGCAGTCATGGGAGGGGAGTGGTTCAGAGTTGTATCTCTCCCAGGATCAATATTTTGGTCATTTTTTAATGTTAAAAAACCCACACTAATATAAAATTAAAAAGAACATTACACTAATGACTTTAATTAATTTGTAATTGATCATACTTGTATTATTAATTATTCTATTCAAATTAATGAGTTTTTATTAAATTTGATGCTATATTTTTGGACCATGCCAACCAGGATCAAAGTATGACTCGACGTTAATTTACATCTTACCTTACAATAAGATCGAAAGTAAACTCGTGAAATCTGAGTTGCTGGACATTTTGTTAAAAACAATAATAGAATGGTTATTTATCTATCTTTATGTTTAATATCAGTTAAGTCGAGTTAAACCGAACACCACATGAGGCATACAAAACCAGTTCCCCCGAATCTACAGAATCGTTGAAGGAGGTGAATTTTTTCGCTGAATAATAAACAACCGAAACTAATATCCCCATATATAAAAAAGAATTTATTAAACTTCGAGTTTCCTTTCCAATCTATACATGGGAAGCCCGACTACCAATAAAAAAAAACACATTGTAAACAAGTTAATGCTGCTAGTCTGACATAGTTGTACTAACAAATTTAATTTTAAATTTGTCGATATGTTGACATTAATTTTATGAAATTAATGTCAACATATTTAGTAATAGACAGCCCCGATCAGATTTTGTATTCTCTTGAAAATTGGTATGGAATAAGCATAGGCCCTATCGTCAAATGACACCTTACCGACACACGTGCCTCCTCTACACGAAAAGTTGCCTAAATAATGTTGACATGTAATTCATAACCCAAATTCGGCAGTGTGAACAGGAAACTAGTACTACTACCAAATACTGATTACATTTGTGAAAATGAACAGCCTTTCTCTCTATAACACAAAGATAGTAAAACCGTGCGCTAACGTACGCTTTAAAAAGTGCGCGAGAGCGCACGGATTTACTATCTCTATGGTCTAAACCCCGGCTTTCAATGCCTTCAACGGCCTTTTGTGTTAAAAATATTTTAGTTTTATTTTACACAGAATTGTACTTTTTGTTTTTGTAAAGTGTCTAAATTAAGTATGAGAACTCTAATAAGATTTACTTCTAAGTTTTTCCAAAATCTGCATTTAACCTTTAAAGGCGGTGCGATCAAAGATATTTTAGAGGGATATTGACATTTTTAATTAAGATATTTTTACCTCTTAGGAGCATATATTTTAACTAATATAGAAATACAAATTTACAATCTGGCAAAATTTAAAATACAGATTTGTCAAAACGAACCAGAAGAAGTCAAAGTTTCATCGTAAATCACAGTCATAAAAATTCCGCCTGAACCACCACCGCAAAATACAAGTAGTATGGGAATAAAAGAGAAATTTCGATTTGCATAGAATATCTCCAGCATCTAGTGTATTGATCGCCATTGACATTCTCCAACACGAATAAAATTGTCTTTATGCACGGCTAAATTAATTAATTATTTTGTTTATTCGAAAAACCTCTTGTGTCGTATTTATGAATTGGATTCGGTAGCTGTATGCATTCAAAAGAAGCTAAATGTAATTTTAAAAAAAAATCTTTTGTGATATTATAAAGAATTGAGAAAAACAAAAGTCTACCTAAGCACATTTCGCAGAATCCAACATAATATTATTCATATTTTATGTTAGTTTGAATAATTTTCGCACCAAAGCTACACAAGGGTTATTGGCAATGGGTGCCATACTTTAGAACCACGGTGACAAGCCGACACCTGAGTAGGCACGTAACGCAACCGTTAAGGGAGACATCGTACGCAGCGTTGGGACTTTGAAGCATATTTAAGGTGCACTTCCTTTACAGGGGTTACTATTTGTCGGAGATTTTTGCCTGCATGGGCCTTTCATAGCCCTTTAAGAACGGGCATTAGATGGCGCTGATTTAAGTTTATGAGACTAAATTTCAGAGTTTTATCGAAAAAATGCCTTAAACAGCATCAATGCCAGCATCTCCTTAAAAACCACGTCATTTTTTATACAAATAACGAGTGATACAAGTCAGCTGCTTCGGTATTGATATTTTTGAAAAGCTTGAACGTTCTCTTTTATACCCGCACGATCGTGATAGCTTGGTCTTAAAGGGTTAAGTCTGCAGTTATTTTGGCGATGCCCGGACCTGGGACCTTTCGCACGCAAGGCGTACGCCTTAACCGACTGGGCTCCCCATCCCCGAAGTTTTTTTTTTTGAAAGAATTTTTATATTTTAAATGATTATTTACTGGTTCTGTTACGTAGTACTAGTGCTGTGTGGTATTTAATTATACACTCAATTAAAAATTAACGATGTTGCCTAACTGATGTAACCTAATTGATGGTGCATTGATGTAAATTAAAGCAAAATAAATACTGGTTAAAAGTATTCTTTTATTTATTTATTAACACTGTCATACACAAAAAATATCCATTTACATGACAGGAATAGAATTACTAACACAAAGAACATTAATAAAAACATACAAATACAATTACACAAATAGACTACAATTACACAAATAGAATCGTTTTATCATATATATTTCCATCTTTGATGCAGAAAAATTTATTTTTATTTGCAACCATTGCATAAAGATTAAAAAGACGAATATTATAAAAGATAACTTTTAAATTGACATTTTAAATAAACTTTTAAAAGTGCCATCCACAAAAATTTAAACGAAGTCATTATATGTATTTATATATATTTTGCAGAGTTCGAATCAGTGTTAATAGATTTAAATTAGAGGAGCTCAGATATTTTATTGTAGTTCATTGAAAAATTTCAATTAAAATTGAAACTAAAATGTAATAATTTGAACGAATTTTTTTTCTAACAGCCCAATGTGAACAAGAAGTTCATAAAGAACTAAAATAGCCTACTTTCCTGTTACTTAAATACTTACTGAAGTTCTAATCGGGAAAAAAAACTATGTTCCAAAAGTAAATATCATCAACAGCCGTTTCTACACTAGATTTATACACATTAGAAAAAAAAAATCGAAACACAGCACCCAGCTATAATTTAAACTTCTAAAAGCCAAAATCAACTATTTTCCTTAATATTCTTTCGCAAATTAATTAAATATTATTTATCATCTGCTCGTGATTTATTTGTAGTTCGAAGAATAATTAAATATTTATTAATAACAAAAGTAATGAAACTACTCCGAACTGCATTAAAAAATAAGAAATGTAAATTAAAACTAAGCATAATTGCATGCAAAAGTATGCCTTGCCGCTTTCTTGGTAGATAATTAATGAATAATCAAAGAATCGAATTGTGCTACACTTTATGACGTCTTTCCAAACTGATTCATGAAAATATTATTTTGCTTCAAATATGTTTAAATAAATAAAGTTTCTCATGCCATTGTTGATTTGGCAACAGTGATTTAAATGACTCAAAATTGAATTTCAATGTTAATTCAATGGGAAATTCGCCGAAAGATAGTAGATTTATATCCGTCCAGACGTACAGACAGACGGACAAAAAGTATGAAAGTTGGGTATCTGAGGTCATAGCTTTCTAACAAAAAAAGAATTTTTAAGATCCGAGGGATAGAACCGATTTTGGAAGAGGGATACGGACAGACGGGCAGACAGACAGACGGAAAGACAGACAGACATACGAACAGACAGACAGGTGGACATCAACCGCATTTCAATACCTACAGTGATTTAAATGACTCAAAATTGAATTTCAATGCTAATTCAACGGGAAATTCGCCGACAGATAGTAGATTTATGTCCGTCCGGACGTACAGACAGACGGACAAAAAGTATGAAAGTTGGGTATCTGAGGTCATAGCTTTCTAACAAAAAAAGAATTTTTAAGATCCGATGATTAGAACCGATTTTGGAAGGGGGGTACAGACAGACAGACAAACGGACAGACAGGCGGACAGACAGACGGACAGACATACGAACAGACAGACATACGAACAGACAGACAGATGGACAGACAGACAGTTGGACATCAACCGCATTTCAATACCTACAGTGATTTAAATGACTCAAAATTGAATTTCAATGCTAATTCAATGGGAAATTCGCCGACAGATAGTAGATTTATGTCCGTCCGGACGTACAGACAGACTGACAAAAAGTATGAAAGTTGGGTATCTGAGGTCATAGCTTTCTAACAAAAAAAGAATTTTTAAGATCCGATGATTAGAACCGATTTTGGAAGGGGGTACAGACAGACAGACAAACGGACAGACAGGCGGACAGACAGACGGACAGACATACGAAACAGCTACGACAGACATACGAACAGACAGACAGATGGACAGACAGACAGTTGGACATCAACCGCATTTCAATACCTACAGTGATTTAAATGACTCAAAATTGAATTTCAATGCTAATTCAATGGGAAATTCGCCGACAGATAGTAGATTTATGTCCGTCCGGACGTACAGACAGACGGACAAAAAGTATGAAAGTTGGGTATCTGAGGTTATAGCTTTCTAACAAAAAAAGAATTTTTAAGATCCGATGATTAGAACCGATTTTGGAAGGGGGGTACGGACGGACAGACGGACAGACGGACAGACGGACAGACAGACAGACAGACGGACAGACGGACATCGACCGCATGTCAATACCTACTTTTTCATTTTTTTAATTCTTTCGAATTAAAAAAGAAAAGTAGGCTAAAAATAACAAAGAAGCAGCAAGTCACAGAAAAAGCTTCTTTTGCAAAACCTTATGGAAATTGTCGTCTGAATCCCACAACAATAAAGGTGCATTTCCTTTCACTCATTGCTCTTTTGATATTCTATATTTTAAATTGCACCGTCTTCCTTTTTATAAAAGCACTTGTAAGATGATTGTTAAACGTTGCTACATGACGGGACAAAAAATGCGTTATATCTCGTGGACATTTTGATCTTCCTCCACCACTCCTAAGTTTTCCATTTCTTCATTTCTTTGTCTGTTCAAAAACTTAATATTTCTTTTAATGAGTTCCGGGTTCCTGTGAAATAACACAGCATATCCACACTCGTTATTCCCATTTTACAGATAAACTATAACCATCGGAATTTCATTCATTATCTTACTGTAATGTAGAACACCAGATTTAAATTAAAAAATTTAGCAAACTCGGCCCTCAAAGCCAACATTATTGAAAATACAACCGTATTTTTAATTTCCATTAGCTACAATTATATAAAAATGTAACCCTCCTTTACACCTAGATTTCAGGAATGCATTCCATAATCTCAACATTAAATAATAACGATAACTGGTAATCGATATATCTGTTGTAGTGCTCGTAATATTTCTGGTGTGTAGATCGCGATTATTTAATTTTTTGTGTTTGGCTGTCTGCTTTTTCGTTAGTTTTTCCTGTTTGGCACCTTGATTTTATAATTGCGTTTTATAAATAGTCGTGCGCTTGCATTTTTACTTTCAAATACATAATATGAAATAAAAGGTAATAAAAGTATAGCGATGGGGTTGAAAATCCGAAATGAATATATTGTGTTTTTTACTGATTTTGAAAGGTGCTGATCCCGTAAAAGTGATTTGGAACATTTTCCCCAAGTTTTCACTAGTATATGGTTTCAGTACTGATACTAGAACTTTTTCTAGTTTCAAAAGGCTGCGTGTATACCGTTAGAACTTTTTATACCTTCTATTTAATTATAAATTTACTGTACTTAATAATTTTCGAAAGAAATGTCAGTGATGTTTTTGTCTAATCCTATCAAGTGAAGCGACAAGAGCAAGCCTGTCTTTTCTTCCGTACCTCTACTGCGAAGACTGGAAGATTTTTTCCCGTTAAGAGAAGACTCCATCTCGAGATGGAGATGCAATTAGTCACCCGCTGCTAAGGTTTTGTCATTTTTATAAAATAGGCTATTATTAAAGAAGAGCCGCTTGTTGTTGTTGTGTTATCGTTAACCCTCGGAGGGATACAGACCGTCAGGTTTCTGTCAGGTTTTCCAGCAGTACACATTTTTTAAAATTTATAAATATTTTATAATTTTACTAAATTTTTAAATTTGAGAAGTAATCAAATTTGAGAAGTTAGATCATCTACAACAGAAATATAATTTTTACAACTGTAAACAAATTAAATTTTCAGTGACAAATTTTAATTTAACCTCGTTCTGTAAAAACAAGTTTACACTTAATTCATTATTTTTAAAATTTCCATTTTATGAAGAGATTCTATTTAATTATATGTTCCCTCTAGATTTGGATGAATCAATTTCTAAATTGATTACTTTCACCATTAAAAAATACCAAAACTAAAAAATGCCTTAAAAACCAAATTTTCGAAGAGTCATTTATTATAATAAATTAACAAAACACAAATTTCATTTTGCAAACAAACATAACAAACATTTTAATTTTGTAATGTGTTAATTGTAACATATGATAAAAAAAATAATAGCTATTAACGCTCTCTTTACAGCTCAAATTTTGTTGTTTTGAAGTACCATATGATAAAGTGGAGTATTAAAGTATGCTTTTATCGAACTAACTCTTTTCCTAAAATATTAGCTAAGCTAAAAATGTTTCATTTCATAAAATTATAGATTAAAACATCAAAACATCTAGCTTATTTCACTAAAAATATTAATAATTAATTAAGCAAAGTGCAAAAAATTAACTATAAAATTAAAACACATTTTGCCCTCCGATACCACACATGCCATTTTTTAATACTTATAAATAAAAAAAACCATCAAAACTAATAACTTGTCTTTTTTATTATTTTAGCATTGCTATATTGATAATTTTATCATTAACAACCGGTGAAAAAAGATCCATGACGTATTTTTTTTACCTACCTGCTGCGAAACAGGTGTGGTGTCGTCATTTCTTCCCTAGTGGTTGTCCCAGGAAAACAATAGCGATGCATACAAAAACGATGCATACACACTGAAAAACAGCATAGACAAAGAATATTAGTTTACGGAGTTGGAGAGACATTTTCCCCTGTAACATAATCATATTCTATTAATTTTGTGTTTCTTACACACTTTTATTCTAGATGGTGTTTAGGGATTGTTTGGTGTTTGGAATTTCAGTTAAGTGTGTACTTTACATGACAAAAAGAAAAGAAACACCATTATTGTATAATTTCAGATTTGGTTATTGTGCAGTTAATAACTATATTAAAACTATTTTAACTATTACCTCCGTGATTATACTTATGTGATAGAAAAATGTTACACAAAGTTTTATACAAAGTTTAAAAAAATTATACAAAGTGTAACCCCAAATTATTGGGGATACTCTTTTGCTGACTATAAAAAGATTTTTAATTTAATGTAACTACTATGATTTAATTTAGCAATGTTTTTTAAAATGTTACATAGATTTAGAATAAACTTAGAAAGAGCAATTTATAATAGGAAAAGTTTTTCAAGGAAAATTGTCACTGACAGCTCATGCATATAGCAAATGGAGGAAAAATTTATATTACATATTACATAAATTTGTAATCATTTTCAATCCAAATACGTATGCTTTCGAGTTTGATATAAATAAAACTTAAAGAGACGTTAACTATATTTAAACTTAGATAGTCAGTGCCTGAAAAGTACAAAATTCCTTAATAAACTGAATGGCAAATGAAAATAACAGCGCATCCCAAAAGTTTATCGACAACAGTTTATTGAAATTAAATAGCTAACAAAATGAGTTGAAAAGATTAAATGAATTATTCATGATATTTATTGAATTAATTCAACTAATAAAATATTAAAACGAGTTTAAACATACATATATTTAATATTAAAAATAAAACATATAAACTGCTGCTGTCTCAAAAATGTATAGACAAAAAGAGTTAAAAACTGATTTTTGTAATGTAACCAAATATTGTATATTTCAAGGTGATATAATTGTGAATCAATAGTTTCCTTATAGAAGTAAACGTGTCGTTTCTTTTTCGACTGATTGCAAAAATATGACTGATTTGAAAAAAAAAAAATTCGAAAGATTTTTACATTCAGTCGACAAAAAACGACACATTTACTTAAACCTAAAGAAACTATTGCTTGACAAATACATCACCTTGAAATATATAAATTTTGGTTATCAGTACAAATTAGCTTTCAACAGTACAATTTAGTATCAGTACAATTTAGCTTTCAACATTTTTTTTGTCTGACTCTTGAATTGTTAAATGTAGGTTTTTGTTTTTAATATTGATGCCAAGGATAAAAAAATATTATTACTCGTTTCTCCATTGCAAAGTTTTGAAAACACGTAAATATGTAGTATAATAATAAAACGTTATTTGTACTAAAAAGTATGTCATTCAATGCTTACACAAATAAAATTATTTTATTCTCTTAAATATTCAATTTCGTAAACCAAAAGAGAAATGAACAATTTAAAAATGAGAAATAATTTGAATGGAAAAAGTGAAATCCTAAGATTAGAGGTTTTTCCCTTTCTTGACGATTTTCAATACCGTCGACTTCACATCTCTAACTTTTTTTAAAGAAATTCTTTAGCACACAAAAATCACGTTCAAGAAAAGAAGGAAAATAAATTCCAGATAAATTGAAAAGCGTATCTTCAATCAATACAATTCGTAAAAAGATTCGAACTTGTTTATGAATTTTATTTTCTTCTCAAATCGAGCCTGACTTAGCTTTCTTATATCGTAAGAAATATCAGAATTTAGCTTCGAGATAAATAAAAATTCGATACGAGAAGCTATTAATATCTTGTGCACTGTTTAAAAAGTGCATTTAAAGATTAAAATATCAAGATTTATTTAAATATGATCTTTTAAGTTTCACTAAGATGATAAGCCAGAGAGAATAATAATTTATTTTAAAAACAAATGCGATTGTAATAATTGTGTGCAAGGTTTTTTTTTCATTTATAAAAACTAGTATTAAATTTAAAT
The DNA here is from genome assembly GCA_019343175.1 of Oedothorax gibbosus. NCBI lineage: Eukaryota > Metazoa > Arthropoda > Arachnida > Araneae > Linyphiidae > Oedothorax > Oedothorax gibbosus. The sequence goes on from CM033278.1 coordinate 15,167,160, forward strand.
TATAAAAAATCTGTTTCGTTACATTCCCTAAATTTGATACAATTTAAATGTATTTTATGTCGAAGAAAAGTCTGAAGCTGAAAAAGTATACACAATGGTAAAATAAAAAATAATACATTTCTCTCCTTAGCTAACTTTGAGATAATGTCTTGGTTTGATACTTTGAAATAATGGAAATGATATCAGTATATACTTTATTTTTCTACCAATTATAAGTGTGACATCAAATATATCAATGATATATTTAAATTGTATCAAAATTAAGGAATTAAAAGAAAATTATTTTTTATAATTTAAATTTAATATATAGCTTATACAAAAAAAACTTTGCAAACAATTATTCCTATCTCATTTGTTTTGAGAATAAATTATTATTCGCTCTGGTGTGACATCTTACTGAAACTTAATGATCATTTTTAAAAATCTTAATATTTTTAACTTTTAAATTTACTTTCTAAAAAATGTACAAGAAGAATAAAATGCTTCACAAATAGCTTCAAATCTCGAATTTTTATTTATCTCGAAGCTAAATTTTAATACTTCGTACGATAAAAGAAAGCCTAGTTAGGCGCGATTTGAAAAGAAAATAAGATTCATAAACAAGTTCGAATCTTTTTACGTTTTGTATTGATTGAAGATACTCTTTTCAATTTCTCTGGAAAAAAAAATCTTTTTCTTGAACGTGATTTTTTGTGTGCAGAAGAATTTTTTTAAAGTTTGAGATGTGAAGCTAACGTTATTGAAATTCGTCGATAAAATGAAAAACCTCAAATCTTTGGATTTAATTTTTCCCTTTATTTAAGCGAGGGAGGAGGAGAGGCGATACATGTAACAACCGCCTGAATTTTGATCGTTTTTCAGAGACGTTATTGAAAGGGAAGGAATACACGAATCGTTTTAAAATTCAGCATGTTTATACATTATACATTAAAATACAAAAATTCAGATTTTTTTTTGCTATGGTTTTTTTCAAAATGGCCGCCGTAGTAACTTATCTCCTGAGACCCTCGCGGATAAAAGTATCAATCGGCGGGAATTCTAGCTTCCCCTAAAATGATCTGAAATAAAAATTTTTGATTTGAGAGTGTTCATAAAACTTACATCTTCTAGTTAAACCAATAAAACAACAAAAAAGTTGATAAATAATAAATTGGCACGCCTCAGAATAAAAAAGTTAGATATTTTTATCCTTTTTTCAAAGGTTTTTTGGTAAAGAAAACTGTAATTTTTTCCTTTTTTTGTCATTTTTGAGGTTCAACTAAAAGTTAATACTATAGAGAAGACGTATACCCATTTTCATAAAGATCTATTGAGAAATTTTTTAATTATCTTGCACGCCAATTTTAAAAAAGTAATTTTGAGATAAACGTGCTTGAAGTTTTGACAAAACCCTCAAGCGCCGTGTTGTGGTGAGTGCATTTAAGTGAGTTTTTAATCGATAAATAATGCGAATTTCATTCTAAAAATTTACAGGCATATTATTGAGATCTTATTTTAACTATTTATACAATTTTAAAAAAAAATCGATTTTTACATGTATCGCCCCCAGCGATTTCTCATTTTTAAATTGTGCGTTTCTGTTTTGGTTCGCGAAATAAAATATTTTAGAGAATAAATCTTTTTAGTTATGTAGGCACTGACTGATATACTTTTTAATACACATAAAGTTTTTTTTATATACTACATATTTACGTGTTTTCAAAACTTTGCAATAGATAACGAGTAATAATATTTTTTTATCCTTGGCATCAATAATAAAAACCAACGTTTTCCAACCTATTTAAAAATTTGTCTTTGAGCATTTTTTATTGCTTATATTTGTGGAATTAGCAGGCCATAAATGTAAGGTTGTTGTCGTTTCTTTTGCCTCTACTGAACGCCATCCCATTTTAGCGCCATTAACTAAATTATCGCATTCATTTTATTACGATTTGTATTTAAAAAGTGCTCATTGAAAAGTAAAACAAATTCAAGGATGGAACACACAAAATAAATTAAAATAGATTTAATTTTATCGAATATACTTCTTTAACTTTCGCAATTTTTCTGGAAATACAATTTTTTTTGTAAACATTTTAATTCTTACCAAATTCTATCCCTAAAGTTATTAAAAAGTACTTTTTAAACTATAGCCAAAGGAGAAAAAGATTTTTTTAATTAAATTTCAAATATGGTCTTACCGTATTTATTCGTATAAAATTAGGAGTTATTGTTAAGTCGAACATACTTGCGTTCCCCGTTCTGTAGTATTTATCAATAGTGTTTATGGATAAGTCTAATTACGTTAAAAAGAACGAATTCTGCCGGTCCCTTGGGTTTTAAACTAACGAGGTTGACTTATAATAAATATTGGTTCAGATTTATCGGATATTTAAAACTAAAACTAAATTAAAACTGCCGTGCCCACTTCAGCTTACTTGACCAAGGGGGGTACTGGCATATGTGGTGGTCAAAATCACGCGGAACCCCCAGTGTTTAGTTCCCAAGCATGCTTGGTCCTCATTTTATCGACCCACTTAAGGGATGACAGGATGAGTCAATCTCGTCCAATCTAGATATTTAAATTTTAAAAGTTTGTCCTTTGCTCTTGTCCTTCCCTACTAACATAAAACCTATTTCACGTGTGTACTCATTTATGCGCTTGAGAGATTACATCCTTCAATAACTTTGTAAAGAATTGAAAGCACTTAGTATATCCGACCCGACCGGATACACACGAGGGACGGTAATTGGTTTAGGACAAAACATTAAACCCTCGGCTAATGTGGAATAAACGAAAAGTCGTAAAAAATGTCCTACACAGAAAGTGGGAGATTGTCACAGGCGACGAAGGTAAATGTTTAACTTTGGGAAATTTGGTCGAGTACCGTTATCGCCTTCTCAGGATTAATCAATTCTGCATTTTTCGATTGGTTTATCGATTGACGAACATCGTCTTTTGAAACTCTTTTGGTGGTAAAAGAAAGACAGGAGTGAGGTAGTTGCATGGTGTACCTCTTTGGAAACTATTTGGAATGTTCTTTTTCAAATGTTGGAGATATATCTATATCAAAACATTTCACAGTAGAAATCTCTCTGAACTAGCTTAAATGGGGCCAAAGGTAAATCGGTTAAGCAAAATTTCGGTTAACGGAGAAGTGAAAAAAATAAGGTTTAAATGTACTTTTGATCACACATTTATGCAATGATGATATTTGCCTTATAAATAAATGTACGATAGAAAAATGTGTCATTTTATTCATTATTTAAGTTACATACCATTAAAAAAATCCGTAACTTTTTTCTGTTAAAACCTAGAAAATCGGAAACTTAAAACATATTTTAGCTAATGTTTTATGTATCAGCATCACATCAACGGAGGCCCATAACGAAGCAAGTCATTTTTAGCTAATTTTTATATTTTAAGGATAAAAAATTTCGTCCGGTTAAAGCAGAGATCTTCTGAAACGGAATCCGATTAAAAGTGAACCTCCGTATATCAAAACATTACATGTTTTGAGTCTTCTCTAGCTTTAGTTGTACAATGTACAATCCCATATTTACTAACTGCATATTTGGCAGCTTTTAACGTAAGGTCCAAACACTTATATTTTTTTGTCATAGCTTGTGATGACTGATAGCTATGGTATTTTTCTGGCTAACTTACCATGTTCTCTTTGGAATGTGGTAGCAGGTGTACTCTATAGATACTCTAAGGCAACTATTGGAACTCTTTCTTTTTCCAATGCTGAAGATATTTATGTTGTAACAAATTACATGTGTCGACTGTTCATAAGCTTTAGTTGTGGAATACAATTTTTAATAACTATTTTGCAGTTTAAAAGTAAGTCCAGTCACTTTTTGGTTGTCGTGGCTTCGTTTTTAGTCTAATGTACTACGGTTTAAAGTTTAGAAACAAACTCCGTAGAATCCACACTTTTCAGCCATAATTAAAATCAACCTTTGAATATTCATTTAACTTTTATTTCGTTAAATAATTAAGTGAGAATATAAAGGCACTGCTATGAAATTAAGGAAGCATTAACCAAAAGTAAACAAGACGTTCTATTCATAAAATACATATGAGTAGTAAGTTAACTAAGTAACTGGTTTTAGTAGGGGAGAGTGGGGGCTAATGGGACGCAGGGCTGACGGGACAAGGGACAAAAAGCCAGGAAAATAATACTTTTTTACACATATTTCTACACTACAACATTGCAGTTAGACTTAACATTTTAATAACCAAAGATTAGCCATTAAAAGCATGTGTTGAATTGGAGAGTTGTTGTTTTGGAGAATCCAAAGTAAGTTAAAAGTGTATCTTTTTTTACCTTTTTAAAAAGTATTAAATAAAAACTTTTCATGAATTAAACTATAGTTTTAGGTAGAAGATACATCATAGATTAAGATATTATATGTTAAATACTGGAGTAATACACTTGGTTCTGTGTTGGATCATTTATAAATAATAACACTGTGGGATTTGATGGTACGGAAACAGTGGGGTCTAATATGACACGAATAAACCTAGCTTTGTATGCTTCTCTTGAAGAATCTATATAAATCTCTAATATCTTATTCAGTCAAGTTGCAAAAAACTTTTAAAAACTTTAATTTAAAACTTTTTGAACTTTTTTCGTTGTATAATAAGAGAAAGTTCAAGTAGCTTTATTGATGACATATTTTCCCACCTACAATTTCATTAATTACATCTGAACAGAGCTTGGTGAAGATAAATGATTTGTTGTTGGTAAAATTTGCTAGAAGGCAAACTATTCTTTATTTCGGATCGAAATTATAATAACTTTATTTCGTAATTGATTTCTGAAATAGAAAGCTATGAACTCCGGGTAAGCTATTTGGAGATAAAGACGGTCTTTTTAAATTCACAAACCTTGAAACAAGTTTGAGATAAATTTTGGAAGATTTAGTTACAAAACTATCGTTTCCAGGTATTTTTGAGTTCTAACTTTGATATTTACCCTTTCAATGGGAAATAATTGTTTTAAAAAAATTAAATTTTATTATGTAAATGGTGTTTGCTATAAAATTTTATTTTCAGATCATTTTCTAATTCCTTTTTCGATTTTTGAAATTTTAATTACGGCAACATTTACCATGTCCCATTAGACCCCACATATGGGGGGTAATTTGTCATTTACATGTTTGTGTAAAATGCTCAGCAACTAAAATATGGTAATGTTTTAACATCTGTCGAATGACTTTTTAGTACTTTTTGACTTTTTAGAGTAAACGAATGCTCAGTTTATGAATTTGTAAAAAAATTAATTAAAATTCTTGTATTTTTGTTGAAATACAGTGATTAATAAAAAAATGTCCCATTAGCCCCACTCTCCCCTACCTTATAAATAAAAATTGTAAATTTGAAGAACTAAGAAGTTAATGGAGGAACATTGTTTTAACTGTGACTTTTGTTCGGTGTGTTATAGCTATCTGAATCCAAGAGTGTTCGATTTAATAAAGTATAGAAGAATGATGGATTCAGTTAAATGGTTGAGGATATGGTATCTTCTGATAAATGTTTGCTTTCATAATTAAATATCACCAATATTGATGTTATTTCAAAACTGTACACTTTCGAACACTTTACAGGTGTACCATTTTTGTATATCCACTATGGTCTATGGTAAAAAAAATTCATTCTTTGCTTTATATTTTAAAGAGGACTTTTGAGGTTCTTAGTGTAAGAACGTGCTAAGTAACATTTTTGAAAAAATTATATTTTTGTGTCAAAGAACATCTATCTCTATATATAATACTCTTATACGGCACCCAAATTTCCTTATATTTCTATCTCTGGAATGGCAACAATCGAAATGAACAAAAATACTACTAATTTCAAAATGGCCGACTGAAAACAACAAAAAAGTGTTTCTTCAGGAATGGCTTGAAAAAGGGAGAAGCAACTATAAATATTGCACAAAACATAGTTCGATACGGCAGAAAACATTGAACGTATTTTTGGAGAAAAGCACTACGAAATAACACAAGGATTGACAATTTCGGGAATGGCTGCAATAAGGCCAAAAAACTAAAAACAACCATAAATATTGTGTGAATAATCAGTAAGTTTAAATTTAAACATGCATAATATTAGGGACGTTTAATGTTTCGAAATTTAAATTATAATTTCGATTGACTGGACTACCAAACACAATTGTGAAAAATTCAAATTGGTTTTAAATATAGTTTCTAGGCGTTGACGGCTACTACGGTTTCCAATTTATTTACAAATGGATCTTAGTCAAGCAGCGAAATATTTTCTCAATAATAACCATTAATTTATAAGCTTTGAAATTTTATTTTTAAAAGGCAACTAAAGGCGGTCAACATAAAAGATGTCCGGATTTGGCGCCAGTCGAAAAATGTCGCCAAGTCAAAATGACAACAAACCGTGCGTTTGCCAAGTCTGTGAAATTCGTAGATCGTAGCGATATTTTAAAATAAGAAAATCAGAACTCAGCAGTTTGCCGCAAGTTCAAAAACAATGTGCACAAAAAATAATTTAAGAAATCAGTTATTTTAATAATTAATGATTAATAGTATTTTAAATATATTTATACGATTTAAGAATTCTTAACGATGAAAGAAAGGGACAGGATCAACTTATAAACAAAGTAGCAAAATAAATTCTCTAATGCAAACAGAATACATAGAAAAAAAACTGAACCATTTGATAGTTATTCGCTTAAAATACAATCTTTGGCGATTTTTGTAGCCAATGGCTTCCATAATACGAATTGCGCGAAAAAATTGCCGGTCATGTTCCTTAAGATTAACCCTTAAGGCTAGACTAAAATATTTCAATGAACGGTGAGCGAGCGAAGCGAGCCTGGATCGCGAAGCTATCCAAAGGTAACTGCGCAAGCAGTTCCCGGGGGTTGGCGAGCGATAGCGAGAAGGGGGCGTGCCCCCTAGTATTACTAATTTCTTTAAGGATAACCAGTTTTTCCTTTTTCAAAAACTTTTCAAAACAAGTTTACTATATTAAGGTTTGCAAGTACCATTTTTAACAGATCTGAGTGCTAACTAAAGACTTTCAAGCTCATTTTCTCGTTTTCATCTTTTTGTCACTTTGCACGTTCTTCCACTAAGTTCTTCATTTTTAATCCATTAACTACCTATTTCTCACATAAGCCATTATGCTAAAAAGCAACGCATCGAATCTCAGTCAAACCATAAAAATTCCAGATAAAACTTAAAAAAAACAGATATAACAAAATCAAATCAAGTTATCGCAAGTAGCTCCTAAACTAAAGATACAGGTACTCCGACACTTCCTTCAAACAGAGATTGTCGCCACTTCTAGAGAAAAGGTAAAAAATTCCACCATATCATTCTTTTCCATCTCCCACATGAGTCGAGTACAAACAGATGTTTTACTTAAATGCAGAATTGTAATCGCCGTTTAATGCACGTGTCGCGGAGGAAAACAACACGTCGAAAAAAATCAGTTTTCCTGCCATCACGCGACTCAACACGGGAAGCGACCTTCAACCGAAGCACAACACCTTTGCATACAGGTAGAAGGAGGCAGGAAGGCTGTTTTTGGATAACAGTTTGCTTCGCAACCAAAGATACAAGTACAACACGAAAGTCCTGACTGCCGACTGGGGGACTGAATAAACTGAATGGTCAGGCAGTCAGAAGTTTCCGGGCTCGAATCCCGGCATATGGACATGGATATTTGTGTTGCGTGTTTGTCTGCATTTGTCCTGAGTACGCTACGACATACGTACTCGTTAAATCTGTGGGGTTGAAAGTCCCAAACAATCGCACGATGGAGCCACTGCTTTGCTTTGGGTGCCTTCTCAGATGTCGACCTCGTCACTTGACCATGGTTCAAAATTTAAGGCGTAATTTGGCCGTGTTAAAGCTCCATGGAGGCAAGAAGCAGATAGTCGGAAAACGTACAACCAACCAATTATAAGGGGAGAAAGATATTAACAAAAAAAATTAAAAATACAAAAAGAAGCCTACCAATGTACTCTTTTCTCCCCTAATTATGGATAAACAAGTTCGATACCGAAGTTTTAATACAAGTAGTATACAAAAAGCAAAGGCTGTCCTGTAGACAGGAGAAAAACATTTTCCTTTAAAAATATGTACCAATAATACAATTCTAGAAAAGACGGTTTTGTGACATGTAAAAAAAATTATATCCCATTTTTATCTTTGCACTCAAAATATACCCTTTAAACAATTCAATTAAGAAAAAAGACTATTCTTTGCAATAGAAAAAAGTTATACTACCCTTATTACTATCATCATCATTATGATTTTCATCATTATTATTATTATTATCATTATTATTACTATATGTATAAAAGTGTGACTTATCAAAACGATTTGACTTTACAACAATAAAGTACAAGTAAAGTAAGTAAGTAAATTAAAGTAAGAAAAAAACCAATTTCATGTCCACAAAACATTAAAAATAACATCCGATTATTTCTTCGCATCCGCTAACAGGTATCCTCTCGCACAAGGCCAAAAGGCAAAAGCATCCACGTGATTCTGATCTCACGCCTCCCGCTTTGTTCCGACTTGATACAAGAGCCGCTCCTCCACTTTTACCTGTTTGTTTACCTGTGCTCGCGCCAAGGTCGCCGGTAATCTCAAAATGACACAAAATAAAGTTATGTGTATACAATTTAATGGGGTATTATTCGTTATTAGAGGTGTTTTTCTTGTTTAGCAGCTAGTTTATTGATACAAGGTCGCTAAGCTACTTTATATACAGGGTGGCCGGTGGCGCAAATAAAAGTGGCCCCGGCATGGAGCTACGGATGTAGGGAAATGCTTGGCGAGAAAAACTATTGTAGCCGCCTGAAAGACTCCAGGTCGAAATCATAAATTATTCAAGCGTTCAATGGCTTCGCTTGGCGAACCTAGTTTTTCATTGGATGATTTGGTTGTTACTGGACTACAGCTGCACATGGACTATTTACGAGTCCAGATCTTAGTGCGAGCTGTGTAAGTTTGCGTTGATCAGATCAGTGCACTTGTGAAGATGGCATAGTTACCGGCAAATAATTAGCCAAGCATCTATTCGGACTTAATATGGAAGCGATCAATGGCTTCACTTGGCAAACCTGTTTTTACATTGGTTTTTGACTTGGCAACATTTCCTGTCTTATCCCTACTTCTAAGCCTGGCTACTTTTATTTGAGTGATCTTGTAGCTACGTAATGTAGTCGTTTCCTGATGCCTATTTCTAGCCTCCTTTAGGAGCTTTAACACAGCCAATTACGCTTCGTAATTGGAACGCTGGTCAAGTGACGAGGTGAGCGAGGTGACGACACCTAAGCGGGCACTCAACAGAACTTCGAGCGACATCGAACTCTAACAACGTCGGGACTTTCGACTCCACAGATTTAACGAGCACGTATATCGCAGTGTACTCGGGCACCCCGGTGATTTTTAGAGGATTTTTTCCACCAGCACAAATACGTCTATAGTATGGCTAGGATAAGGACAGAACCAAGAACCTTTTTGGTGCGAGGCTCGTTGATTACACCTCTCGGCCACCGTGGGGCCTGTAGCTACGTGATTTAGGTATTGTCTTTGTAAGGCTATGTCCTGACTACGCCACAAAGGCAACAAATGCCACAAAGGCAACAAAACTTGGCGACTTGGCAGAGTCAACCACCATGCTATTGCATTGCTTGGCGGTCGCCAAATTTTGTTGCGTTTGATGTCGTAGTGAGGACATAGCCTTAAGGTGAGTTGAATTAACGTTGCACCAGAGTACTACTGGCGACGGGGGCAGAAGAATCCTTTAAAACCACAGTCAAGTGATGTGTTGGACTTGTAGAAGAAGTGGAAATAATTGGTTGTTGATTTAATTCTTTGTGGACATTCCGATGCATAAAACGAGAATATATTTGAAGCTAAATATATGAAACTGACCTCGTCACTTAACCAGGGTTCGAAATTACGAAGTATAATTTGCTGTGTTAAAGCTCCTAAAGATCTATCTAAGTCTTCCTAGTAGTAGAAATAGACGGCCGGAAACGATTAAATTTTCAAACGATTTTTATCAACTATTATCGAATAACATAATTTCAAGTCATATAATTTCACTAAGTTTTATTTATTTTTGTTGGAAGAAAAGGAATTTTACTTTTCTTAAAATACAGATGAATTCAATATTTGAAATATGTATTTAATATTTCTTAATTTTTAAAATATACTAGGGGGCTCCGCCCCTTACTCGCTATCGCTCGTCAACCCACGGACTTGCTGCGCAATTCCATTGGCCGCTTCGCGGCCGCTCGCTGGTGAACGTAACTTTTCCAACCCAACTTTGCACAGGCCTATGCATATTTTGCCATCCAGGTCTGTATCTATGACAAAATTATGTCGAGCCTTGGTAATATAGTTATATTCAGCCGCAAGCTCGTACCCTTGGATATTGCTGCGCAATCCATAGACATAGTAATAGGGTTATTAGTCTATGGCGCAATCTCATTGGGTCGCAAGCTTGTATTCTTGGATTCTTCCTCTACGCCCCCTGCTCGCTATCGCTCGCAAACCCACGGGAATTGCTGCGCAATTACATTAGACCGCTTCGCGGCCGCTGAGTTATATTACTTAAAAAAATGTATTACTTTTTTCAGTAATAACTCCATAGGCATAGTAATAGGGTTAACTCGCCAACCCCCGTTAATTTCGCAGAATTAACCTAGCCTGTTTTTACTCTTAGGTTCTTTTTAAAAACCCAATGGCTCACTCAAAATGTTTAAGTTGTCTGACTTTTTTAAGTAATAATTCCATTGGCCGCTTCGTGGCATGCAGGGGGCTACGCCCCCTGCTCGCTATCGCTCGCCAAATTTAGTTTTTTCAGGTTCATGTTGTTGGCTGTTCCGAAAGAGAGAAACGAAACCTGTTTGCAAGCAGATAAGTATATATAATTGGCCGTGCGCAAATAGGTTTCGTACTTTTTCTTTACAATAACTTACATTCCGGACCGGTCGGATGGCGTGACGTCCAAAGAGCTTCTGTGACAATAAAATTGAGTAGACCATGGACAGATACATAAACTTTATCATTTACGTAAACAAAAAATAGTGAAACGTAACACGTAGGGAGATCCTTGCAAAAACGCATCTCACAACGAAAAATAAAACTAAAAAGTAGAGGTTTGTTCAGAATCTGTCATTTAAACCGCTTCCACACAATATTTGTGCTCAACAAAAAACGCACTATTTATACACCTCAGAAAGAAATTCGCCAAGCAGAGAATTTTATTATTATTATATTTTTTTATTATTTATTTCTAATTCAAACTTTTAAACGCTAAAATTAACTATTTTCATAAATTTTCATAATTTAAAAATTCATTCTTTCGCAAATTAATGATACTCATTATCACTCTCACTCATTATTACTCTCATCTCACTCTATTGTGGTATTACAACAATCCAAACTGAACCATATCACAAATATATATTTTAATGAAATTTGGGATGTAACCTAGCCTGATTTTTTGCTTCAAAATGATATATCCCACTTGTTTGTGCGACTTGCGGTTCGTTCTGTGAAAGTGGGTGACATACAAACGGATTGAACGATTATAATACCTTCCACTTTTTACGTTATAAACGTAGTGTGGAAGCTAAAAAACATTTCGCTTAATATGTTAGCTATACAACAAATCATAAAACAATGTTTAACAAGAGCAACTTTCTAAATTTGCCCCCCCCCCCCAAAGTAATTAACCTGTTCATATCTTGATACTTCCATAATTAAAACATCTTAAAAAACTTTCTAAAAAAACAATAAGGAATATGTCGATTCGAGTGTGCAAGTTTATTTTATTCGCATCTATAAGAATACATTTTTCAGGATAAATAAAAAAATAAAATAAAACTCTTCTACCGTGGTGTTGTGGTGTTTTGCTGCGAACGAATAATAAAAATTTAAAAAAAAACGAGAGATTAAATAAAAAAAAAAGAAAGCCATCGGCAGATGGAAAGAAAAGAAAAGTTGAGCGAACAACGAAACATAATATATCATCATAAAAAAACACCGAGATTAAATAAAAAAAAGGCCAGCTGCACGAAAAAGACAAAAAGCAGATAAAATTACGTGATAGTTTTAACCTATTCCGAAAATAAAAAAACGTTTTGTTCTTTTTATAAAAAAAAATTAAATTTTTTTATTCCAGTTTAGCAGAATTAAGCTAATAAAGTAATTTTGTTACAAAACGTTTGTTTATTGAAAATGTTTATTAGAGTAATTGTTATGTTAAATGTTTATTAAAAATAGTTTTGTCATAATTTTTTACTATCTTTTTTTACATAATTTAGTCTATAAACCTTATATCTTGTTATAATATATTTTAAGGCAAAATCATTCAAAAAAAATCTGTAAACCTTTTCTACATATAAACGCAAAACCAATGTAAAAAGAACAAGTTAAAGAACTGTTCTTTTTAAAAGAACAGAAAAGTTCTTTTTTAAAGAACAGAAAGAGCAACTGTTCTTTAAAAAGAACGTAACAAAATCACACATTTCTGATGATTTTCCTAGGCGTTTTGCAGAAAAGGAATAAGTTTTTTTTGTGGCTGACTTATTGTAATTTTTAATTAAAAAACTTATTGGAAATTTGAAAAAAAAAAGAAAAGGGTCGAGGCATAAGGGAGACACACCTTCCCAAAACAATTTGGGTTTTTGACATCAATATTTCATCATGTTATGGCTACTGACACTTTCAAATCCTATACTTTAACATAGAGAGAAATTAATTTTTATTTTTAATTAAAAAACTAATTGGAAATTTGAAAAACAAAAAAAAGGTCGAGGCATAAGGGAGCCTTCACACACCTTCCCAAACAAATTTGGGCTTCTAACATCAATATTTCATCATGTTATGGCTGCTGACACTTTAAAAAAGCTTACTTTTTTTTAATATAGAGAGATTTTCGATTTTCCATCAATAAAGAATGATATTATTGGAAATTTTGCATTATTCTGTATCTAAGTCTACCTAGTGCTAATAACTAATTCGTTTATCAGCCGAGATTGTAATTCAATTTTGTAAATTTTCCATGTGCCATAGTGAAAAAGGAAATTTGATTTTTTATCTTAAATTCACTAAATTCACTGTTTTAGTCAAGAAATTTATTTAATTCGAAGTTATTAAAGTCAACATAATAAAAGATTGCTCCTATAGAAATATATGCAATGGCACAAATCTTGTCAAGACAAAAAAAATTTAATTGTATCTACAAACGCTTTATTATGAGATAGATATCGGAATAGATATCTTGATATTTGCGGAATAACGTCGGTTATAGATCAGAAATGAAACTATTTTTTTTAAATAAAATTTCCTCATAAAAATATTTCATGCCGATAAGTCTTTAGTTGATGACACTGTAGCTCATGACACTCTTGAAAAAATTGCATCATGTGCAGAATTGATAAGATGGCAATTCATTTTAAATAATGATGTTTCACATTTTAAAACAAAAACAAAAATAAAGTGACTCAACAAATCTGTACCTTAGACAGGCAATATTAAAATTTCTAACGGTCTCTCAACACTTATCTCAAAGGCTAACTTTTAGTTTGTTACTTATTTTTATTTTATAAAATCTAAAATTCAAATATAGGAAATTAAAAAAAGAAAGGAGAAGGCAGACTATTTTTCGGTAGCTCAATTTTTTTTTTAATATTAAGGAAATAAACAATCTGAAATATTTTTACTTATCTACATTGACCATAGGACGACCTATATATCTACATCGCCCATACATTACTTATTATCGACCGGAAAAGCGATTAAACAAATCAAATCGACACTTTATAATGAACTCGGCATCTCGGCACCAATATCCTATAAAGATTGGAAAGTGTTGTTGCAAAACTCACATTCTCCAAAGTATAACTAAGATATAGGGTCCGGTCCGTTCGTTCGTTGGCGACTTTTGATAATGGTAAATTCAATTGAACGAAATCGCCAAGGCCCTATATCCTAATTATACTTTGAAGAATTTGGGTTTTGCTACTAGACCCTTCACTTATTTTCTTTGTTTGTTTGAATTACGTGCTGTAAGAAGCTTGCCTTATAGTAAAAAAAAGCAAAGTATATCAAAACGCGAATTTACAGTGTTTGTTAAATATTTTTATAAATTACTTTTTATAATATCGTGCAAAAAAACTAACTTTTTCAAATCAATTTTCGTGGCAAAAGTGATGCTTTTAACGAAATCGTGTTTCAAAGTTACTTTTACGCACTAGTGCGACAAAGTAAATAAGAGCATTTGATTGGTGTAAAATTCTTTATTTGAGCGTGATATTTTATTCGGCGGCTTTGTGATTGGTGTAAAGTTCTTTATTTGAACGTGATTCTTTATTTGGCGTCTTATTTCCAATGCCAATCTAAGAAATACTTTTTGCACGTGATTTTAAAATAATCATTAATATAAATAATCACCTTCAAATCATTTGAACGTGATAATAAAATAATTAATAAGCCAATCAATAAATGCCAATTTAATAAATACTTTTTTTGCACGTTATTATAAAAAATAGTAAATAGCCTTTTTTAAACATGTGAATTTATTTCACTCGCTCGTACCTCGCTCGTGAAATAATTTATTCAACTCGTTTAAAAAAGCCTTACTTTTCACACTAGTTGCATAAATAACTATTTTATAATTGCGTGAAAAAAATCCGATTTTTTAATATCAGACGCGTGCGAAAAGTTATAATTTTTAGAAACACTGATAAAAAAATTACTTTTTTTCACCCAAAAGCAGTGAAAAAAAGTACTTTTTTTTCACTCTTTTCATAAGATGCCAACATTTCAAGTAAAATTTCTATTTCATAATATTCATAAAATACAGAAATTTATTGATCTGCTTTATTTATAAATATTATGCGCGTGAATGTTATTATTATTTTTATTTTTGAATCAGTATCCATATTCAAATGTTTGACTTTAAACTAAAAAATATGTTTGCCTTTTGTAGTTCCAGAGATTTATCGATGCCGATCTTCTTTACGTAAAAAAATTTAGCACGTGAATTATTTTTGAACCAATGAGATTGGATTTTTTTTCATGTAATTATAAAAAATAGTGTATGAAACACGTGTGAAAAGTAAACTTTTTAAAACACGTGTCATTATTGCACTCGCTCGTACCTCGCTCGTGAAATAAAATCCACTAGTTTTAAAAAGTGTTACTTTTCACACTTGTTGCATAAATAACTATTAAACACCTCCATTTTTAGCCTTCTTACCTTTTTAGCTTCCACACTATTATAACGTAAAAAGTCGATGCTTTTATAAAGTCTATGTCCGTCTGTCAGTGACTAACTTCCATAGCTCAGACTACAAATACTACAGACAAGTGTGATACGTCAAAAAAAAAAAGTGACGCTTCGAAACAATAAGTCATTGAACATCTCAGAACAAATTCGAATTTAAAGTACTTAAATTATTAAAAAAATATTATGCTTATTATGCAAAATTTAATGCTTATTTAAAAAGCATAAGAAGTCTGTTTTTATTGGAATTAAATCACCAATGCCACTCACAACAATCATACGAGAAGCTTTATTTATATTATTATATTAAACTAGGGGGCTCCGCCCCCTGCTCGCTATCGCTCGCCAACCCCCGGAATAGCTGCGCAATTCCATTGGCCGCTTCGCGTCCGATAGGGGGCTTCGCCCCCTGCTCGCTATGGCTTACCAACCCCCGGTTTCCCATAAGCCGCTTCGCGGCCAGCTCGCTGGTGAACGTAACTTTTTCGTTCAACAAAAGAACGTAACAAAATCACACATTTCTGAGGATTTTCTGTGGCCGTTTTGCAGAAAAGGAATAAGTTTTTTTTGTGGCTGACTTATTGTAATTTTTAATTAAAAAACTTATTGGAAATTTGAAAAACAAATAAGTGGGTATCGAGGCATAAGGGAGACACACCTTCCCAAAAAAATTTGGGTTTCTGACATCAATATTTCATCATGTTATGGCTACTGACACTTTCAAATCCTATACTTTAACATAGAGAAAAATTAATTTTTATTTTTAATTAAAAAACTAATTGGAAATTTGAAAAACCAAAAAATTTAGGTCGAGGCAAAAGGGAGACACACCTTCCCAAAAAAAATTTGGATTTCTAACATCAATATTTCATCATGTTATGGCTGCTGACACTTTAAAAGAGCTTACTTTTTTTTAATATAGAGAGATAAGAATTCAAAGGAAATTAATTTTTGTGATATAAATCTGTTTGCAATGACGTCTATTTCCTGTTACAAAGAGATAATTTGTTAAGACAGAGGCACAAAGCTCTAAAAGGGATTAGAAAAGGGAAATTTTGAAACATAAAAAAGCCATTTACTTTTTTGAGAACAAATACACAAGTTTAAAGTTTAAAATATTTTGGAATATTTATATCTATATATATATAAGGCAAAGTCCTGACTGACTCACTCACGTACCAACGACCAGCCCTCATTCTACTGGAGGTACAGATACCAAATTTTAGAAGTATATTCTTTTTGTAATGAAAACGTCATTTAAGAAGCGATTTTTCGAAATTCGAACCCAAACGGGTGTAGGAGTGCAAAACGTGAACCGATTTCTCCATAGGAATAGCATTGTAAGATTAGAATTTATACTTTTTATTTCAATTTAAAGAAAATTTCAGCGCGTTCAGCGTGAACGAAAATTAAGCATAAACACTTAAGATCACGTGAGTTTAATTTGTAGGATTGTTATTTGAATATCATTATTTTATTTTATTTTATTGAATTTAAATCTTTTGATTTTTTGTTACCGAATTTAATTTAATTGATGTTTACAAATGGTAAGAAATGAAGATATTTTTACAATGTCCCATGACAGTAAAGGCAATAACTATTCTAAATCTGATGAATACTTCTAAGAAATGTCCATTCTCTCTACGTATAGCGTATGTACTTTATGTTTATGAAACTGGCAATTTGGTACAGCTATGATATAATGGCCGATTGAATTTTGGCATTGGCGGCTTTTAGCGAAGTTGAAAATTTAACGTAGGGTAGCTATTCACATCCAGTTGTATGGGTTAGGGTTAGTTTGAATTATCGTCACACTAGAGCTATACACGAGGGCTATCGGCCACGGGCGTCTTAATATAGAAGCAGAGTCAAGTGACGAGCCGACACCTAAGTAGGTACCCAATGCAACTTTTAAGGGCGACATCGTACGCAGCATCGGGACTTTGAAAATATTTAACGTGCAATCCCACCACACGGGATATTATTCGAGAAACGGGACATTTTTGGCTGCATGGGCCGTTTATAGGTCGGCAATTATTTTGACGATGCTCGGACCCGAAATTGGAACCCCTTTACCGACTGGGCTCCACAGCCCTGTCGAGTGGTCGAATATGGAGTGGAATTTTTAACACATTTTGGGCATTTTCGGGTGTAGGAGGGCAAATAGAAACAGTTTATTATATCATAGCTATTCTGGTAATTTTAACACGTCCTATGGGAAAGCCCTCTAACTAAGGGCCTGGATGCAATCAGACTTCTTTTCTTTTTTTTAATTAATGCGGATATTTGAATGGGAGGAAATTATAATATACTGATGGAGTGCTGACCAGTGGAGAGGGGATCAATTGGTATAAAATAAAAGTTTATATTAAAAAAACACATCACTGTTAATAAGGGTAAGGGTACACCCGTGCAACGCCGGGTTTATAAAGCTAGTGTTTCTATAAATTCATTTCAAAACCTTCTTCATTTAAGTAAAAAACACAGAAATCCTCTTCTGTAGAGAAACAATACTTCAAATTCTAAAAACGTTTTCCCAAAACTAAATAAACTATTCATAAATCAATAACGAGCTTTTCGCGTTTCTCGCCACTAAACACCTTGAATTGTAAAATATTGAGGGAAATCTATAATAGTATCGGCAAAGAGTGTAAATGTGCTAAAAACACATTTAACATTCACCATTATTACTGTAAAACGCTACAACGACATTTTCACTGGAAAGATGAATACAAAAAGTTGTAAGTCAGGTTAATCAAGTTAGTGCAAAATATACCTAAAAAGAAATTTACTAATCATGTACACATACTGTTGACGCAGTATTAACAATAAAATGACAACCTGAAAACCCTAAAAATAATCTAAATAACTCTTTATCTTCGACTATATAACTATGCTAAAAATATTTCAATTCGAATAAATTCTTTTGACGAAATTTTATATATCTTTTTCGTCTACTTATTTATATATCTATTTCTTCTAATTTCTATAATGAGACCGTGAAACGCAAATCCATTTTGTTCAAATTCTTTTGAAAGGTTGTGTAGTTTATAAACTTATTCGCCACAAAAAATAAATTCATTTTTATTTTGAAAGCCTAATAGATTAGTGTTAATGGGGTAAAATTTGATATTATAAATTTAATTTTAGATTTTAAAAAAAAATCTCCCTTAGCTACCGAATTTCGTACTACGACCGTAGTTTGAATACGCCTCCACTAACACACACTCAGTTTTCTGAACCTGACAACAAACAAGTAGGTTTGTAACAGAATCTGTCACTTAACCCGCTTCCACTCAACAGTTGTGTTTAACAGGTAAAAAGGCGCCAAACACACCATTAATTCTACAATAAACATTTACATGCTAATTTTGGCTGGTTTCATTTATTTTATTTCGAAAATTCAATAATTATTACTTATCGTTTGCAAAAATTAATTTATATTTCGAAGAATAAATATATAATATACCTCGCTTTTAAATAGAATGAAAACATTTCATATCAACATACAAAGAATCTCGTAGTAAAATATATTAGACGTCATTTCAAACTGATCGATGTCGCAAAAATAAATTTATTTTAATTTATTGTCTAAAAGAATTAAATTTTCTCGAGCGATTGTTGAGAATGGCAATGGTGATTTAGTTCTAATAAAAATGGCTTCCTTTACTTTTTAAATGAGCATTAAATTTTGCAGTATTTTAAATAATCGAAGTACTTCGAAATCGATTTTTTTTTCTGAGATTTTCAATGTCTTCTAATTTTGATGCGCTGAATTTTTTGACGTATAGCACTTGCCTGTAGCATTTGAAGTTTGGACTATGAAAGTGGGTGACGGACGGACAGACTGAACGATTATAATACCTTCCACTTTTTACGTTATAAACGTAGTGTGGAAGCTAAAATGACGCAAGTCGAATGTGGTTTTTATCGAGTCAGTATTCTACGTAGACGATATATTTTATTCTCCCTTTCGTGGTAAGAAAAACTCCTTTTTTGACTGTGCACACTTCCCCACGCTTCGAGTAAACTTGCTGTAAAAGTACTTTTACAGAGGATAGGGACAGGTATTCAAATTTTCGGAAATCGAAATAGGAAATCGAAAGTTCGGTCTACCGATAAAAGTAGCGTGCGAAAAGGGAAGTCACTTAAAATTCGCACCTTTTTTTAAAGAAAGCGAATAAAAAACGGGTTTTAACCTTCAAATGGGCGTGTATTTACAATGTTAATCTAAGGCATCTCAAAATCGATGAGAGTTATGCGTTTTAAATGTATTATTTTTTAAAAGGGGAGACAATGATTAAATATATATTTGCAGCGCTGAAACTAGTTTTAACCTTCAATCAGGTGTAAATATATGGTCATAATGTTAATCAAAGGTATCTCAAAATCAAAGAAAGTGATGCGGTTTAATTTTTTTTATCTTTGAAAAGGTGAGACTTCGCTTTAAATTATTAAAGCACAACAATTTTAATAAAAAAGACAGCGAATAAAAACTGGTTTTAACCTTCGAATGAGCGTGCTGTTACAATGTTAATCTAAGGCAGCTCAAAATCGAGGATAGTTAAGATAAGTTTTTAATAATTAAAGAACGACACTTTTAATAAAAAAAAGGACAGCGAATAAAAACTAGTTTTTACCTTCAAACGAGCGTGCTGTTACAATGTTAATTTTAGGCACCTCAAAATCGAGGATAGTAATGCTGTTAAAATGTATTATTTTTGAAAAGGTGCAACAACTTTTATATATTTACAGCGCTGTTTTTCACATTCAATAGGGTGTAAATATCTGGTCATAACGTTAATCGAAAGCATCTCAAAATCAAAGTAAGTGATGCTGTTTAAATGTATTGCTTTTGAAATTGTGAGACAATCTTTATGCATACTTAAAGGACTAAGTTTTTAATAATTAAAGAACGACACTTTTAATAAAAAAAAAGGACAGCGAATAAAAACTAGTTTTTACCTTCAAACGAGCGTGCTGTTACAATGTTAATTTTAGGCAGCTCAAAATCGAGGATAGTAATGCGGTTAAAATGTATTATTTTTGAAAAGGTGATACAACTTTTATGTATTTACAGTTTTGAAACTGATTTTAACTTTCAATCAGGTGTAAATATATGGTCATAACAGTTGATCGAAAGCATACAAAATCAAAGAAAATGATGCTGTTTAAAAGTATTATTTTAGAAAATGTGATACAACCTTTATACATATGTAAAGGACAGCGCATAAAACTAGTTTTTAACCTTCAAACTGGTGTGCAGTTACAATGTTAATGTAAGGCATCTCAAAATCGAGAATAACAATGCCATTTAAATGTATTATTTTTAAAAAGGAAGTCAACTGCTTTCACAAATTTGAAATCTAGAGATAAAACTGGTTGTAACCTTCAAACGAGTGTGATCTACGGTCATAATGTTAAGCTATACCATATTGAAACTAGAGCGAAATTACTTAACATACCGATTTGTATTATTTAAAAAACTAGGGGGCTCCACCCCCTGCTCACTATCGCTCGCCAAGCCCCGGAATTGCTGCGCAATTCTATTGGACGCTTCGCGGCCGGCAGGGGCTTCGCCCCCTGTCGCCCCCTGCTATGGCTTACCAACCCCGGTTTCCCATAAGCCGCTTCGCGGCCAGCTCGCTGGTGAACGTAACTTTTCTAACCCAACTTTGCACAGACCTATACATATTTTGCCATCCAGATCTGTATCTATGACAAAATTATGTCGATCCTTGGTAATATAGTTATATTCAGCCGCAAGCTCGCACCCTTAGATATTTCTGCGCAATCTCATTGGGTCGCAAGCTTGCATTCTTGGATTCTTCCTCGGCTCGCTATCGCTCGCAAACCAACGAGAATTGCTGCGCAATTCCATTGGACCGCTTCGCGGCCGCTATGTTATATTACTTTAAAAAATATATTAATATTGTATTACTGTTTTCAGTAATTTTTCGCCAACCCCCGTTAACTTCGCAGAATTAACCTTGCCTGTTTTTACTCTTAGGTTCTTTTTAAAAACCCAATGGCTCACTCAAATTTTTAAAGTTTTATGGCTTTTTTTAAGTAATAATCCCATTGGACGCTTCGCGGGATGCAGGGGGCTACGCCCCCTGCTCGCTATCGCTTGCCAAATTAATTTTTTTCAGGTTGTTGGCTGTTCCGAAAGAGAGAAACGAAACCTGTTCGCAACCAGATAAGTATATATAATTAGCCGTGCGCAAATAGGTTTCGTACTTTTCCTTTGAAATTGCTTACATTTCGGACCGGTCGGATTGCATGACGTCTAAAGAGCTTCTGTGACCTTAAAGTTGAGTAGACCATGTGGACAGATACATAAAGACAAAAACACTATCATTTACGTAAACAAAAAATGGTGAAACACGTAGGGAGATCCTTACAAAAACGCATCTCACAACGAAAAATAAAACTAAAAAGTAGGTTTGTTACATAATCTGTCACTTAAACCGCTTCCACACAATATTTGTGCTCAACAAAAAACGCACTATTTATACACCTCAGAAAGAAATTCGCCAAACCAGGGAATTCAGCTTATAATTTATTTCTAATTCAAACTTTTAAACGCCAAAATTAACTATTTTCATCAATCTTCTTTCGCAAATTAATGTTTACTCATTATCACTCTCACTCATTATTACTCTCATCTCACTCTATTGTGATATTACAACAATCCAAACTGAATCATATCACATAAATAAATATTTTAATGAAATTTGGGATGTAACCTAGCCTGATTTTTTTGCTTTAAAACGATGTATCCCACTCGTTTGTGCGACTTGCGGTTCGTTCTGTGAAAGTGGGTGACAGACAGACGGATTGAACGATTATAATACCTTCCATTTTTTACGTTATAAACGTAGCCTGGAAGCGAAAAAAAACATTTCGCTTAATATGTTGGCTATACAACAAATCATAAAACAATGTTTAACAAGAGCAACTTTCTAAATTTGCCCCCCCCCCCCCCAAAGTAATTAACATGTTCCATATCTTGATACTTCCATAATTAAAACATCTTCAAAAACTTTCTAAAAAAAACAAAAAGGAATGTCACATTATTCGAGTGTGCAAAGTTTATTTTATTCGCATCTATAAGAATACATTTTTCAGCATAAATAAAAAAATAAAATAAAACTCTTTTATTGCGGTGTTTTGCTGCGAACGAATAATAAAAATTAAAAAAAAAACGAGAGATTAAACAACGCGATATTTTTAATCAGTTCTGAAAATTAAAAAAAAAAAACAGTTTTATAAAAAAAGGGAAATTTTGTGATTCCACTTAAGCAGAATTAAATAAAATAATTTTGCTATAAAAATGTTTGTTTATTGAAAATGTTTATTAGAGAAATTGTTATGTTAAATGTTAATTTAAAATAGTTTTGTCATAATTTTTTTACTATCTTTTTTTTACATAATTTTAATCTATAAACCTTCTATCTTGCTATAATATATTTTAAGGCCAAATCATTTAAAAAAAATCTGTAAACCTTTTCTACATATAAACACAAAACCAATGTAAAAAGAACAAGTTAAAGAACTGTTCTTTTTAAAAGAACAGAAAAGAGAGCAACTGTTCTTTAAAAAGAACGTAACAAAATCACACATTTCTGATCATTTTCTGTGGCCGTTTTGCAGAAAAGGAATAAGTTTTTTTTGTGGCTGACTTATTGTAATTTTTAATTAAAAAACTTATTGGAAATTTGAAAAACAAATAAGTGGGCATCGAGGCATAAGGGAGACACACCTTCCCAAAAAAATTGGGTTTCTGACATCAATATTTCATCATGTTATGGCTGCTGACACTTTCAAATCCTATACATTAACAAAGTGAAAAATTAATTTTTATTTTTAATTAAAAAACTAATTGGAAATTTGAAAAACCAAAAAATTTAGGTCGAGGCATAAGGGAGACACACCTTCCCTAAAAAATTTGGATTTCTAACATCAATATTTCATCATGTTATGGCTGCTGACACTTTAAAAGAGCTTACTTTTTTTTAATATAGAGAGATAAAGTTAATTAATTGTGCATATTTTTCATTTGGCATATAAAACGAATTTTAACCTTCAAACGGCCACATATAAGCACAGTGCCTTAAGGTAGCTTTTTTCGCTCTTTCATTCTGCATAACATCACCTAGATTTTGCACGTGATAATAAAAATAATGCTGTAACGAGCACGAGATAAGTTTCACTTTTAATATATGAGAAACTATTGAGTAACATTAAAATTCTATGAGCAATGTTAAAAAAAAATTGTACCTGACTATAAACAATGGGAAGTTTCAGATGATGTAAAGCTCTTGTTTTAATTTTTATACGTAACGGATTTCATTGGTTGCTTCGGTTTCACGTACTGCGATTTCATTGGTTGCTTCGGTTTCACTTTCAAAATGGCCGATATAGATGAAAATATTTTTTTCTTTCTATGCAAGATGTTTTTAACAAATGTTTTGAGCAACCAACAGCACAGCAAGATGTTGGCTTTTCAAAAATTTAATAAGTAAAATATTCTTAAAAAACTCATTTTCGAATACCAAAACATAAGTAATTGCAGGAAACAAATGAAAACAAACAGTTGAAACTGTTGTCATCCACGAAGTGAAACAACACCATTATGTATCAAAGCTCGTGCGTAAATTAAAAATTTTAAAACTCAAAATAACTATTAAGTAAATAAAAAAAACTCACGAATTTATTCGCTCATTAACTCAGAAAGAGTAAACCTTTTTAATTTCGAAGATAAAATTTAAGGGATAAAACTATCAATAGTCCTATTAAATTCTGCGAATCATTACAATATTTGTTCGAAAGCAATTTCCGTCAATGCGTTGGAAAGCGACAGATAATCTTGTACCAGAAATCGATTTATAATCGTTGAGCGGCTGTAGGAATTCGTTTCCAATAAATTACTCGATAACAAATCGATCCTTTGAGATTTCTGTCAAAAAAACAAGGAACTGCAATTTATTCTTTTTCGAACGTCATTGTAATAGTGATTGGTAATTTGATGCATTTAATGATGTCGCTGCAAAGGATTGCAAATGTATTGTATGCATTTTTTCTGATAAAATTTAACTATTCAGCATAATTAAGTGCTGATTATTCGACAAAAATATCGATAGCGATTTAACAAAAGTTTAGGAAGGTATAGAAGTACTGCATTTTGTTATCTTGATTTTTTTTTACCATAGTTATGGTTGTAAAATTGATAGTTTTGGTGAGTAGACGATAAGCCGTATTTTAAAATTGTAAACTTAACTAATGACTTTATATAGCATGAGAATTTGAGAATTCTTATTATGTTAAAATATCAGAAAAATGTAACTACGTCATAGAATGTACTTCTTTGAAATTAGCACATCTAAGTTCACGAATGAAGAATATTTTTTTCGTAATTTTAAACTGTGGTTGAGAGTTTAAAAAGAAGTTATCAGGGTACAGGTTTGATGGTAAACTTGATTTAACTTTCTATCATCGTTAAAGTTATTATCCAGAGTAGGAACTATATACATATTTTTTGAATTTCATCAATTTTTATCTTATTAGTACCCCTCCTTAATTTATTATTATAAACAAAGTGCTCAGTAGATAACAGATCGAGCGATAAACTGGAAAGAAAGTAAGTTCTGTCAATGGATGTAATAAACCCGTTGTAACAGTCCTTGAATTTTAATGTCGGAGTTCGAATACTCAAATTTGAAAGCAGTATAATGTATTAATATTCAAGGACGTTTCTACTTAAGTTCTTTTTAAATGTAACCATTTTTGACGCACGTTAAAAGGACGCCGATTCGGATTACATAAAATTAAGGATGAAAGATTTGAGAGAAATATAATAACCTGATATAGGATTTTCCAAACTAGGATTGATTGTATTATTTAGGCACCTTGTATTTTTTATTCGAAAAGTTTTATTGATGCCTAATATAGTTATATTATTTAATATATTAAAACCAAAGACTTAAAATTTGGTATCTGTAATTTAAGCATCTATGTTAAATAAGAAAATAATTGGACAACAATTGAACTGTGTTGGTTTTGCTCTTATAGAAATAAAATATTTTTATTCTTAGGTGACCAATCAATACCTGCTTTTTATACGTTTAGGTTTTTAGTTCAATTTTTTTTAATTGTGAAAAAAACCACTAATAGCTTTTTTGAAAAATCCGTTTTTGGATTTATTTGAAAGTTAATTTTTTAAAATTCAACATTAATATGATTCTATTTATTTCGTATTTAAACCTAATTCGATTATCAAAGCTCGATAAATTCTTCTATGACGTTTTTCATTGAATTGTTTTAGTTTAAAATAGGGAAATTTTAATTTTATATCTTCGTAAAAAAATTTCTTTAAACAAGGCACTTAAATGTTACGCTAAGTCAAACGGTTCAACTAAACGTAAATAAGGGTATGTAAGGCATTTCAATGACAAATAAATGTAATTTATTGACATCTTTTTGCTTTTACAATGACCATACCGTTCCACAAAATGGCCTACGTGACCAAACGCTCGTTTTCACACGCGACCAATTTCCCCCGTATGGCTTGGTTTTTTTCTTGGCACGCATAACAAGCCTATTAAAATCAATGAGACTAAAATGGCTGAATAAAAAACACAAAAATTGTTTGTATAAAAAAGTTCAGTCTGAATTAACATTGTTTTCGAGGTGCATCTATAGTGAAAATAACAAGTTACTTCTGAAATTGAATTGTCGCTGATAACTTTCATTACATAGTTGATAGATGTGAGAACTGAACCGTTCTAAATACCACAAGATCTATTTTAAAAGACATTGAAGGGCGACACTGCGAATGTCGGAATTTTGTCAGTGTTTGATCGCGGTAGTAAAAAGTAATTTGAAACAATGTCTTTATAACATACGTTATTTAGGACGTACTTATTCTTAGGTCTGATACAGCTTATGGCGGGGGTTTATTTTGCTTATTGTTGAACTTTATTTAGTTGCGAAAAGACTTTTATGCATTTGATCAACTTTCTTCGCTTATTCACTGTAAAATTGTGCTGCGTAATGTTACATTATAAAACTAGTGGAAGCCTAGCTCTCTTCAGTTTTATGGCGTAACTTTACATCAAATTTATAGAGTAACGTTATACAAGCTAAGAAATTTACTCCTTTTTTGCGGTGTAATATTACTCCCTGCAGGTTACTCCAAAAATTTGGTGCAACGTTACTCCATGAAGATGGAAACCCCAAGGTTTACAGCGTGAACGTTAATAAGTGAGATTGAAAGATTGCATTATATCTTATATTCTCAAAAAATAATAACTATTCAGCCTATTTTTGAAACACAAGCCGCCTTTAATTCTTAGCGAAGGTAGCTAAAAATTGTTTGCTACTTGTTTGCTTTACTTGTGTGCTACCTAAAAAAATTACACGTTATCTTTAAAAAAAAAAAGAAACTTGAATCCTCTCTTACTTAAGAGTGCTTCGTGATCAAGATCAACAGATTGTTAGAAAAAACACTGCTGAAAAATTATAATTTTTTAACAAATAATAATAATGAGTCTTTGCTTTTGTCAACATTATATTTAAAAAAAAAATGCTTTTATTCTATAACATCAATATAACAAAGCACACGCACATAAAACGAAAAATTAAATGGTTTATTATTGCATTGGATTGCAGATACAATTACATTATTAGTGATTATTTAAAAGTTTAATATAATTATTGTGTTAAGTTTTCTGTGCATATATTTCCATCATTTTTGCCCGTTTCATTCTAAACTCAAATACTCAAAACCGCATATTTTTCTCTTTCATTTTATGCATTGATAAAAATTTAATGTATCGATAGCGACTTCTTAAACCTCTTTTCTTATCTAAATTTATCTCACATTAAAATTTTGCTGGTGTTGATGAAAAGTTTATCTGCAAAAATCTTCCCGACTTTTTTTAGTACCGCGGGAACTGATGCAATCTTCACCCCATAAAAGATAAGAGAAATTGGAATAGCCTATCACAAGTCCGAAGTCTCCTTTCTAGAACGTCCTGAGAAATGAATACATCACCGATCACAGAAAGACGAGGAGAAAAAAAAACATTCGTTTTTTGACTCATGATCGTCTCTTGGCAGTTTTGTGGAGACGGTGTATTCGTCCTTGGTAGCGATAAAATGTTTTAATAACCTACCACAGATTAAAGATCAAGTACTCAAGTAGATGAGACATTGTCGCCCAGATGGCGTTGTGAAATTAAGTGGTGAGAGCAGCAGAGTCCACGGCGCATGCGTACGTCAAAAGAGGGATCCGTGATGGGATTCGGGGTACAGGGTTGCCGTCATTTATAACTAATCGCTTTTTTGGCATATTTCAAATATAATTTTTAAGAAAACGGTTTTAACCATCAAATAAATACAATTAGAAAAAATTTCAAAGCAATTTCGTAAGATATGCGCCTTTTCTATCAGGGTCAGAAATATTAAAGAATCATCACATAAATTGTTTCCGTCCTTCATTTTAATTGTCAATTCGAGGTCATATACAAACTCCTTTTTTCATATCTAGAAACACAATTTCATTTCGATTCCCTATGTATCCTATTTGTATATATCAGCTTACCTAACGCTTTTATTCAATGTACATATCCAAACGTGAGCCATCCTTAAAATACGTCACATATAATAAAAAAAAATCTCTTGGTAATTTCCCCCCAAGGGACCCGTACCTTAATTAAAACCAAAAAAAGCAAGAAACAATTCTCCGGCTAGAAAAAAAGCAATTCTTGTTTTTCTTGAAATATTATTTAGGGAGGGCGCTTTATAAACTATCTTTGGCTATGCCATTTTGAGGAGGGCGGGGACAAAAATATTTTATCCACATAAGTGACAAAACATCGCGGAAAAATATTATCTCAGGAGAAAGCTTAGGCGATATTTATGTCATTTGTAGAGAAAATATGTTCTATTTTCTGTTTACTTGCATAAAGAATGGATTATGGGCGTACCCAGCTTTGTCCATAAATTGGCTACTTATAAGTCATTCGTTTGTTTCAATATCAGTGTCAGTAACTAATATATAAACATGCGATAATGATTGTCAAACTAAGTTGCATTTATAACGAAGGGAATAAAGAATTAATAATTATCAACAACAGACAATAAAGATTCAAAATAAATGCATTATTTCTTAATTTGTAATCAAGATTTTTTTTTAATTAAAAATTAAGAATCTTTTATCATTGACCTATAACTTTTTCATATCAACATTTAGGAATCATGTCTTGACGTACAACTAACAATACTTTCTAAATAAAATATGCAAAATAATTTCTTAAGAATTGAAGAATCAAATTTTACTTCAAAATGAAGAATAATTCCATAGTTAGCAATAAAGGGTGTTTTTTTTGTCATAACAATAAAATTATATTTTGATTATTCAATTTCAGAATTATTTATTAGTTAGTTTTTTATTAAATTCTAAATTGTGGATATGTGAAAAATTTATTATTAAACAAAATGTATTGTCAATCAATAACAAGTATTATCGATTAAAAAAAAATTAAAAACTCTTAAAGTTCTTGCTTCGCTTGAGATATATTTCTTATATTTCTTCTTTTTTCTTCTTAAAGTTATAAGTAATGTATATCAATAAAAGGAAATAATATAGAAAAGTCTCTCAATAAAGAAAATTTGCCATGTACAAAACACGGACACGAAAAAAAGAATTTAAAAAAAATAAGGTTAACGTTTTTATTTCGTAAAGAAGGTGTTAATGGTATTCACTATTCACAAATGGATCGTTAATTGAATTAAATATGTGATTTTAAAATTGATTTCTATTGACTATCACATTGCATTAAATTAGAAAAATAACCAATTGGAAACAATAAATTATACAAGTTATAGTTTGTGACATGAATTCGCACTTAGATTTGATTATATTAAGCGAAATTTGAATTTGAATATAGTTCAGAAAATTCACGTGTTCAAATCGAATTGGTGAACTTATTGTATACAATTATATGTTGAAATAAATAAAAAATAATAATAATAAAGAAATAAAAGCTAATTCCTAAGCCAAATTATTTTTTACTTGTATCTATAGTGTTTCTATTTCTCTTTCGAGAAACAAGTTAAAAGAAAAATATTAAAGATAAAAGAAAAGTAAACAGAAGCAAAAGCGTGAAATAAGTTTTATTCTATTGAATAAGTCGGCTGCGTCTTTCAATCGATTAACAAGGTAAAAGAATTCCTGTGTAATCTTTTTACTCTTCTGGGAAAATGAATAGGATATTTTTAAGCTTCCAAAAGATCTCATTTACTGCTTTCTGGAATTCAGGCCAGAAATTGAATTTACATCTTCTGCAGTAGCAGGGAAAATAAAAAAAAATAATTACAAAAAAAAATTTATCTTCAAATGCTGAGCGTGCAGTTTTTAATTGGCTTTTGTGGTTCCGAATAATTAAAGAAGTAATCAGAGATGCCCTTAACAAAATGTGCGGCCCTCAGCGAACTTGTGATAAGGGTTCTTTGTTCGGAATTGCAGAATTTTGTTTTATAATTCGATTTTCGAAAATTAAGTATGGAGAAAATGATTACTTTCAGTGGAGGATTTATGGGGGTGCTAAGGGGTTACAGCCCGCAATGAGACCCAAACTTGTAGTAGATAAAGACGATTTTTAAAAAATACATACATTTAATTTTTTTCATGTATTTTTCAAGGTTTAAAAACTAATTTATAATTCATCTCGATTTGGTGATTTGCGTTACTTTGCCAAGCAACAAAAATGCCCAAATATGGTAAACATTCCACTCCATATTTCATACAACTCAATAGGGCTGGGGAGCTCAGTCGAATAAGGTGTTCGCCTTGCATGCGGAAGGTCCCAGGTTCGGGTCCGGTCATCGCCAAAATAACTGCCGATCTATAAACGGTTCATGCACCCAAAAAATCCCCGATGAATAACACCCTGTGTGGAGGGAGTGTACGTTAAATATATATAGTTCACTGTTAAAAATTAGGCAATTTGTTTCACCAAAAATATGGTTCCTAGTAGCTGCAACGGCTGTGTGGTGAAACGTTAAACCATATTTTTGGTATTCGGTTGAACCATTTCTCAGGTTTTTGTTTCCAAATCCAGAAAAACAGTTCAACCAAACACCAAAATAAGGTGAAACATTTCACCACACAGCCGTTGCAGCTACTAGGAACCAATACCATGGTGAAACCAAGCACAAAATTTTTAACAGTGTAACGTAGCGGCAGTTAACGCCACACTAAAGATGCAAACAGGTTATAACCACAGACTTCGAAATATTTATCCGCAATCAAGTATTAAATAATTAATAATTGAGTAGGCATTCTCATATTGATACAAGACTATTGCACATTAATGTATTTAATTTGTATTACATTCATGCACAGGACTTTTTTTGTTTATCAGATTAGTTACTTAGCAACTGAACTTATAAAAAATATTAGTCAAAATCCCGACGCTGCTTGCGATCATGCCCCCTTAAAATTTGCGTTGGGTGCCTACTGAGGTATCGGCTCTAACTGTGGTTCTAAACTCGTGGCAAATAGCCATAAGGGGGCTGCAAAGGTCGCGTGATCTCAAATATAATCCTGTATGTAATCCAGTAAATTTATTTATACTTAAAAAAAATGCTTTTCTACACATAGTTTTGGGCAGCGGGCTTATTTAATCCATTGATTTCTAATTTTTTATGTCGTTATTGCTCGCTTTTCTCCGATTTGTAATTTTCCAAAAGAAAAACTTGAAAATAAACTTTATATTTTTATGATATTCCGTCCACATCAAAGTTATCTAATTAAATGTATTTTTGTAATGGAGTTGGATTACTTATAATTTTTTGAACACGTATTTTACTTGTCATATGTAAATCTTTGAGCCATATCCATCAATTAACAGTAAATAAATAAAATAGGGGAAGTACAAGCGCACTCGCTCTGATGGCCTTGACATAGGCCGGTCTGTATATTAAATCACCACTCGGACAAGTCATTAAAACAAACACGTACTCTATATTGTCTTACCATTAAGTAAATAAAGGCCGTAGTGTAGGCGTAGAAAAGGAAACAAGGAGGTCGTTCGTTAGTGTCCATCATGTGGCCTTGTTGTCAAACTCTTCCTAATTTAAAAAAAAAGATGGCTTCTGACAAACACGTGTGGACTCGATCAACATCACTTCGATATACTACGTAGTATTAGGAATTCAAAGTCGTACTAGATGTACGCAATGGTTTGGGGAAGTTGTTCCTCTCTCTTTTCTTTTCGCAAATAAAATATTTGCATCATGGTAGAAAATAGCAGCAATGTTCAATTTTCAGAACATAAACCCTTTTTTTCTTAGTCCTTCTTTAGTTTTTTTAAATTTAGTTTTTGATGTGCTTGATTTTTTGAAAAAAATGTTTCAATCAAGCAACTGGCAGTATAAATTTCGGGGGGGGGGGGGGGGGGGGAATCAAATGTCTGCGTTAGTCTCCAACTGCGGAATCAGAAAACCGCGGGCAACCTAATTCTTAATATCATTAGGTTAATGCTACATCTATAATGAAAGTTCAATTTAAGGATTTGGTAGGATTAAAGTTGTATTAGAACTAAACCTGGCCATGAACTATTGGCAACGAATGTCGGAATTTTGAGCCTCTGTCAACTGACGATCCGATACCTAGTTCGTGTAGATATCAGGATTAGTGCTGTATTTGTAAACGTAGCCCATGATTTACTGTACATAATATTTTTTTAAATGAGGGTAAACTCAACAATTAATATAAATTTTGTCTTAAAGTCCCAAAAAAACATTGATTACACCCTATTTTCAAAACGCAGTCATTTCGAAGGCAAACCATTCAAAATAAAGATGTTTGACCATTTCGAACAAAGTTGTTTGAACCCAGACATTCTTTCACAAAAAAGATGTGGAGGAATCTGTAAAAAAGTAGAAACATTGGCGAAATTATTTATTACTACACAAATCCCTCGCTTGCGTGACCAGTTTGCACGTGGAATTGTTTTGGTTTGTCAGATGAAGGTCAGCGGTGAAAGGTAGGAAAACAGGTTGGGATTTTTTTTATCAGAAAAAGCGCGGGAATCAGCCATCTATTCTGCTTTAGTTGATTGTTACAGAGAATGAATTAAGTCGAATGAAAAAATCTATACAATAGGAAATAATTATAATACAATACTTCATCCTAGGATCAAGTAAACTGCTGTAAATAGATAATTTGTCCTTGTTTTTTTTATGTCATAATATAATTGCTTGGGGGAAATGGATGCTTATAAAATAAAGTTTGTTTCATTATTATTCAGTTTAGATATACTTTTATACATTGTCTTGGATAATGAAGCTTATATTAATGGTTTGTATTTATAAGTAATTTAAATACAGTAAAATTTATTTTATTAGTATGTACTAAAAATTAAAACATTTAACTTAAGTTAAAAACCAATTTAAAAAAAATAATTACCCCAATAAAAATACTTATTGCTTTATGAAGTAGTAATAAACAATTATAATAAGGGTGTCATATTTGCCATTTTTGATGCCTACTAAAAGAAGATATAAATTAGAGCAAATTTTAAATGTTAATGTAAGTACTCTGCAATTATTAAAACAAAAATTTTAAAATTTTTTAATGATTAGTTATTGAAATTTTTATGTTCTATCTAAAAAAATACATTGGTATAATTTGCTTTGTAAGTTAAGGTTTTATAATTATTACAAGGTATACTTTAGTAATATAGAATGCATTTTCAAAGTCTTAATTTAATAAAAATGTATATCTTCATTTCTTAAATTAAATAATTAAAAATGTGTAGTAAATAAGTTCTTTTTGCAATAATTTTGATAAATATTCTGTAATACTGGGCAACAGCTGCTTTGGTGCCTAGGATTTTAGACCCGATTTTCGTTATATTTGAGTCGTTGATTCTAAATATGAAATTAGTTTTTCCCTAACAGCTCTACTTTTTTTTAGATATTCATGTTTTTTGTGTCAAAGAAACAATTGAAATCAAAATTTCAGATGTGAGCATTTTTTAAATATAATTTATAATGTGCATTTCTATAATAGTTTTTTATGTTGAGCATGTGAATCTGATTTCCGTTCTTCTCTACCTATGACAATTTGTCACAATGACTTTTATATTAATAAAAGTTATATTTTCCCATATTAAAAAATATATATATTGTAACAAAACCGTTGTTGGAGGTAGAGAAAAAACATTTATGTTTAGCATCAAAACTACTTAAGAAATATATATAACATAAAAAAAAATTCAAAACGAAAATCTTGTTTTTGGATATCGAGCACTTTTTAACACACAAAAAAACTGAATATCTTAAAAAGTAGAGCTGTTACAGAAAAAATTATTTCACACTTAGAATCAAAGATCCAAACATAACTAGTCAGTTTCTAAAATCCTAGGCACCATTTTTTTAAAAAGTTTTTTGCAGCCCTGTGCAGTGCTTTCATTCAATTAACTTAAACTGGTTAAACACAAAGTCACTAAAAGACGACATTTGTCAAAACATCAATTCTGTTTAATAACTGCAACAATATAATCTATAAAGGATTAGACAACAAGGTATACCTAAACAAAACAATCTAGTTTACAAATGTGCATTCCTACAGAATAGATTTCTTTGAAAATCAATTTAGTTTTCAGGAAATTTGGTCACAGCTTCGTGAATAGATTTAGCTACGTATTCAACATTGTGCGTGTTGAGCCCACAAACACTTATGCGGGCATCTTTGGGAAGGTAGATGTGCTTTTCTTCAACAAGAAACTTGACTTGTTGGGCTAAAAGGAAAAAAATAATAATGTTAACATATCAATGTACAAAATGTTGAACATCATTATAGGTATTTAGTATTATAAAATAATACACTATGTACTAAACAGTAAATTTATGTCATAGCTTCAATAATAATTTAAAAATAATTTGACTACTACCGATAAACTAAGTGCTTTTTGGTGAATATAACAGATAAATCTAGATGCTATGGAAGTTATAAACTTTTTTAAAAAAATTGGACGTGTATCAGTTAAGTTACAAGTAAAATTCAGTTTTCAATTAATCTTTGCCATCAGTAGAACAAAATTAAAAGCAGCACAACATATAATATATAAAAACTCTTGTAATTTAGTGGCGATATTTGTTGATAAACATTGATAAACATCTGATATTTACTTAAAATAACATCAATTCAATGTGTTTTTTAAAGTTTTTTTAAAAAAAGAAAACAAAATTTAAAAACAAAATTAACACATTTATGCATCTAAACTTTTGTAAATTTATACTATAATCTTTAGCTACATAGATATAAAATTGAAAAAAAAGATTAACTATATTTATTCCAATAAAATTCAGAAACACAATATATGGATTTTTTAAATTAAAAATTAAAAAAAACTAAATATAACTTCAAAAAGCCCAAAACACTACTTCAAAAGCATAAATCGTTATCATTTAATTATATAAATTATTTTAAAAGCCTTTAAAACATTTAATCTGCAACTTATGCAAATTAAATGCTTTATTTTATAAAAACCATGGGATAAAGCTTCATCAGAAAGAAAAACTAAAAATCAGCTGCTTACGTGACAAACCAGTGTACGAGAACATTCCAATCTGACTAATGATGTGGTCCCACTTCCCAGGTGTCCCTAGTTCATCCAGCTTTTGCTTCAGAGCAGCTCTCATCTTGATGATTCGACTGGACATCTCTTTAATATGCTCTTGCCTATAACAGAAAAAATGATGGAGTAAGTCAAAACTTATTTATCGTGACTTTTTTCTGTGAAACATTGATCAATTCCGAAAATTGTGTATCGTTTAATGGGGTAACTTTGGCTTTGCACAGTATATTTGGCAAAATCATTTTTAACTTATAACTTCTCATTGAATACACTCTTTAAAAATTCACTTGCATTTTTCAATTAGTGGCAATCCTGCCTTGACCTATAAAAAATTTATAAGAAGTGAGTCAGCACTTGGGTTTTATGCATGGGCCAAAGTTACCCAATAAGACGGTAGCATAAAGCTGAGAAATATTCTGCTCCTGTTGCTACTAGTAACAATTAAAACAACTATACAGCAAAAACTATTATTGTATTACTTTTTTCTTTATTTCTCTATTTGTATGTAGTTTTGAGGTATGCAAATAGTTTAAAGAACATTATACTCACCACTTATCAAAAAGTGTTTTATCGTTGAGGACTTTGGACACAATAAGAGCTCCATGACATGGAGGATTTGAGTAATTACCTCTCACGAGCAATGTAATTTGAGCTTTAATATTCGTAAACACAGCTGGATCATTGACTACTATTGTTAAGTTGCCAGCCCTTTCATCTAAAAGAAACAAAATATTGCATTAATATTTTACACAATTTAATCAATAGGATTGAATGTATCAATTTTGTAAGTTCACATTTTAAGTATTATCTCAAATGAGTAATTTTTCCATGTACTATAAATTTATTTAAACAATAAAAAATTGCACATTTATATTTCATTTAAATTTATAAATGAAATAATTTCTAAAATGATTAGTATAACTCAACATTTATATTGAAGGAAAATTATATTATGCACATTACATGTTTAAAAAATATAGGAAACATTAAATTAACTGTACAGTGTGTTTAAATATTTTCTTCTCCACACAATTTGATTCTATATAATTAAAAGTGGTACATATTTTTGTAAAAAAAATAAAGACTGTCAGAATAAAATAAGTACTTACTGTACAAGCCGAAATTTTTGGCAAAGGATTGTGCACAA
Organism: Oedothorax gibbosus; assembly: GCA_019343175.1. NCBI lineage: Eukaryota > Metazoa > Arthropoda > Arachnida > Araneae > Linyphiidae > Oedothorax > Oedothorax gibbosus. The sequence continues at coordinate 15,203,242 of CM033278.1, forward strand.
AAAAGTTCGAATCCTCGTCCAACAAAATATCGAACAGCCCAGCTGTCTTTTTCTAAATTTCCAGATGCAAAACCTTGATAGGCACAATCAAAGAAAGGAAATAATTTTTTCCTCTGAAAGAAAAATCAAATTTCTTTAGTAGGTTGGTAAAGAAGGTTTTTGAATTATTTATAAGAACCTAAAAAGCCTCTTTACTATAATAAACTACTTTTGATTGAAATTTAAATGGAACAGTATAAAACCGAAACACTGAATGGAATATTTAAGTTACGAAAAATAATAGAAAGCGAAACTAGTAATTGAAGCAAGTAGAAGCAATGTTAATAAAACATGTTTAATTAAATAAGAGCAATTGCAAAGTGTTAGTTATCAAAATATGATAGTTATGTAAAATCTAAATAAAATAAAGACTTTGGATAAGAATAAAATTTTGCATACATAGCAATTTTTCAGGGCTGGGCGGTAACGCGTTACTTGTAATAATTACTTTTTACAGTAATATTATAGGTAATTCGTTGCATTTGAGAACCCAGTAATTTTACAGGTAATTCGTTACATAATTTACGAAAAAGTAATCTTTGTTACAGTAACGCGTTACTTTCATTAATTTTATCATTAACACTCTAATAAATATCCCAGTCCAAAATAAAACAAAAAAATCTTTGAAAAACGAAATAAAAAACTTTCATGTGCTCTTTGCTAAGAGGAGAAATATTGTTAACACAAAAATGAAACGTTCCCTACTGATTGCAGTGCAGTACCTTTAGAAACGGGCGGGACATATGTGTTCCCTTGTCCCAGGGCAATGCTATTCTCCCCACATGTGGGGTTCTGGCTTACCTGTCATCGGGAAAACAGATAATTGCAGGCTACCCGTAGAAAGGTGAAGGATTGAATGGGTTCTTTGTTAAGAAAGTCGTTTTTCCTGCCACTTGGGTTAAGGACAGTCATGTGAAGTTGTTAGGTTCATATCAAAGGCATTTGCTCTGACCCAGAACTCTGGCTAAGTTTAAAGCTTATTCTTGTGTGAAAACTAATGTTTTTATAACCTTCAATATTTTATCTACTCAACATTATTACTTATGAATACTTAAACTAAATACTTAATATTTAATACTATACTTTTTTAAATTACTATAATATATCATTGATAATTTTCTTTTTGAAATGCCTAAGCGAAAGCGCTTTTTAAGTCAATTGGAGATCGAAAATTTGGTTTCAAAATGGGATGAAGTGGGACCAATTTTAATTGATGTTAAGTGTTTATGAATATATACATTTATTTCTTAAATACTATTCAAAAATGAATTATTTTGATTTGCAATTTCTCAATAATGCATATTTTTCTAATTTATAATATAAGTGGTATAATTTAATGATTCTTAAGCTAAAATATGCAATGTATGTAATCGTTAAATTTGTTCATAAATTCACTTTCTAAAACGGTATATTTTTTATTTTGCAGTTTATGTTTCATTTTCATAACTTTAAAAAACGATAATAATATAATTGAGACAAGAGAAGAAATTTTTATTCAGGACATATATTTGAAAAATAGGAGGGTGCAGAAATAAAATAGAATAGATATCAGTAAAATAAATAAGTTAATAATTATTTTTTTAAAGGGACTTTCAAAGACCTTTATTTGATGTGCAACAATGACATGGTTGATATTTTATTTGGACGCATTGATATCTTTGACTGACAATTTTTTTTTTTAAATATACCTAATTTTTCTAATATTTCTTTAAACAAGTACAGCTTTATGCTAAATAAACTTAAGCCCAAAAAATTTTCTATCAAATAATCAAAGCTTTTTTTTTCCCAAAACACTTTTGTGTCATTTCGGGTGCAGGTAATTTATTACCAATACATATAGCTAAAATTAGTAAACAAGCTTAAGATTTTTGCAATGGCTATATTCTGTACTCCCATTGAACATAATCCCTCCACACTTTGAATAATTGAGTTGAGTTCAATGGCTTTTCTGTTTTGACATAGAGAAAATAATTTATTATCTGTCGTTGCAACTGAAGAACGAAACAAGAGAGAATAGATTCCTAGAATACTCGAATACGAGTATGCCGCTGCGAATTTCCTAGAAACCAACAATTTACCCACCCCCCAAGTCAAGTGCGACAAGAAAGGGGAGAAGCACACCCTTCTCAAAGGGTCACGCACTCATTGTGTCCACTGTCATTCTTCGACAAAAGTAGTACCACTCCTAGGGATTATCTACCATGGAGAAATTTCATACCTCCATTGATAGAGAGCGCCCGTCGACAGCACAATCTCGGGGAATTTTTGCGCAGAGTACACTCATCTAGCAGTGATGATGATTTTTTTGAGAATGTAAAAACTAGACATCCTTCCCTTCTACCAAGGCCGATTTTGAGTTGTTTACATCTTTCCAAAGTAACGAGTATAAGATGACTGTATTCTGTACCCTACTAACAATTAAAAGCATGTTTATAAAATATAATACCCCGTTATCAGCCAGTACGGCTGTTGAAAGGTTAGTTCTGGTGGTTTATGTCCCCGACCCAATTATAGCTGTGTAAGCGACAAAAATTTTGAGATGCAGCTTTTGCTGTACCCCAATAAGTAGATTTTCTGCTAACTGTTTAATAAAGTCGATTTTAGAAAAAAAAATCAATTATTCATTTATACTTTATTTTTCAAAACATTTGTAAATATGAAATTTTGTCGTAAAAAGTAATTTTAAAAGTAATTGTAATTGTAATTTGTTACTTTTGAAAATTAGTAATTTTACAGGTAATTAGTTACTTTTTACGAAAATTGTAATTGTAACGAGTTACATTTAAACAAGTAACGGCCCAGCCCTGCAATTTTTATGAAATATGCTATGTATGCCAAATACTTATAGGAAAACTTTTCAAAATAAAGAAATTTGGAAATAAAAGATGTCATATAATTAGCAGCTTATTTGTCATTTTCTTACACTTTATATTTTGAAAAATATGCTTATTTAATAGAGGACAATTAAAATATAACTGACATTAAATACACTTTTGTTTGTAATTAAACAAAACAATTTAGTTCAAAAATCTGTTGTTACAACAATTAAAAATTGTCACAATTTCATGAACTATGCCATTTGTAGAAAAAGCTGACCCTATTGAAAACTTGAAAGTAACAGACAACACATTGTTTAATTAAGGTGGAAAAAATAGTTAATTTTCAGTTTACTTGAATAAAAATACTCTTTCAGATATTTACTGCTTAATTTACTATTAGATATTTAAATAAATTAAAAAAAAATTGGCAACATTTGAGAGCTCTGTTATCAAGCTACTAATTCGGGAAGACTGTTATAGGGCTTGAACTGAAATATGTGCAAGGAACAAAATTATAAAAATAATAAATTGCAGAACCTCCATTAAATCTGCTATTTCTTTCCACTGGTCTTGAGTGAGATCAACTCCTGTAGGGTTGTGTGCACAAGCATGAAGAATGATAACAGAGTTTTCAGGGGCATTCTACAGAAACACATTTCAAAACATCAATTAAGTTTGTTTTCAATTTAAAAATTGTGAGGTATTATATAATTTATATTTCTTATAAATCTATAAAGGTAATACATTTAGGAAAAATAAGTAAAATATTAAAAAAGATGCACATTTTGCCGATAAGTTTTCGCAAAATTAATTACATATAAATACAAGTTTTTCCAATGTTTCCGATCAAAATTGAACTAGAAAAGTATCAACCACCACATATCTTGCGTTTTTTTTGCTATAGTTAAGTAAACATCAAAATAATTTAAATGCAGAAATAAAATACTTCTGGATAATTTTTTATTTTTATATTTAAACACTTATTTTCTCTACATTATAAGTATCTGCTTTTTGTTATCTTTTATTGATATTATTAATTATTAGTAATTTGTACAATTTCAAATCTATAATTTCAATAAGTTTAAACGTGGAAAGACAAAAAAAATAATAATTTAATTTGAAAGTACAAAACAAAAAAAATCTACACAGAAGCACGATGGGGCCTTTTAATTTATATTAAAATGTTACAATTTATATAATAACAATATAAGTTTTAAATATAAATAACTATTAAAAAAATTACTTCTAAATCTTGCTTCATTCCTTCAAAATCAAGATTTCTTTCACTTTTATTCCAATATCTGTATGTATGACAGTTTGGGAAACCAGCATCCACAAAAACTTTACGGTGATTAGCTATAAAAAAAAGTTTTATTTTTATTTATGTAAGCTTAAAAATTAAACCCTATTATTATAACAAAATGAAATTCAAGTTGTGTATATTTGATGCACATATTTGTAAGCAAAAAACTGTTTGACAATTTAAATTAGTTGTTTAATAAAATTCATTTTTTTGCAGTAAATATTAACAAAATATTAAAAATTAAATTATTAAATGCATCGATGAGCTGTTTAACAAAATATTAATACTTACGCCAAGTAGGGGCAGACATGTAAAAATCTTTGGATTTAACACAGCTAGCTAAAAAGTCTGCTCCAAGTCTTAAGGCACCAGTTCCACTTAAGGCTTGAACACCCAGAACCTAAAAATAATTAAGTTGTTACATTAAATCAGAAAAAAATTTAAGCAAACATTCTTTTAATAATTTACAGTACAACATTATGGCTTTAAAAAGCGGTTAGATTACATAAACACGTGAGAATTTGTACAGCCGGTTTTAAAATATATAGAAAAGATACAGTTGTTCAGGAGAGTAGTTGGAAGTTTTATGTTTCTGTTGTATTTATACAGTGGAAAGAAATGATGTTTTTATCCTACTCCAATAATTGTAAGGATTCACTGATTGCTTTACGATTAGGAAAGTTATAAAGAATTTGAAAATTAACTTGCTAACAGTTATACTTTCAAATAAAAATCAAATAACACTTACTAATTACACCTGTTAAAATTTAGTTTAGTCTGTGGTTGGCATTAAAGTGTGTGATATAACACTTAAAGTAAAACCTGACAATCTCCTCAATATTAAACGTGCATTGCTTTTGTAGAAAGCTATATTTTATCAACATTTTTACAGTTGTATATCTATATATAAAAGGCAAAGTCCTGACTCACTGACTCACATATCAACGACCAGCCCAAACTACTGGGAGGTACAGCTACCAAATTTTAGGAAAAAAAATTTATTCAATGAAGGCGTCATTTATTTTTGAAATTCGAACCCAAACAGGTGTAGGAAGGCAAAACATGAGCCAATTTCTCCATAGGAATGACATTGTGAGCATTGTAATAAACTTTTAATTTATGCTTTTCGTTTCCTAGTTTAAAGGAAATTTCAGCGTGAGCAAAAATTAAGTATAACTACGTAAGCACGCGAGTTTAATTTATAGGATTGTTATTTGAATATCATTATTTTATTTATTAAATTAAAAAAAAAATTTGCTGGATCAAATTTCCTCAACTCGATTCTAATTATATTTCTAAATTCTAAATTGAGTTTTTGATATTTTCAAACGGTAAAAATTGAAGATGGAGGAATTTTTTCAGCATATAATGAATTTTTAATTTATAAATTTTTGCATGTCTGTTTCTTATTTTGCTTTTGTCATGACATGTACAATACAATCATGCATCCACTTTTTGTATTAATGCTGATATCATAATGGGAGGAGATTATAATATCCTGATGGGGTGCTGACCAGTGGAGAGGGGATTAATTGGCATAAAATAAAAGTTGTTACAGCTAGGATATAATGGCAGGTCTGTTCATTGGTGACTTTAGGCGAGCTTGACAATTTAAGGTAAGGTTGCTATACCTATAGGTATAGTTGTATGACGGAACAGCTATGATAGAATGGCCGGTCACGATTTGTGTTACGTTGCCAAACAGCAAAAATCCCCAAATGTGGCGAACATTTCACCTAATATTTCATGCAACTCGATAGGTACAATTACATTAATTTCGATTAGATACTGATTAATTAATTAGTAAAATTTAAAGCTTACCAAAAGTCGCCAATGAACAGACTGGTCATTATAACATAGCTGTACCATAAAAAAATCACCGTTATTAAGGGTACACCCGTGCAACGCAGGGTTTATGAAGCTAGTTTTTTTATAAAAATCACAAATCGGATGTACTACTTTGAAATGACAAACAATTTTATTTGGTGCACAAGATACAAAAAGCTAGTCAAGCATACCCATTCTTCGAAAACTCACTATGATCACAAAACCGGACATCAGCCCTGTTTTTTGATAAGATTATGTTCTGTTTTTTTTTTTCGTAGGTTAATTTCACATTATAACGAATCTGTATACATTAATATTTAGGAAAAGCAGTTAAGGCTTATCAGAAAATTTTATAACTACTGCATTCCTGCTAAAATGGATAACTTCCCTTTGCACTAACAAATAGATCTCAATATTTCAGATTTTTGTAATCAAAACTCAAAAATTAGTTTGGGGAGTTACTTCATTTGTTTGACATATACTACAATTAGTTTAAAGTGAAAGAAAAGCCACCTTGTTTTCTTTGATAGCAGGGTTGTCTTCGCCTAAGAGCATGGAAGATGCAGCCTTACTGAATGATTCTAACCCTAATTGGCCAAGATATTCATGGTTTAAAGTATCATCTGCAGCAATGCACTTCTCGGTTTCTCGAACAACTGGTAACACCCAAGGTTTTCCTTCATCGTTTCTGTAAGCTGAAGAAACAAAAAATTAGATAAAAATTCAAAATGCTTATTATAATTTTACATAAGGATGGTTATAGAATACAACATGATTTCACAGGTTTTAAATTTATTTAAACTTGAAAAAATCCTTAAAGTAAATTGCAACCGGACATCATGTTTTTGGTGGGACAGTCCCGCTATTTGTTCCACTGTCTGCAGATCTCCTGCGAATTCCCCGGTAAAATTTACAACGTTTCTGTAACAGCCCGAAAAAGAAGAGGAAATATAAATCAACATATTTTACAACACTTTTGTGAATACTCTTTGTAAAAAAAAAATTGTTACCTTAAAATTATAGCTTTTTGTTTTTAAAATTGATTAATCAGGATCATGGCTGGTAACTATTTATTAGTTATTTCAGATTTTATTTTAAAGTACTTATACAGAGGCTCAGGTGAAATTTGGTTTTGTAGTCATATTTTATTATTCAGACTTCAGAGCAATTTGTTTTATTTGTGACAAGAAACCATTAGTTGCATGAGTAGGTTTTGAGCTTGATTTTGCTTATCACCCATGTTTCTTATCAAAGTGAAGACAAGAAAATAAGATCAAGAAATCAGAACAAAACAAATATTTCTATCATAAGAATATACCATTTGAAAATTATTATCTTATCTAAAGATAGAGCCCAAGAGAAGCGATAAATATCAATGTTATTGAAAATTGAATTTTACACGTGCTGTTCATTTCACAATTTGAAATATCTGATGCAAGCATACGATAAACATTAATTTCAAAACTTTTTTATAGAAAAATGTAAATTTCAATGCAACTTTCTATAGTAAAGCTTTCTAAAGAACAGCTTTTTATTATAGCTTATTGACCAAACTTAAAAACACAAGATGGTTTTAACTTTCCTAACACTTGGAAATTTTTTTTCCTATGACAATACTTAAAACAATTGTTTTAGAATTTTTTTTAATAATTCATTAAAAAAAATAATGCCACAATTTTAAGGTTATAACACCTTGCTCCTAACATGTTTTTTAAACTTAATATTTGGGTCTTAATAATAAAAATAGACGATTTGAGGATAAATTATTTCTATGGGCACGATTCTTATTTGGTTTTTTAAATTGTCACAGAAGCAATAAATTGCGAATCTTGATTATTTAACGTTTACTTCTAAAATTTAAAGTTACATAGGCTCCTAGTCTTTAAACAACAACTTTATTTTAAATGTCATGGTGAGAAAAACTTAACATACAATTAGCTGAAAGCTTTTCAGGACACCACATTTGATTTATGCTATAGCAGATTGCATCTGTATATAGATTTGGACATAATTTTATGAAATTAGCTTGTTTCAGATGACATTAATAGGCGATTAATTCCTTCAATCTTTCATTCCTGCTCTCCTTCGATCTGTGCATGGTTCCCACCTGATATTGATCACCAGTTGAGGCTCGAGAAAGTAATTATTTTCATTCAGCATTTCAGTTGCCACTCAATACCTAAAACATGTCCATTGAAGGGAAGAAGTTTACGAATAAAAGAAATGCAGGTATCGGAAAGCACTAAGTGGGCATATTTGTAAATTAACACTACCTTAAACTTTAATATTGATGAAATAAACACATGCTCAATTTATAACTTTACAAATGAATAAGGATCTTGGCTAAAAAATAACCCCTAACTGTAGTAAAATATGACCTTTTCTATTACCAACGGCATAAACACATAACTTAACGTACCTAATACTGAAAGAAAGCAGCAGTCTTTAGAAGTTGAATTTAAAAAATACTTCCTCGGCTACTATTCAAAATAAATTTCCTTCTGACAATTGGCTCCATGTATACACGGATGGTTCCTCAAAAGATGCAACTAAAAATCCTGGTGCTGAAGCTTATTCTAAGCATCTTTAGTGTCAGTAACACTGTGGGAAAGTAGTGTGACAATCCTTATCGGCATAATTCGACTTTAGATCCTCATAGCACTGGATGTAATAGGCCTAACAACTTTTTTTTGTGTGTGGTTAATTTAATTTTTTTTGGTCGTCGGAGTGGCCCACTTGCCCTTCAAGGTGGGCTAAGTGGGTCCCCCTCGAATATATTTTTATACGTAACTAGTAGAGATATGGTGGGGAAAGTGGGATAATCTACATGATTTCTCGAGTCTTTGAAAAAAAATCACTGAAGTAACTTCATTAGTTCCCCCATAGCAACTTTTCTGACATGCGAGCTTGCTAAAAGAAAAAAATGTTAATTTTCAACTTTTTATTTTTGCATGTAGTGTAACCTAGATGTTAGGGCTACAAAGTTTAAACTGGCCTATGACAGTGTTACATGCTATTGAACATTATAGCTTGATATATCGTTGGTAAATGTGTATTTTGAAAGTCTCTTGGCAAGTTCATTTAGTTTCAACACAACATCTTGTAGAAATACATCATTAATGTCATTAGTTTCAGGGAAATTATGACACGTAGTTGGGTCTTTGTGCATGTATTTCATGACAACTTCATTGTTTGGATTGTCATTTAATACCAAAAACCAACATAATATTGCTTTTGCCTTAACAAGGGCACCATTTTTAAGTTCTGTGGTAGTGGGTTCATCTTCGGAATCACTACTGGTAGAGTCATCGAGAGGCCACATCATCGACATCCTCATATTCTAAACTTGAGCTTACCACAGCCTTTATTTTTTTAGGCTTAGATTTACTGTTGGAGGTGCTCGATGATGTGATCTAGTTTTGGTTCCGACCATGTGTAATTACTTTGGCGTTGACTACTTCACTTCAGTTCAAAAATACCAATTGTTTTAATACTACAAATGGAACTGAGGCCTAGTGATAACATATTTAAAACCCATAAAATATTCTTTAAATCAGTACAGTTTACATATGTGTGCTGTAAGTTCTGCTTTGCGATTTTAATAAAATTTGTTCATGCACCATTAATTTTATTCAGTCAATTAGAGAAACTCAACCCGACATTATGAAAAAAAAATAACTAGGTGAGTTAAACCCTATGAATCAGTAATTATGACTATTTTTAAGTATATTAAAGAGTTGGGGCAAGTGAGCCACCCCTGGCCCACTTACCCTGTCATTGTGGTGGCCCACTTACCCAAAATGCGGGACAAATGGGCCCCCCAATTTTGTTTTAACCTTATCAACATTACAAGTACATGACATTACAAAAAGATACTATGTTTTATACACTTTCAAAATATCTAAAATTTTGTTTTGTATCATAAACCGTTTGGAAATAAATAAAAAAAAAATAGTATGATGGTGCGAATTACGATAGGATGTAATTTAAAAAAATTGTCCCAAAAAGGATTTTAAGTACCTTGTTACATACGAAAATGAAAACGATGCCATGATAATGTGTCCTATTATCTATTGGGGTAGATACATAAAAATATTGTAAAATTTTTTTAAAGTCAATAATCAATAATTGGGGAAATGGGGGCCCCCCCCCCCCCAAACCCTCCTGATGGTATTTAATGATTTGGACGTTATAGTAAGGTTAAGTGTAGGATTATTTGGCATTTCTAACTACTCTAAAAATGGTTATATGCTTGAAAACCCCTGCACTTTTAACTTTTTACAGAAAATAAAATTAATTTGTTAAAAAATATTCCTAGCACATTTGATTTTTAATAATTAAGTACTAATTTAAAATGAATAAGTTACAAAAGGAGTATAAAATTCTCAAAAGATGAGGAAAATTTGAGAGATAAAATGAAATAAGTACATTGTAACACAAATAAAAAAAAAACTAGGTTTTTTAAATAAAAATCTAAAGACCAATTAAAAATAAAATTGAAAGAACTTACCGCCAATTCCTAAATCAACTTTATTAGGAAAGGTGTCTTCCTTGTATGCCTTTCCCAAAGCAAATATTTCTACAGGGGGTGCAGCTTCCACGCAAACAAAGCGAGACATTTTTATTAGCTTAAATCAAAACCCGGCAGCTATAGAAAATATCAGTAATACAGAACAGCTTGAGAAACAACCCACGGTGCCTTATCCTTATTCCGACCTTGTCGATAATACAGCTTCAATGTCAGCCGCTTTCCTTTTTATTATTTCCCGACTCCGTTGTGTGTCAGTGTGACGTAAAATTAGAGGCAAAATCAAATCATGTTGGTGTTAGATCACATGTGGTTAATGTGTAAAATACATTGTATTTAGCTTTAATTTTCTTTGAAACGTGGTGGGTTATTGGAGGCTATGGTTATTGGCGATTTTAATTATTAAAAACGAAACTTTAAATGAATGTAAATCTAAAAATGATAATAGCCGAGGTTGAATTATGAACATTTCCGACTGTTTATTTCCATCGCAGCCCCCATGTTAAGCTTTAACACAGCTAATTACGCTTTGTAAATGAAAACCGTGGTCAAGATGATTTTTCATTTTGGTTTGCTTTTTATTGCACTTTCAGCTATTGACAATAGCTTGCGTTTATCGTGCTTGATCAGAGACCCGCTTTTCCTTCAGCGTTTTGGTTTCCTAAGTCTTTGATATATCGACGGCAATCAACAAAGACTTGTTTGGTTTTAAACCATAATCGAAGGACGAAACAATGTCCTAACTAACGTTTACCTAATATTTTTACCGATCGAATAACTTCACGAAAAGTTGGGTGAAATCTACTGTGGTTTGGGACTTTCAAATTCTGCAATGATATAAATTATCTTTAACATATAAAACATGGTACGAAAGAAAAAAAATCATATGGAAGGAGACTAGCTTTCATGTTAAAAGGCCTTGGCTGAATCCATAATCATCATAAACGATTCTTATTTGAAGCATGTCCTACTTTAGGGTAGGATAATGTGAATAATTTTAAGTTGAAAAAAATATAATTTTAGGTTGAATTTCTATGTAATAGAAGTTTAATGCTTATGATTTTTCCTGTGTAAAATGCCATAAAAGTGAAGGCCAAGTAAATTGTTGGTGTCCCTAAAAGTTTTCCATAATGCTCTTAATCCTCATTTCATTACTTATTTTTTTAAAAAAAATAATAGTAATTTTACTGTTATCAAGTCTTTTAATGTAATAAAATATACGATTTGACAGTATACCTATCTTGCTTTTAACAATACACACCGATGAAAAGTGTGGTGATGTGTTTCTTTAAACAATTGATTGTGATTAAAATCAAATAACATTTGAAACTATATTATTCAAAATAATTGGAAATTTCAGTATCATTTCTTAGTTAAAATAAATAAAATCAGTCCAGTCAGTTTAATTTTAAAATATAATATTAGACATTCAAAAATATTTTAAACTATTTATTATATCAATATACAAGCAGTTCATATTACATAAAATTATTTGTTGCAACTTCCGACAATCTAAGTATCTCACTGTTTTTAAATATTAATTTTCTATAAGTTCATTTACGAAACTTTCTATTTGATCTTCATCCTTTACTCCAACAAAACTTTTCTGGGGTGCACCATTTCGATAACCAAGAACATGTGGTACAGCTGTGACCTATAAACATATAAAAAAATACCAATGTTAATCTTTTAAAATCATAAATCATTAATAATACGTGGAAACATGATGCAATCAAAAACTGCTCCCAATGGTCAACACGTATTTAGTGCTAGCCAATGTTAGCATTGCACAACCCAACGTCACCATTTTGCTTAGAGAAACCGCCAATGAAATGTTTACATATTGCTAGATTATCTATGTCTCTCGGAAAGAATATAATGCACAGAGGTCCAGTGGCGGATCTAGCCATAGGGCGATGGGGGCGCCCCCTCCTCAAGTTCTGTTGACCGTCTTTTTTATTTTTGAAAACAAAATTAAGACAAAATTTAAATTTATCTTCTTTTTCAACCAAAGTTTTTAAATAAAGCGTTAGAGCAGATAAATATTTTTACAGTTTACAGAAAGAGCATTTAACTGTTGGTGCCGATTTATTTTTCATTTGTTTTGTCGTGTTTTTTTTTTATGAATTCACAAATCTTTGAAGGTCACAATAAAATGAAGAAAAGGAATAACGAAAACTAGCCAATCACAAAATTCCGCACGAATAAGATTGGGGAAATAATTTTTATTTTTATTTATTTGGGGGTTGACGCGGATTATATTCCACACGTGAACGATGAATATTTTGTGAACGTTTAAGGGTTTTAGTTTGCTTACATTATCCAAGTAAAAATAAGTGTACTTCAATTCGGGAGTTTTCACGCTTTTTCTCTACTTTCAAATTTCATAAGAGCAAGATTGGAAAATAAGAGTAAGTTATAAGCTTCTATACTTAATCAATAAGTTCTTCTTATTTTTTTTTTGCAATTGCCTCAATGATATAAAAAAATATATACGTTAAAATTTTTGAAGTTGCTGACTTATAATATTTGTGAAGGTGGCATTTTAAAGACTATCATGTGGGGTAGGTTAGTTTGAATTATCGTCGCAGCTGGGGGTCACGCTTTAGGTTGTCCACCTAACCGGGACATATGCCTAGCACCCCAGAGCCCTTAGTCACGAAAGCTGAATTGGGCATGGCAGGCCTTGGCCCACCAATGGGCTGTTGCGCCGAGGAGTTTAGTTTAATTAATTGGTTAGTTTCTAACAAATTATTATGTGATTTTCAAGATATACAGTCATTGTTTGCCTTGTTTATATGTTAGCTACTTTGCATCTTCAAACAAAAAATGAAATAACTTTATTTATTATTTTCATGAAATACTTCGCTAATACCTGTTTCAAACCTGTTGTTGTATACACTAATTTCTTAAAAACTAATTTTTGTGCAATTAGTTTTGTATTTAGGTTAAGTAAGTTAAATTTTCAATAAAAACATGCTATAACAAATTGATTTTTCTTATTTATTTTACTTAATTTTTATTTAAAAAGCAATATTTATCTATTTAACAATACAAACATTAGTATGTTAGGTTAAATTAGTTTGAATTTTTTCGGCGCACTAGAGTTACCCGAGGGCTATTGACGACGGGCGTCGTAATTTAGAACCACAATCAAATGACGAGCCGACACCTGAGTAGGCACCCAACGAAACCTTTAAGGGTGACATCGTACGCAGCGTCGGGACTTTGGAGCATATTTAACATGTGCTCCCTCTACACAGGGTATTATTCATCAGACATTTTTGGCTGCACGACCATTTTATAGGTCGGAGTTATTTTGGCGATGCCTGGACCCGAACCTGGGACCTCCCTCGTGCAAGGCGAACGCCTTAATCGACTAAGCTCCCCAGCCCAAAACAAACAATAGTATGTAAAATTAGTAATGTAAGTTCATAAATAGTAATTAATAAAAAAATTAATAATAAAAATATGTATTTAACATGGAAAATTAAATGAAAAATTAATTTCAATTAAAAATATTTTTAATTAGAAATAATTCTAATCAAAAATGATTAAAATTCAAACTAATTTTGATTAAAAATAATTTTAAATGAAAATATAAAAAAAATTGCCTGCCGTGCCCATTACAGCTTACGTGACCAAGGGCTCTGGGGTGCTAGGCATGTGTCCTGGTAAGGTGGTCAGCCTCACGCGGAACCCCATGAAGACATTGGGAGAACATGTGGTGAACATGTGTTTAGTTCCCAAGCATGCTTGGTACTCATTTTATCACCCCACTTAGGAGATGAAAGACTGAGTCAACCTTGCCCAATCTGGTACTCGAACCCTGGACCTGGCTTGGCAATGCGAAGCACTGCCACTAAGCCACTGGGTCTCGACTTATCTCATTTTACTAACCTAAAAAAACTATTTCCCAAAATATTTCAGAAATTTTAATTATCTTTAAATTTGTGGTATATTATTATTAAAGTTTAAAAAAGCAGTTAGATTATGAAAAATATGTATCAAAGTTAATTTTTCAAGTAAGTAGAGTTATGAAATATAACACACTAGTTTGCTTTTTTAGAAAAGAGCCTGTACTTATGGTTTTAAAACAATGTTACATTACTGCAGAATGGAATATTCTTGAATCATTTCAAAAACAGGTTTAACTGTACACAACAAATCTGTTTTTTTTACTTTTAGTCGTCACATCTAATACCTCAACCTATCCATAGACAAGACAACAACAACAACAACTTTTAGTCTTTCTGAAATAATGATTAAAACGCCTAGACTTTTTAATATTTCCAGCTTCATACCAATGTAATACAAGATAATTAAATTGGATGGGATATAGGTTCCAGATTTTAATTGTCAGTTGTGAAAAATCATTTCAGAGTAACTATACTCAACAGGGCTAAAAAATCTGTCCGTCCAAGTGGTCAAAAACTCCCTGCGGACGGCTATATCACTGTTAATATCCGTGACACATTTTTTAATTTTTGTTTTCAGACAAGAGTCTACTGCCTCACTTCTAAAATGTCCCTCTGATCTAGAAATCCTGTTAATTGCTTCGTCAGACCAAATGCACATGCTCACGTAATCTGTAAACAACAGAAAAGTTGCTTTGTGCATGTGCATTTGGACTTTACGAAGGAATCAATAATTATGTACAAAACACATTATGCACTGCTCTTAAACGAGAAACGCAATTATGAACATCTACCTAAATGGAAAAGCACTTTCAGATTTCTGTGCAGAAACCTCTGTAAATCATTGGCCTGATTGTGAAACTGGCAAACGTTATATTTGATTCTTTTAAAAAACACAGTACCTTCAGATATTGACATTCCAGATAACTTGACCACCGTTCTCATTTATAAATGATTTCATAAAAAAGAAATGTTAGATTACTATATTAGTAAAGTAGCATTTCTTTTCTTACTGTATAATGCGATCATGGCCAGATTAAGCTGCGTACGGGCCTGTTGGCAGGGGATTTTGATAAGCCCCCCCTAATGAATTTTTGTATTAAAAAAAGTCTTACCCCCTTAATTTATTCCTTCATATAAAAAAATGATTCCTACAAAAATATTTTTTCAATCAGGCACTGTATTGTATTTAAACAAATATAGCATTTTATAAATATGTTAATTCTTAAAAATCAGAAACTTGATTATTTTCTCTGTTTACAGTTTATAAAATATGCAGTTATAAAATATGTTGTTAGACTCGAGAGACAAGGCGTAAAAAACTGCAGCATTTTATTGATCTCTAACCAATTTAATGCTCTTTTAAACGCAATTTTATGATTTCAAATAAATCTATGTCCAAATTATATTTTCTAAGCCTTCCTTATTTAAATAAAAAAAAACTAATAAAAAATTGAATCTGAAATAAGATGGATAATTGAATTTTTTTTAGCCTCTAAAAAAGGACAAGGGCCTGTAGACGGCTACCTACTTTGCCTAATTGCTAATCGGACCATGAATGTGATTTTATTAACTGCTAATTCATTTTATTTATATAATTCGTGCAAATTATATAAATAAAACTAAACTCCTTAGCGCAACAGCCCATTACTGGGCCAAGGCCTGCATTTATTTAGAAGCTATTTAAATAATTAGAATTTGACGGGTACATTGTTGAACAAGTTGTCCTCAAGACGGGTAAAATATCTGAGTTTTTGCGAGGCCTAATTATTTTCAAACTATTTTTAGAAGTTGAAGTGGAATGTTTACCAGATTTCTGTTTCTTTTTCGTTTGGAAAAATAACAAAACATTCAAAATGTTCATAAACAAGAAGCACAGTGAGATAGAAATTCCATATCTTACATTATATTCCATGGCGAGCTCAGCATTAGTATCAATATCCACTTTGGCTAAATGAACTTTATCATGATGTTTTCCAATTACAACCTCTAATCGTGGCTCCAGAATTTTGCATGGTCCACACCAGCTACAATTAAAATGTAATGCAGGTTAAATATTTCATATTAATGAGACAGTATATGAATTTTCTAATATGCACAAATAAAGTGAAACATACCTGGCCTGAAAGTCTATTACAACAGGCAATTCACTTTTAACTACCATTTCTTGAAAATCCTTTTCATCTTGGATTTTAAATATTTTTCTTGGAATGCTAGATGTTGTTATAGACCTTGCATACAAATTTGATGATCCTAAAGCTGCTTTTAAAACGCCGAAGGAAATTCGAGTACTTATATTTGCCATGACTAACTGTTATAGTTAGTACCTATGATAAGGGGTTATATATATGTAATAAAAATTCAAGAAATTAAAAATTTCAATTTATTTGTTTGTTGTGGTTGGTACAATTGAACGTTTTCCCGCTGTGGCGGTCAAATTTCACTTCTACCATGAAAAGCTTAAACACAGCTAACTACGTTTCCTAACTTAACGACGTTTGCATGTAAAAATAATTTTGTTATTATTCTTTTGATGTTTAATTTTTTAAATTTTCATAGGTTGTATCAAATCCTTTATGTTCAAATTTTATTTAGTTTATTAGGGATTAGTTTTGGGTGTCATAGCCACTCGTGTAGTCTATGAGTTTCTTTATTCCAAAGTGGCAACTGTACACGGTTTTTTTTTTAATTTGCAAAATGCAAATTTTATTTTAGAAAATCGTTATGATTTCAATTCGACCCTTTTTCTCTTGTGACCATTTTATACCAATTTCCTTACCTATATTGTATTCGGACTCTAGTTTTTTGTTTTTATCAATGAACTTATGAATGAATAGAATAATTTATTTTTAAGTTTGACTTATTTAATTGATTGATTGGGCATGTCGTCGAAATCTCCGATTACCTTATCTAACTTTTTTGTTTTTAATTCTTCCTTCTGTCGCGGTGAAAATGATGTAAGTTTACTATTTCGATGTATTATAAAATTACAGTTTGTTTTCAATGAAAATTTAATTTTTTTCATTAATTTTACTTCACAGCACTCTTTTGCATAAAGTTAACCCTTTCAGATAAGGCAGTGAAGCGTGTCTCTAATTACTGGTGTATCTTCAATAGGATTTATAAAGAATACCAAAATTTTCTTTACTTTCTTATTATATTTTGAATCTTTGGAAATGTTGTATTATTACTTTTTTAATGAACTAAGATTTTCTCAAAAAGTGATATTTTTATTTTATTACTAGTATTTTGGCAAATAACATAAGTAAGCAACATAAATAAGGAATGCTAATTAAAGAGGGGTACCTTACTCCTAGTTATGCTGACTTTACCTTCAAGCTCCTATTTTTTCCCCCATTACTCTCTTTTCAATTATTTCATTCTCTTCTTTGAAAGACTACCAAACCATGGTCATACTTCTATCCAACTGATACTAGTCGCTGGCCCGGCAACTTTTCAAGCTTGGCGCCATTTCGAAAATAATGTTTTCAGAATGCTGTCTTGCCATGCGCTTTTTTTGGCAACCCCAACACCTATCTTAATCCTCTTCTGAATGTGTGAAACATTAGTTTAACATCTGCTTCTTTTGAATGGTGTACATGCTTGCCAAAAAAGTTATTTATTACTCAAACTCCCCAAATTTTTAAATTTGGCAGCGGGCCAGCAAGTATGATTTTACCCAAACCATTGCAATTTAAATAAGCTGATTTCTTTATATTATAGATTATATAAAATATAGAATGGGTAATAATGGTGTGTAGGAATTCAGTTAGCGCATCTCTATGTTTCTTGGTAATGAATCGATTACTGAGTGATTTTCTCCTTATCAAGAGTTTCTAAAGTTTAAAATTGTTTTATCTTTACAGGAGCAAAATAAAATATTATACTTCTATCCCACCGAAGTCGACTTGAACACTAAAGTAAGAACTGTTGGATTGTGTGAAGCCGTTATAAAATTTTCAGAGTAAGTAGTATAATAAGAAATAATTTTATTGATGCAATTTTATAACTTTTGTACAATATATTTTTCTTTGGTAGACATGTTTTAAATATTAACTGCTAAATGGAGATGAATAGGCCCCATTTTATGTTTACTGTCAATTTGTTGTGCTATCTTTTATTTTCAAATATTTATTTTATTGTATAATTGATTTTACATTGAATTTTTTTTTTAGAACATTTGGGACATCTGTATGTGAATCTTTGCATACACAAAAGACAAAACAGGTGTTTTTGGAGCCTGAGCCTGGTTTTTGGATGGTTATGGTATGAAAATTAATATTATTTAAAAAATCGTTTAAGGGAAATAAATGTTCGACAATTTAAGAAAAAATGGATGTGAAATTTAAGAAAAAAAGATGTGAATTCAGTAAAATATTTTTAAATGACATTTGAAAACAGTTAAGTTTTTAAGCTTGCTTCTTACTCTTGGGGATTTATCTTAATAACAAAATTATGAAGTATTACTTTAGGTTTAAATCAAAATTTAACTTATGTCTATGTGATAAATTTAAAATTGCTACTTAGATATTGTATAAGGACTAAAAATCGTAGAATATTTATTAACAAGGTTAATTCAAGCTAATTCCTATTAATTTAAACAATAATTATCTATGTAAATGTTTTTTTTTGACCATGTGAGCTAAACAAAAGTAGAAAAGTCTTTTAAACTCAAATTGTTAAAAACTTTTTTGTTAATCTTATCACTCTCTTGATTGTAACTGTCACCAGGTTCACCTAAGAAGCTAATAATTTCATTTAATTATCTTTTTTTGTCTAGAAATTAAATATTCCATGTCAACAAAAAACAAGAGATGGACAGACCTATGTAGAATATTTTAGTGATGATATTCAAGATCATGTTTATCAATCGTTGTTATTAAAATCATACAGGATGTTCACAGTAAGTATATTTTGAATTATGTTGAACTATTAATGATTTAGTGCAATAAGTAAATCCTTTTCTAAAACTGAATGTTTCTTACTTTCGTTAGCACACCTAACTTTACTTATTTTCAAAAATACAAGTTCTTTGATTAAGGGTTTGTCGTGTATTGATTATAACAGATTAAGATCTTTAAGCATATATTTCCTGAAAAATAGGAGAACAAGAGGATATTTAATTCAGTTATTCAAATTAATCGAGAAAGGTAGACATGGAAAGCGCCGGTTTGAACTTAATTGAACCAAAGAACATGGTCGGAAAAAATAATCCTGCTTTTAAAGGGACGTAAGAAAACATTATTTTTAATATTGAATTTATATGTTTTTTCATTTTATTGTAATATTACAAGCATAAATTATCAAACTTTCAACTAAAGTGAGGTTGATCATTATATTAAATCTATTACAAAAAAGTTGTTAAAAAAATTTACCATTGGCGTCCAATGTTACTTTAGGGAAATTATCGGTCATCGGCTAAAAACACATCAGCCAGCCTATGTAAACCAATTTTTTTTTAAAACAAACAAAATCCGATATATCTAAACTCTAGTAATAATTGAGTTGTCCAATTCCTTGTTTCGAAACGATAAGTCGAGGACCAGGGCTCGTTTCAAGCACATCCGTCAACCCTGGGGAGAGGGGTTAGTCTCCAATTAAAGTAGCTTTTTCGGACCTACACTTATGTAGACCAAAGGAATTCGGCCCGGGCCCAATTTCTCTTCATCTTGCTTATCTGAATTTGCGATCTCACCAAAGAGATTACGTACTTTTGTGTAAACCGCACATCTGTTTTGCCATAGGCCCACCCACTCCTGAGGCTTCTAGCTAAATATTGTGTATCATCGAGTAATAAACTGCCACCACACAGTTTTTTTGTTTGTTTTTATTTAGTCCACGCCTGATTCCTTGAAACTTTCTTACAAAAACGCATCCGTTTTTTTTTTCAGTAAGCGACTACTTTGTTTTCATTCCTAGCTGTTCATTTCCGAGATTCGAGTTTTGTTAAAAATGAATAAGATTAGTGTTTTTTTTCTTTTTCAAAGGCCCGTTTTAAATTTATCTAGTCTGAGGTTCTGATTTTAAATTCTATTGTGATTGGAATAGATCATACTAATAATAAATAAAATATTTGGATTATCCAAACTTCATAATGGAAAACTTAAATTACGTTACTGCGTTATGTTATAATATAGTTTTAGTTCAAAATGAATTGTTCAACCAAACTTCAACGCTTCATAATATTTGCTAGTTCGCCACATGATCGTGTCATAGGGTTTTTCTAGTTATGAACACATTTCGGTCAATCCAACCTTTATATATTTTGTTACTTTGAAGTATGATAAAAAGGCCGGTCCACTACTTTATGATTTCATGGCCCACTACTTACGTCTGCCGAATTCTCTAATACTAAACTAACGCACAATTAGTTTTAAAATATATATTAAAAAAAGATTTTCTTGACATCGGCCAAAAAAGTTGCGGAATAACTTGCCAGTTACATTCTGCTTATTTGACACCTGTCCCATATCCATATGCTTTGTGGTTCAAACTGAGATAGATTACAAACAGACACACAGTCATAATTCAAAAGTATAGATACCATAAGTGTTCGTAATATGTATCCCTCAGATGTGGTAATAAAAGAAAATTACTTCTTGGGATAATGAGTCCTTAAAAATTGTATGTGTTTCATAAATAAAACATAAATTGAATCGCTTAAGTTTGATTGAGAACCAATAGATTAAATTTTGGCATTATAATTTTAGCTTATGAATGACACATTTAGCAATATTATTGGAGGAAAGAAAGAAAATGTTGTTAATTTGAAGAAACGTTTGAACCAGTTCTACGAAAATGTAAGTATTTTTTAAAAATTCTACTTAAAGAATGATTGTCTGCCTCTTATTAGTAATCTCCTGCTAGTTTATTTTTAATTAAATTAGTACAACTCATTTATAATTATTGTTAAATTAGCTTCATAACTGAAGATTTTTGATTATAAATCAATATTTCCTTTATCGGTTTTAATATTCTGTAGCCAATCAGTTCTCTATTAGTATTCTAATCAGTATTATTAAAATTTAAGATAGCAAATTCAGGTATTAGACTTAAAAGCCCTACAAATTATCACACAAATTTCCTTAACTGAACCTTGTTGCTGGTTTTTAAAGGTTATTTTTTCTGTTGCTTTTTGTATGCATGCTTTGATTGCATTTTTTTACTTGTTTTATATTCTTATTCTAGTTAAACCATGCATTTTTCTTTAAATTTCTCATTATAAGTCCTACTGCAAAAAAAAAAAAAAAACTTTCAACGCATTTAACTTGATTTGTATATTTGCTCTGCTTTTGTGACTCATTTTTGATATTTAACTTTAAAATCTATGTTTCTGTGCATAATATGGAATGGTTTTGTATAGAATTTCAGGATTGAACTCATGAAGATGATAGGTAGTCTAATGCAGAGGCAATTACATGCCAATTCATTTCACACAGAAATTTGACCCCCCTCCCCCTTCAGTAAGGTACAAAAAAGTTGCATTGGATTTGGATAGAGGCACATAAAAAATCCATTCAGCTCTGTTTTTATTTCTTATGAATGTTTAGAAGAGGCTTTAAAAAGTACATTACTCTTAAATATTGCATGTTGTTGCTACTACTTTCAATAGTTTTAAAAATCAAGATTACATATTTAGTACACTTTAATGGTGTAATGGCTCTTTATATGGTCAGCTGGCTGTTGTAAACTTTTACTAGGTGCCTAATGCTTTAATTATTTATCATACCTTTTTCTGTGGCTTTTTCGAGCTTCGGAAATTAGTCATTTCTTTAAGCTTTATAAATTGTGTCCAACAAAAAAATGTTCATGATTTAGAAAGATTTTCACAAGATAATATTTCTATCCCTACTTTATTTTTTTATCGATAATTTTTTTAAAAATAAAAACTTTTAGTCTAACAACTATGTATTTTAGAATCTGAATCCTATAAGAAAACAAAATCAAATGAGCACAGAAAAATTATGTGTTGTTACAAAAAGTACTTATGTAGCTTCATAATCACATAGAGAAGTTTTGTTATGTAATGGATACTGAAATAAGTGAAGTGTTAAAAATATTGTAATACAAGCATCGCCTTTTCTTTCTGTTTTCCCCAGTATCTAATGAATTTAAAGTCCAGCGATGCTGATCTTCTGGATATTTTTCAAGGGATCCATTTTTTACCTCTTGAACGCTATTCCTTTCTCAAAATTCTCTGTTTTATTAATCAAGTTGAAGAGAAATTTAGGTAATAACCTTTTTGTAAGACTTATACTCACATGTAAATAGTTTTTATATAAATAAAATTATTTAATGGCAATGTCATGAATATTTTATGTTTGGCTGCAATCTTTTCTCGTACTTACTATATTACATATATATTACCATCAAGTTTATGATCTGTATTTTATTTTAAAGAAAATACAGACGCCAAATTTCAAAAGTTCTAAAAACTACCTTTGATTGAATTTTTCTTTTGGATTTCAAGTGTAAAAATTAATAGATTATAATATTTCCTTAAGGGTTTCCATATAGGTTAAGCAAAGTTATGAAATATTTTTAAATTGTTTTAAAATTATTTTTTAAAGCAATGACTTATTTTATGTGTGTAAAAAAGGCCTTGAAAATAATTGTATTTAAAGCTTTTGATGCATGATAATTGGTAAATAAGGATATTTACTAGGATCACCTGTTTTCATTTGGAATAACATCAACATCAAAAATCAAAATGAGCAAAATAAGGGTTCTGTTTTTAATGTGATCAATAGAGCATTCTGTTGGTGATTTTTTTAATTAACTGAAAATATTGCTGGCTCTTCAAGATAAGCTTTCTTGTTGAGAGTTACATTTTTTAAAGAAATCATTTATGTATTTATGACATTGCCTCGGTATTCAACAATATTTGTACAAAAGTGACAGATCCGAATTATTCAAATTACAGAGATAAATATTTTTTTAAAGTGATTTTTTTTAGCCTGTAAAATTTGATGGATTGAAGTTTTTTTTATCAAGATGGCCAGCTTTATATTTAACACTAATATCCAGGGCCTGATCTTCCTACAACTAATTGACTTTTGTTCTTAAAAATTGAATTTTATCTTCCATAAGGTGCCCCTAAATTTCAGTTTCTTTTATGCTAAATGTTGTAGACCGCTAAAATTTCAATATTTTGAGATCTCACTTTGACATAAACCTAACCTAAATGGTCTGATCGATGTTATAAGGACGCTGATAAAATGGTAGAAAAAATATGATACATCGGCGAATTAGCACCATCATTAAGGGCAATCATGCAAAACATTTCCTGTAAAGGGGACCCAAAATTTGTTGTGCCTATGGTCTATGTTTTCTATACCAGGCCCTGCTAGTATGCCAAGTATAAATTAATCCCTTCTAACTAATATGTATGGATTAATGTATTTGTTGTGTTAATATTCTGCAATAACCCGTGCTTGGATAATTTCCTTATAATAGTTGCTACATATTCTATTGCAAAGCTCCTGTAGATTGCTTTATTCTCAATAACACATTTGTATTGCTTTTTTAAAAAAAATATTAAAAAGTTACTATAAAAAATTTAAATATATGTAATTTTAAGGTTAAACTAACTTGTGTTCCTTAATGAATCATATCCTGATTTCTTTCTATTTAGTTATTGTAAGTTATTTTAAAACAGCATTAATATTAAAAATACTTTAGTAAAGTACTAAAAATATTTTAAGTTTTTTTAATCATCAAAACATTTACTGAATTATATTAGTAAGTAGGGTACTAAAAAGCTTATTACTTAAGCATATTTTTAATATAATTTTTTTAAAAATTGTTTTAAGCATAAAGTTTGCTAAAAGCATTTGTATAAAGCAAAGATAATGTCAATAGTGGTCACTTTGCTTTCAAAAAAGTTTTAGTCTTAGTTATATATTTATCTTCTATTATTCTATCTTCGTCTAAAGTTATATATTTATTATTTAAACATCCATATGAGCTTTGTATAAAAACCTATTAGAGTTATTGAGTTTTTTGTTGATAATATTTTCTAGAATATAGGAATTTAAATTTAGAAAAAAATACTTGGAAGAATACAAGTCAATAATATATGGATTCTTAAAATATGTTGCATAAATTTTATGATTGATGTAAAGTGCTTTTGTTTTATCCGAAATTCTCCACACTTAGTTTAACAATGTTGAATACATTATCAGAAATCTTAAGTAAAAGTGACATGTTTATGGGCAAAAATATTTTAAAATCTAAGTATCATTGGTTAGTATTCATAATCAAGCTTAATAAAATGAAGTTATTAATGGGAAGACGCTTAGTTTATAAACACTTAATTAATAGGCATTATGATCAAAATAATATGCAATGCTTTGACATTGCTAGAAACAGAATGAAGACATTTTAAAATTTATATTTGGCTACTCTTTTGATTCAAGTGACAATATACATTCATGCAGGTGTACACAACTTTCTATCCATATCATACTTGGATAGAATCCTCTTGTAAACTGCATGTTACAGCAACGACCCCACTCTAGCCTTGAACCTTGTCCAAAACTAAGCAGTTTTGTCTTTTTATTGGCGTTAATAAATTTTCTTACTCCATAAATTAGAACGCTTGTCACACTGCTAAAAACATCTTAACTACTTAAAAGTATTGTGAATGAATGTTTTGGTAAACATTTTAAAGTCTCTATAACTTGTACATAACTATTTTATTTTTTCAAAGTTAGTATTTAATATTAATCTATGTAACTTTTTTTTTGTCTCGTTTAACTATATTGTTAAAACTGAGATAGAATTCTAACTATTAAAAACTTAAGTTATTGATTATAATATAAATATACTTAAAATAATAATATATTTTTTTCCTAATTGATTTTTACTTGAATAAAATAACTATTAAAAATGGATTACAAGCCTGCATTTTCTTTGCTGTGATGGGTTAAGTAAGAACTTAAATAATAAAAATATGAATATCATAAAATTTTACTTCAACTTAAAGTTCTTGTTTAAAAATGGATCCCTTTGGAAAATGTACGGAAGATGATTGTTTAACGGTTATTTGTTTATGCCTTTTGTTTTCATGTGTAAGATTGAGATACAGCTGCAGAAGCTGTATATTTTATTGCATTTCGGCACTTGCAACAGCTTTTAATTCCAGTCTTTATAAATTCTACGTTCATTCATTAACTTTTAATTTTTTATTATTTTAAAATACTTTTTTCGCACTGTTATTCTATTCAAACGAATAATTACTTTTCATACTGCTTTCCTTCACACACCAAATATTTTAACATAACTTAAAGAATCACGAAATTGTACTAGTCACTTTAAATTATATGTAATTAACCTTGGTTTAAGATGAAATGCATATTGAAAAAATAAATCATGATTGGATTATAAGTGATTAAATAATAATGGAATGAAAATAACAAATATAACAAGTTTATTCTAATTATGATATGTAATATTGAGGTGTTTAAATAAACTAAGTTATTTCATATTGGCTTTCTTGTAAAATTGTTTTAAAATTATCTTTAAACTACGACCGCCCATGAAACATAAATGAATTAATTTTTTTTACCTAAAATAAAAAAAAAACTTTAAAAAAAGTTCTTATTTTTTTCGAAATAGCAAACAACTAATGTTATTGCCTTTGTAGATTCAATCCTAAAATGAAAATGGTTATATAACTGATAATTTTGTATATACTTTAGTAAAAATTTTAAATTTAAACATTGATTCTATATGATATCCTAATTTATGTTCATATTTTATTTAAATACATTATTTTAAAGAGAATTTTTTTAGAGAAACTAAATGAATATATAGTTTGATGTTTAAGTCAATAAATAAAAATGTATGTTACAAAATTTTGCTTTACCAAGTTTGGCATCAAATTTTTATTTTCTATTAACATATTCTATAGGCAGATGCCTTTTTTCTTTACAGATGTGTGAAGTATTCCATATTCCTGTACAATGACCAATTAGTTTGGTAAGTTTTGCTGTATTAAAAAAATATGTGTAAATTTTTAGCCAATAATAGGCCTTTTAAATTCAATTTTATATTTATTGAATTTGAGTTATCAACCCATAGCACTTTTAATTCACATAATAATGATTAAAATATAACAAAACTTGTGCACTACTTGCTTTTCATTGTATTCTAGAAACTAATATTTTAAAATTGAGATTATTTGCTATAAATTTGTATATAATACCAGATATTTAAAGATTTAAGAATGGGTGAATGGCTTTCCAATAAACATTCAGTTTGTCTCATTCCTATATCTATAGTTTTTGTTGTTGAGATATTTAATTTTGAAATGAGCTAGGTATTTGGTGAACGGTCGAAAGTTTAATTCATGTTTAGCAATCAACTGTATGTCTTGATTAGTTTGCAAACCTGAGAAGGACGCTTCTCTTTTGACTAATTGTGAAAGAATTTGTGATCGTGTTTGTACACCCTACTCTTACACACAAGTGTAACGGAATGGGGTAGGGGAAAATATGAAGAAACACATACTAACACTGTTTCCCTGACAACCAATTCAGAGGGAAAGGGAAACAAGGGATCTTTGGGGGATCAAGGAAACTATCTTGGAAACAAGTTATCTCTTTTAGCTTTAGATATTTAATATCACATATATCAATAAAAATTCAAGAATGGATATTGTGTGCATTAGTTTTTTTAACAGCATAAAATTGATTTATTAATGGGTGCATCAGAGTAGCAACAGCTAAAAGACCATGTCTGCATGACCCAATATTTTTTTGTTGTTGCATATTACGAGTTTAAGATTGGGATGTTTTTTTTTTTTTCTGAATGAGACAAAGTGAATGTTGCTCTGCATATTGCAAATATTTTAATTTTGTATTTTTTAAATATATATATATATATGTGATATATCGTACAAATCTCTACAAAGTTGTAATATTAACCACACAAATCTCTGTAATATTCTAATATTCACTTCTTTCTTAATAACTCTCAGTTATTGTCTTGCTGATCCATCGAACATTTCCCACGTTCTATTAGGCGTCAATATATTCTTTCTCAGAAAAATTGCAGACGCAGCCGAATTTGTTTTAACTTCTGATCCACTCTTCTAATAACCATTAAAAAGAGATTCACTTGCTATATAGATAGATAGATAGATGTAGAGAGAGAGATGTAGAGAGAGAGAGATGTAGATGTAGAGAGAGAGATGGGTAGATGTTGAGAGAGAGATGTAGAGAGAGAGATGTAGATGTAGAGAGAGAGATGTAGATGTAGAGAGAGATGTAGATGTAGAGAGAGATGTAGATAGGTAGAGAGAGATGTAGATGTAGAGAGAGAGATGTAGATGTAGAGAGAGATGTAGATGTAGAGAGAGATAGAGAGAGAGAGATGTAGATAGGTAGAGAGAGAGATGTAGATAGGTAGAGAGAGAGATGGTAGATAGGTAGAGAGAGAGATGTAGATAGGTAGAGAGAGAGATGTAGAGAGAGAGATGGGTAGAGAGATGTAGAGAGATAGATAGAGATAAAGATAGATAGAGAGAGATAGGGATAGATAGAGAGATAGGGGTAGATAGAGGGATATATATAGATATAGAGGGATATATATATAGAGAGGGATATATATAGATATAGAGGGATATATATATAGAGATATAGAGGGATATATTTATATATAGAGATATATAGATACAAATAAAAACACAAAAAAATATAAATAAAAAAACAATGATTAACTGTTCTTTCAAATGTTTAAAACACTGTGTTTTTCATTATGTTTTTCCTTGTGTGCTTTCATTATGTTTTACACATTGTTTGTTTTTTATGTTTATCTATATATTTCCTGTCTATAACTAGTAAACTGTTTTAATCAGGAGTGGACTGGAACCAGAAGATATGCAGATACTGTACCAACATCTATCTCTGGAGTTGATTCCGTCATTTATTGACTCAGAAGTGAAAGGTGGCATATTTTCTCCTTCCAGGACCAGTCCATTCGGATCGGGCACTCATTTCGGAAGGTATGAACACTAGTTTTAGCTTCCACACTACGTTTATAATGTAAAAAGTGGAAGGTATTATAATCATTCAGTCCGTCTGCCACCCACTTTCACAGAACGAACCGTTAGTCTCACAAACAAGTTTGATACGTCATTTTGAAGTAAAAAATCAGGTTAGACTACATCCCAAATTTCATTAAAAAATTTTAATTAGAAGTTTATTTAAAATTTAAATAACTAAAATTTCCAACTAAATAACATGCAAATTCCATTTTTATTCAATATTTTCACTGTTGCCATTTTGTTAAACGTACGAGAAACTTTATTTTAAAAAAAACTTTTTAAAGAATATTTATTTATGTGATATAATTCAGTTTGGATTGTTGTAATATCACAATAGTTATTTTGATGGTTCATTATAGAAAGATGCATATAGAGAATTCTAACTTTGCATAAAAATATGCAAAGTTTCGCTTTTATTTTTAAAGCATCAATTTTACTAATTATTATTTTTTGAACTGTAACTAAAATTGTGGCGACTAAAAGATATTTATTAAAAAAATTGCATCATTATTCTACGAATTTCAAACAAATTTAGCAGGCGATAATGAGTAAATATTATTTTGCGAAAGAAGATTAATGAAAATAGTTAATTTTGACATTTAAAAGTTTGAATTAGTAGTCCTTGATAGGCGAATTTCTTTCTGAGGTGTATAAATAGTGTGGTGTGTTATCCGTTGAGCATAAATATTGTGTGGAAGCGGTTTAAGTGACAGATTCTGTAACAACCTACTTGTTTTTTAATTGCTCTAGGGTCATTTATATTAATAAAAACATTTAATTCATAAAGAAACACAGGGCTGGGGAGTCCAGTCAGTTAAAGCGTTCTCCTTGGATGCGGAAGGTCCCAGGTTCGGGTCTGGGCATCCAAATAACTGCTAATTTATAAATGGTATGTGCAGCTAAAAATGTCCGACAAATGATACCCTGTGTGGAGGGAGTACACATTAAATATGATTCTAAGTACCAATGCTCTGTACGATGTTGCCCGTAATGGTTGGATGCCTACTCAAGTGTCGGCTTGTCACTTGACTTTGGTTCTAAATTACGATACACGTCGCCAATAGCCCTTGTGTAGTCCTAGTGCGAAGATAATTTAACTTAACCATAAACACACACACTGGGTGAGACTAGGGATAAAAAATAAGTAAAATAAGGTTTTTTTTAAAAAAATGTTTTCAATGAATTTTTTTTTATAGAAAACTTGAAATGAAAATTAGCATAGTTGGATCATCTTAAGACATATTAGATGAGCAGAGTAGAAGAGTCAGAAAAATAGATATTTTTTTAGTAGCTGCTGAAGTGGAGCATCAGGGCTTAAATTTTTTTTCTGGCATTTTAGTTTGATTTGGGGCTATTTCTTCTAATTCAGTTATTTAAATGCTAACTCAAACGCATACACACACCAACTTGCAATGCACTAGAAGTTTTCCAGACTTTTTTAATATTTATATATACAATAAAAAAAATAAGAAGTTACTCATATTTTCTAGGTTTATGACTGGACCAAAGAGTTTAGAAGATGAAATTGGGTTGCAAAACATTCCAAAGATTTACCTGAGCTCAGGAAAAGTTTGCTGCAATCTTGTCATTTATCGAGCTTTGAATGCGACAATTTGTCTTTTAGTGGAAGGTAACTACATGCCTTTTGCATTAATATAGCCTTCATTTAGCTCTAACCAAACAAAATATCTTCGTATAAAACCTTCTATTACACTGGACAACAAAATTTTAAAACATTTCTGCGACTAAAATGAAAGTACCCAATTCTGAATGATTTCAACATGCTAAACACGAATATTACCTTGAAAAATATTAGTTAGCTCTAGTTTTTGAGTTACGGTCGTTTTTTTTAAATTACATAAGGCGAAATGAATGGGCGCATCAAACGCAAAATAAATTAGTCAATTTTGTTTTCAGAAACCCTCCAAACTTTTGCTCATACAGGTTTTATTTGATATTATCAACATAAAGGTGGGAGGAGATAAGTTTCAAGGGTTTTGCACCCATATTAGCAGCTTGTACCCCTTTGTTAAGTAGAATCGTTCTCACGTCAAGATATGCAGAAAAAAAGCAATAAATTCTTTGTATTTTGTCTTTGGTTGTGTGTCTTTGGTTGTTTAGTGTTTGGTTTCTGTAAGCAAAATTGACTGTAATTTATTTTGCGTTTGATGCGCCTATTCATTTCGTCTTATTATCCTATGTAATGGAAAAACGACCGTAACTCAAAAACTAGAGCTAATTTACATTGTTCAAGGTGATCTTCATGTTTAGCACGTTGAAATCATTCAGAATTGGGTACTTTCATCTCAATCGCATTTTCACTGTTGACCAGTGATTATCTCAATATTGTTTATGGTTACAGATCTCTATATTTAGTAAATTAGTATTTAGTAAAAATTAAAACTGTTTAATTATTATGTGTAAGCCTCTTTTGCTATGTAATTTTAATTAAAAAATGTAATAAATATTCATTAATTGGATATCTTAGCTAATAATTAAAATATCAAATTTATGAATGCCAAATTGGTCAATTTTATTAAATTTTTTTCATTGCACCATATCCACCTATAAAACTATTTCACATTGCACTTTGATTAAAAGTGTTATAACAATTTAATTTTAGATTCTGTTAAATTAAATATTGAAGTATTTAAGAAGTTGGATGGAGAGTTAGGTCATCAGCTTTCAGGTTTGGCATCCGAAATTGGAGAACAGTTTTCGAAAACTATTTCCCAGTAAGTGGTTGAATACTTTTATTATTTTCTATTTTATAATAGTTTGTTTTATTAGGATAAACACTATTTAGTATGGCATTGGAGTTGATTAAAAACTGAGATTTTTTTAAACATAGATAAAATTCTTACTATCACTGGCCATTGATGCAGTTTTATTTTCTTTAATTTTCTTTTGAATTATTTCCTTTTTTATTGTAAATTTAATGATTGTGGAAATTTAAGAAAAATCACTATTTTATCTGTTAACATAGATTTTGAAAGTTTTCTTCGTCTCAAAATTCATATTATAAACTGTGCTTTAATTTTTTTATTTATTCATTTTTTTATAAATACAAAAATTTATAAGAGTAATTTTTCTTAATTTATTTTTTATTCCCAGATGAATTTTTTCAAAATTATTTATGTTAATTTTTTTTTTTAAAATCTATATGTTTAACCAATTTTGTTGTGCTTTTGTACTATTTAAAATTCGAAACAATTGCTATTTTCAGTTTGAATAACAAGCAGCAGAATGAATTTATGTACATGTATTTTAACCACATGAACCTAGCTGAAAAGACAACTATGCATGCTGATATGAAAAGCACTGGCCATGCTCTCATACCTAGTGATATCATGAAGCTTTTTGTTGACTTCTATGGGGATATCTCCAAGTAAGGCTCCACATGTATAATTAGCTAGTTTTTTTTTAAACGTAATTGTATCTAAAATTTCAAATAGTTTCTCAATAATCTGAACACAACAATTAAAATTTC
This sequence comes from Oedothorax gibbosus, assembly GCA_019343175.1. NCBI lineage: Eukaryota > Metazoa > Arthropoda > Arachnida > Araneae > Linyphiidae > Oedothorax > Oedothorax gibbosus. The sequence goes on from CM033278.1 coordinate 15,235,215, forward strand.
ATTTAACTACTCATAAAAGCTTTCCTTTTGTGTCGGTATTATTGCTGAAATATTTATTTATTGTGAAATCCCTTTTCATGAAATCCCACTGAGCATGAAGTTTTTTTGGGGGTATTTTGTATAAGTTTGCTCAAAAAATTGTTTGATCAACTTAAAAAAAATTCTCATTTGCATATTTATACATTGTTTTCATTTGTTGTTCCTCTTTGAAGCTTTATAAAGTATATCTTGTATTAGTGTCACTAAACTATTTTTGAAATCATTTGGGCATTTACTAAGTAAGTGTCAAAAAATTCTGGACCAGCTTACAGAAAACTTAAAAATTCGGCTATATTGAATATTTTGCTGCTTGCTTTGAATTTATGGACAAAGCATACTAAACTCACTAAAATATTAAACTTTGGCTAAAATAGCCACTGTTAATTGTTGGTCTTGTTTAAACAGAGGAAATGTTATTTAAAATTTGTGAACCGTTAACTTGTTGCCAAATTATATAACAATTAATTTTAATCACATTTGAATAAAATTTTAAGTTGGAAGAAAGATTTATAATGGATTTTACCTTTACCTATATTCCTCAATTTCTTCTAATTTTATGTGATTTTGTTGTTACTACTTTTTCTTTAAGCATTTGTAAGACTTTTTGTAGCTGTTGTATTATTTCTAAATGCTATACTGAGAGAGAACTATGCGAATGATTCTAGGATGAAGGACTCTGGTGAGATTATCGGCAAAACTGTCTCTGATTGCTGGGTAGTTGGGAGGCTGTGTGACGAAAGAGAACTGTATGTGATGGTACAACAAAAAAATGCTAACATCATGGATGTAAATGGTAAGATTTTTAGTATTTTGTGTCATTTTATAGGTTTATAATTTTTTTACTTAAAAAATTTGGAAGCCAAACTTTTTGTTATAAATTTTTTTTGACTGTTTTCAATTTTTTTTTTACTTTTTATTTTCAAGGGTTGTCAGTTGATATTAACACCAGGGTTCACAAAATATTATTTATCTAAATGTAGTGTTAAGGGTTGCCATAAGTTTTCTTCAAATTGGCGGAAATATGCCAATTTTTCTTGGCAAAATTTAAATTTTGGAAATCCGCCAATTCCCTTCGCGAAATTAAAAATCCCCCATTAACCCGGCAAAATGCGCGGGGGTATTTTTTTAGAACTAATATTCTTATGTTACTTATTTTTTAAAAAAACATTTAGAATTGGTTAGAAAGTAACTCAATCAACTTATGTCCTAAATTTATCTACGGCAGATATACCCCTAAAAAAAATCACCATTAAAATGTGTCGTCAATAGCCTGAGCCTGCTCCCACGTTAAAAGGTTATCTTCACCTGACCAAGGATATGCAGTCCAATAATGCTTCCTTGTTCACTTTTTTTTCTGCTTAGTAATTTTCAAGAAATCCACCGCTGACGTCGCATTGAATGATTGGCAGTTCTTGGGGTCTGCGTGATTGGAAGAGTGTCTTGTTGTTTTTGTAGTTGCGGTTCAGTCCAAGTTGGACCAACCAGAGTATTTTCTTCTGATCAATTGTCCGTGAATCGTACGTGACCTTGTGATCACAAGAATAGCTTGAATGTTAAGGGGGAGTATAACCGAATGACCACAGGTCCCCAAACCAAAGTTCCTCTTTGTTAATCCAATGGCAGGGTTCGCACGGTCCTTAAAAGTCCTTAAGAACTACTTAATTTTGGTAGGTCCTTAAATAAGGGCCCTTAAAGTCCTTAATTTTCATCGTGGGTCCTTAATTTTCGATTTTTAATTTTTTTTCTCTTCGAATTCGTTAACTGTCGCCAAATGTGTTCGCTAAATGATATGTCTCCAAACTTGATTTCCGTGTATTCGTTTTTTCCCACGTGTTTCTCCTTCAACCGGTTAAGAACCTGCTTAAACTGGTCTTGTCCAGTTTGACCTTGCCTTGTCTTTTGTTAGTGGGGCAGTTTTATGCGTTTTTCTTCAACAGGGTTGCCCTAATTCCTTTCTAGGACGAACGAAAAGCCATTTTATTTAGTTGTTCTTATCTTTTTCTGGATCCTGCTGGGAATGTGAACTATCCGCGTCTACGGAATTCCTTAATATTTATATCATTTTTTAAATGCTTAAATAAAGACAATGCCAGGCAACTGTGTTTTTAATGTATTGTGGTTCGGCAAAGACCCCTACAAAGAATGGTTTTCGTCAACCAACAATAAGCACAAGGCCAAATGCCATTTGTGCAATAAAGAATTTGACATCGGGAGAATGGGAGAGTCCGCCGTTAAAGTACACATGAAAGGTAAGTTTCTATTTATTTAATAATTTAACCCCCCTTTAACTTCTATTTTAAATGTTCATAATTCCTGAGATCAATGCAAATTTGCATTAAAATTTATTCTGATTACGGGATGGGGAAGGGATCGTTATTTAGTGATTTTTTTTTCGTAGGTACAAATTTTGCTGATTTCATTTCTCTAATTCCGAAAATATTTTCCGAGATTTCCTAATTTTACTATCTTTAAGGTGTTTTGTGTTTAGCAGATTTCGGAAGAATAACGGTTAATTATTTTCTTTTTAACGTTTATTTTTTTTTATTTGTAGATATTTGGGTAAACGATTAGAATTTTTTTTTAATGTTTGCGGATCACCGATTTTCGAAGATAGGCGATTTTTCTGATTTACATAGTTTTAGTTTCGTGATTTGAAAATATTATCGGGGACTCACGAATATTGCCGATTTCTGGGGATTCGTGATGTGAAAAATTTCTTAGATTTTTCAAAGAATTTGCATCAAGAAGTTTTTCAAATCTTTTTAAATATATTTTTTTTAAATACAATTTACCAATCTATTAGTTAATATTCCTGAATTTAAAAAAATTAATATTATTTGTAATGGGTTATTATTTATATCCTTATTTTTAATTAAACTTAATTAAATTAAAAGCGTAAATATTAATTTCATTTATTAATTAAAGTGGAATTTGTTTTAAAAAAAAAGATCGAAAATGACTTTTTTTTAAAGATCGGATTTGATTTAACTCGGGTTTGTTTGTTTTTTCAATTTATTTGGACATAAACTTCATTTTCAAATGCAATGTTTTTATAGTAACACTTAAAAGTTAAAGTAAATAATTATTCAATCTATTAATAATTAATGGCAAATTAAAATATATTAATAAAGTAGAGGTTTTAAATGAATTATTCATTTAAAGAAAATCAGCATAAAAAATGCACGTATGTGCTTTTATTTTGTAGAATTATTTTATTATTCATGTATTTAATTTTTTAAAGAAATAAATTAAAGCTGGAAAAAAGGTTGTCAGACAAGACAATGAATAATTAGCTATCAAATTTTTAGTTTAATTTATTTTAATCAATTGTGGCTATTATTTTATCAAATGCCCATTTATTTAATTTAATGCTTTACATAGTAAAACACTTAATTCCCCAGCTTTTTTGGTTTGAAATCTGTTTCTTAAACTTGTAAAATGCACCAGTCAGTCTTATGTAAAAAAAAACCCTCCCTTGATTGATGCTGAAGTTGCCCATGCTGTTATGACATATGCCCTTGCGGTTAAAAGCCGTTGAACAGCAACTAAAAAATTTCTATCAGCATCTTTATAAAAGTGAACAAACTCTTATTCAAATACAAATATTTCCGCCAACACAGGCACATTGGCCCAAATAAGTTTTCTACGATTTTAAGGGACATCTTTAAAAAAAAACATTCCAAAAGAAAAATCTTATAAACTGAATTAAACTCTTGAAAGTTTAATGCTATAAAACAAAATTGGTGCTTATGGAAAAAATTCAGGAACTGGGTGATGGTACACAAGTAACGGGAAATGTGTCAACCTGAAGCAAATATTTAAAGATTATTTCAATAGTAAAGATTTTTGCTTATTTCTAGGGCTTAAACAAAATCTCGCTTATGGAAGGGAAGAAGACTGGGTCTATAGTATCTTTCTGCAAATCTACAAAACCCGCAGCAGAGGAGCCTATCCCAAAGCAAGATTCTGGACTAGCCTCCTACACCACTGGAAAAGGGGCCTTGGATGCAGAGATCTTATGGGCCATCAAATGTGTACTAAGCCATTTCTCGTACAATTCATGCCAAGGGAATGCAGAGCTTTTTTCCAGAATGTTTCCCGATAGCACTATAGCAAAGCAGTTTGCATTAGGAGAACGGAAATGTTCCTATTTAATCTCTTTTGGACTTGCACCACATATCAAGAGTATGCTTTTAAAAAGCTTAGGAGATGCCGATTTCTTCACAATACTTTTCGATGAGACTCTTAACAAGTCCAACCAAAGGAAACAAATGGATATACATCTGAGATTTTGGGACTCTTCAGAAAATCAAGTGAAAACCAAATATTTTGATTCTGCCTTTATGGGACACTCAACTGCTGAAGACCTTTTGAAAGAGTTTTATACTATAGTGAAATCATTGAATTTGAGTAAGCTTCTTCAAATATCTATGGACGGCCCGTCAGTGAATTGGTCATTTTACAATGCTTTACAAAAGGATTTGGAAAAAGAGTTCAACTGTGTGAGTGCCAACATCGGCACTTGCGGTCTCCATATCTTGAATAATGCATTTAGGAAAGGCGCCTCGGATGCTGACTGGAATATTTCGTCCGTGCTGGTTAGCTTGTTTTGGCTTTTCAAAGATTCGCCAGCAAGACGAGAAGATTTCTTAGAGCTGTCAGTATTAAAGAAAGTATTAAAGAAGCTACCAACTAAGTTTTGTACTTATCGATGGTTAGAAAATGTCCCTGCTGCCGAAAAAGCTGTCCTCGTTTGGGAAGACGTTAAGTCCTTTGTCAAAAGCATTGAAAAGGGGGATCTTGCAAAAATCAATAATAAGTCCTTTAATGTTGTTGCTGAAGCTACGAAAGACAAGCTGTTTGTGTTGAAAATGCAATTCTTTGCATCAGTTGCAAAGGCTCTTCAACCCTTTATGACAAAGTATCAATCTGACAGTCCACTTTTGCCATTTTTTGCAGATGATATTTTTCAACTTGTAAGAAATTGTTTGCAGCTTTTCAATGTTCTCCAACCAGAAGTACTAAGTTCTATCAATTCAATCGATAAGATGGTGAAATTTGATTTTAGTGATACAAAAAAAATATTCAGGTATTTCTAAAGTAAGCACTGGCTTTGTGATTGAAAAATCGATTAAGGAGTTATTGCAGCGCAATGTTATTACCACTGCATCTGTCATGACATTTAGACATGAATGCCAACAATTCATTGTAAAAATGATTGAAAAGTTAATGAACAAATGCCCTGCAAATTATGCGCTCGTGAGGAATGCTTCCTGTCTGGATCCTCGACTCATGGCTGAGAATGCCCCTAAGTGTACATCACGATTTAAGCGTGTTTTGTCTTATCTTTCCCAAATAAAAAAAGTTAAGGATGAAAATTGTGATTCAATTTTGCTGGAATACAACGCTTTTTTGGAAGATGAAGTGAAGAAATTCAGCAATGAATTTAAGGATTTCGATCCTAGTAAAAAACCGCTTGGATGAATTTTTAGGTCTTCATTTAAGCGTTCAGAAGTATACAAAAGTATGGGAAGTTGTAAAAATTGTGTTGTTATTCTCGCATGGTCAAGCTTCGGTTGAGAGAGGATTTTCTGTAAATAAGGCCATAGAAGTCGAAAATTTAAAAGAGAACTCTTATGTGTCACAACGCCTTGTGTATGATTATGCCAAAAAGTACACTCATTTGCACGATTTTGAAATCACCAACGACATGCGGAAGTCAGTATCTTCAGCTCGGCTCAAATATGAACACTATTTAGAAGAGCAGCGCCAGCTGCAGAAAACCACTTCTGCTCAAAATAAACGAAAACTAGTCCTGGAAGAGGTAGAGTTTTTGAAGAGGAAGAAGTTTTGTATAGAACATGAACTTTCGGAACTAGAAAAAACTGCTGAAGAATTAGCTGAAAGGGCTGAAGCGTCAAAGGACATTTCTTTATTTATTAAATCAAACAATTTAAGAAAGACTATGCGTGAAAAAAATGATGTAGTTTTAAACTTGCAAGCAAAAATTGATGAGGAGAAAAAAAAGTTGTAAATAAAATACTATTTAAGTTTCATTTGTATATTGTGATTCTTGTAATGTTGTAAGTTTTGTGTTGAAAACATTCTTGCTTTTTTCCCTTTAGGTGGCCGTAAGTATTGATGCCGTATATTCTTACAAAATAAGGTCCTTAAAAAAAATTTTTAGGTCCTTAAAAAGTCCTTAAAAACTACTTAATTTTTACTTTTAAAAATCTGTATGAACCCTGAATGGGAAAAAAGTGATTTTCTTAGCCACATTTCTCCAGCTGTATTGAATAGTTTTACAAACTGTTTTTTTAATATATATAACTGTAGCTGACTTGCTGGGCTCTATAACCCCTCTTTGAATTAGTTTGAATATTTTATTAATTTTCAATAAATAATTTTACAACGAAATATTCAAACAAATTTTTTTTTTAAATGTGATTTTTTAGCCTGTATGTCAGCTACATTTATTATAAAAAAGCAGTTTGTAAAAATATGAAATACAGCCAGAGAAATGTGGCTTGGAAAATCATTTTCTTCGACTGGATTAACACAGAGGCACTTAGGTTTGCAGGCTTGCGGCCATTAGGTCTTATACCCTTTTAAATGATTTTTGTGTATGTTTAAAACTTATTTTTAGGCTTTTTCTACTCTGGGTATGTACTGGTGTTTCTGATTTTAGACAGATTTTTAGTTTATACAAAAAATGGAGTCGGCTTATACACGCTTTATATATTCAGATTTTATGTCCCTAGTTCTTAATTTTCCTGGAAAGTGCTTGAATTTTTTCCCCTACCAAGTTGAATTTGCATTGTATTGCATCAAGTATTATTTTAAGGTTTGTCTTTAATTTGTTCTAACGAATCACTCATTTAAACGGTTGTAAGATTTTCTGAAAAAGGTCAAGAAATTTTCGGAAAAGAGGTTAAGAATAGTCAAGAAATTAGATTTGACAAATCTGGTAGACTCCCTGGATATGTGATTTTTCTGGAAATTAGTGAATTTTATAAAATAAATGGTGAAATTTAGCTAATAACTGTCATAATGAACAAAATTCAGCTTTTTTTTTTCAGACAATTTTTTCGTTGACCAATCACATGTCAAGACATATATCAACTGCTGAAATGCGGCAAGGAAACTCTTAGACATATCACTTATTAGTTTAGTATTGAAACTTAAAAACAGTTATAAAACTTCAATATCAAGTAATTTTAGCCCCATTTCAGCCTTGGGAGTTGGTATTGGACAGTTTTTAAGGGGATTTTTTTTATAATTTTTAAGTAATTTATGAATATTTTTAAGCACAACTATACAATTTTGAACTCAAAAATTTCAGGAAGAATATATTTATAACTTTAGCTTTTTTTTATATAATTAGATTTTTGGCTCCTTTTAAGACATTGTGGATTAGGACATTATTGATCTTTAGCTTTTATTTTATAAATTAATTTTCCCCTTTTTATTTTTAGATGAAATGAAGAAATTGAGTTCTACATTATTCCAAAGCATTTTCATTATGGATTAATTATCTTCAAGCAAAGTTGTAAAAAAATGTGATATTTTTTTGTGATGTCTAAATTATCACTGATTCATCTGAATTCCTATTAATATTATGTATAGTTTTCTTTCCCATCAATAAGAATTTATATTCCTGCTCAATATATTGTAAATATTGGATCATGGTTATGTAAAGCAATAATTTTGCAATGTATTTGAACAAAGTTTATGTCAGTTAAATGTGCTGTATAATAAAAATGCTGTGATTATTAGTGCCTCGTTTTAATCTTTAGTTATAGCCAAAGACCTTCCCAGTTTTCTATGTTAATTGCTATGCTATATTCTTTTCTTTATGAATGGATATTGGATACATTGCCAATTTTTAAATATATATATATATATCTAATTAATGATTAGCCTTTATATTAACTTGTTAGAACTTTTAAAGATATGTTTCGATTACACTATAAGTAGTTTCTTATAAGGCTTTGGTATAAACATAATGTATGAATTGTATAAATCCACATCGTTTAATACTGTTTTGTTGAACATTCCTTAAGTTTAAACTTGTACAGTCCCTGGACAAAATTATTAGACACACTGCAAGATTTAAAGTAAAATAGTGTTGCCATATGTTAAAAATAAATACAAATATGTAGTCTGCAACAATTCTTTTAAATAAAAAACAATAATATTGTAGTTTAAAATATACCATTATTGCATAAAAACTCTTAAGAAACATAAAATTACTTAAAAAAATACAGTGTGTCTAATAATTTGTCCAGGGACTGTAAGTAGTAAGAATTGTTTTCTTAGTTAAATTTTTTTTACCTCTTGTGAAAATTTCTGTTTAAAACATGCTATTATTTACATCAGTAAATCCAACAAGTCAATGTTCAGCAACTCTTAAAATGAGTCAAGATAGGTTTTCCATTAAAGCATATCAAATCTACAAATCATAGACCCCTTCTCCAAGCTATTAATTGCTTTGCAAGAAGCCATGTAGAATGCGAAAAAAAAAAAGGAACTAATGCAGCAAGAAGTGGTAGATATTTTGAATACTTCAACGTCTTTTAATAGGTTAAAGACTACATATCAAAGTAATTCCAGGCAACAAATGAAAAACAAACCGTTTGAGCTGTTACCTTCCGCGACGTGAAAAACCCCATTACGAAGTATAGTAAGTGCTAACGGATCACAAAATGTTCGACCAGTCTGCTAGAAAAAAGAGGGAGCGTATACATAGTAGCAAAATATTATTCGTCATTTGGCGACACGTTTAGAATTTTATTGCTAAATGATAATCAAATTCTAATTGAGCATTGTTGAATCGTTAAAGGGAACCATAGCCAAAGGTTGGAGAAAAAGTCAAATAGTTGTCTCTTAGTTCGTTTTCTTAATATTGAGCGATAGAACAAATCAAAATAAACAAGCATGCATACAGTAAATGTCTTGTTGTTTCACGAGTTAGATTTGACTGTTCGGGCTTAAAAGATTAAAACGTATTTTAAAAAAGGATTCTAGTCTGGGCAGGGCATATTAAGGGGTTTCTTTTGGGCAATTGCCCACACAGTCAAATAAAATTGCCCACGTACATTTTTCTAATTTTTCCAGCGGTTATGTGTTTCTATAAAAAAAATTATATTTCTGTAAAAAAATGCAACATGGAAAGCGTAACCCCTAACCCTTCCCACAAGCAAAAGAGGAAACAACCAGGGGGTTCTCCTTTCCTACTATGGATGGGGCAGCTGAACTAGATAAGAAATTAGTAATAGTGTAGTGCGTTGCACATAGAAGCGATTTAGTATTAGAAAGTGTAGTCTCGTCAGTCCCTGAACTCACACTCTGGAGAGCAAATCTCAGCGGTATTTTGACCTATTACCGAAAAACGGCAAGACACACAAAATCGCATGCGATTATTTTTCCAGAGTATAGAGCTTTTCCCCGCCACTTTGAAGTCCGTTTTGCTGAACATATCAGAAATTAAATTCAAGCAGTCATCAAAAACTTGCCTTACTGTCGAAAAACAGTGGCAGAATATCATATTGACTCGGAAGAGGACAAGAATATTATAAAAGGGATGTTAACATGTGAGAAGAGGGTTCTTTACAATTTTAACTGACTTTAGTCATGGGCGATGCTATCAAACGTCATCACAGTTTTGAATATTGCCATAAACTAAAACTGGAATTAATGATAAATGCTCATTATCCCGGTGGTTTCGAAGAAAAGGAAAGACGACCATAAAAGAAGATACTTCCAGTAAACGTAGGGAGAAAGTCAATTCTAATGTCACAACATTTTTCAAGACGTTTTGAATCAATAAGACAAGAAATTGTCCTATCATCAATAAATTTCTTAAAAGGCCGAAAACTTTAAAAACCGCCAAAAAGCCTTATGCCGTTGCAGGATCAGCGGCAGAAATAATCTCCGTCGGAGAAAAATTTACTTTCCAACCTGTTTCCGAATGAAGTTTCTGAATTTGCGGATTCGCGGGTATTACTCATTGATCAAATTCCCACTCATCTCCAGCGAATTCGGACATCGGTTCCGAAGGCCACTCAAAAAGTTGCTTGGAACACTTTTTCGTGGCAACTCCCCATTCGATGCAGATGGAGCGGGTAGTTTTCAGTTATAAATTGTCAAATCGGACCATTGTGCTGGAACGAAACTTGCAACAATAAACAAAAGATTGAATATCGCTAATGGCTGCGGGACGGCCTATTGCAACCCGCGGCTATCCGTCATAAAATTTCTGGCAAATTAAAAACCAAAGAGAAAGAAAACCAGAAGCTGAACTCTACAATGTGAGGTTTTATATGAAATCTTTTTTTGAAAAAAACAATGTTATTTGAATTTGTTTGTATTAAAATGAAAATGAATGGTTGCATATAATGAATGAAATTAAATAGCTCAAAAAGTTAGAGTTTACACTCTTTCCTATCGAATAAAACGACCATTAACAATAATTTCCGTAATCCCAATTTTCACTCCTCAACTCTTTTTTGACGATTATTCAATTAACGTAAACTGCACATTTACAATCCCCCCCCCCCCCCCACCCTCCGAGGAAGTTGCCCACACAGTCAAATTTCCTTAAAATATGCCCTGGTCTGGGGTCTAGTTTTATTTAACAAGATGCATGATAGATGGCAGCATTATTCACGTTGCTACCATAACAGGAAGATGGGAGTAGAGATTAGAGAAGTAGTAATCCTATTCGGCGCAGGTGGAATCATAAACAAATTGAAATCCGTCACGTGATTCCAAAGCATTTGGCGATATAATTTTCGCCTAATGTCTTAAACTATGATATTTTTTATACGAAGATTTTTTTTTTATTTCAAAGTGCATTAACGATAATTTAATTTTATGTAATAAATAGCTTACTAAAGCCGGCGTTGCGTTGCACGGGGTGTACATTTAATAAAGATGACTTGTATATTATGTACTTGTATATTATTTAGCATTAATATAATTTTAGTTGTTATTTTTTTAAAATTCCAAACTTCTTTCAATGCAAGTTTTCCTTGATAAATGATTAAACAACCAACAGCACAGAAAGAAGTTTTTAATTTTAAAAAATAACAAATAAAAAACTTATTCTTAGAAAACTCAATTTCGATTATCAACAAAAGTAGTTCGAGAAAAATGAAAATAAGACCGCACAACTGTTGCCCAGATCCCACGTTAAACAAGCCCAGACTTTTTTTTTTAATCTACGCATCGTTCGTTGAAGGTGTTAAATGACGCAGTGGCGCCCCCTCCCCTCCCATGATGTTATGCAGAAGCATTTGGTGTTGTACCTTTCAATTTTTTCTCAGTTAATACTCCCTGAATTTTTAAGGGTGTGAGCGGTTAGCTAAGTTTCTCTGCCTCTTCCGCTGTCCACTGGCTCTCGCTAACAAGCCTTATCTTCCCGACCACCCAATGGAGGGCGGCTGCGATCTGCATGTCAAATCGCTGTTATTGCCTTGTTTTTCACGTGGCGCCCTTTCTCGGAACAAGCAATTAGTATTACCAGAATTTTCAGCCTAATTTATAGACTTATTTTAATTTTTAATTAAAAAATTAATTGGAAATTTGAAAAAAAAAACGCATCTGAAGAAAACATTTCCCACATTTAAAACATCCTACATTCCAGAAAAAGAAATGGAGTTCTAATCTGTATATTGAGCCCCAGAGAATCTTTAAGAATTTTTCACTGGGCGACATTGCATGTAAAAAGTTTTTTTTTCCGGGAGGGGGGGGGGGGGGTCGTTGCGTAATAGGAAAAGGGGGGGGGGGGGCGTCATTTCAAGATAATCCCCTAGTGCAACTTGAAAATTTCATTGATTGCGAAAAAATCTTTTATAATTTGTAATCAACTAATTTGGTAAATAGAAAAAAAAGTAGAAATTGCATATATGCTTCAACTACAACTCAAAGCATTATTTAAAATACCAATAAGTAAAGAAATAAATTTTATATAAATGAGAAAATGTATTAACTAAATATTTACTGCGTAACTCTCTATTTTACAATAACCTTTGCATAATCTTGAATAATACTTCTATTACATATATTTTCTTAAAATAAACATAAAAACTTTTTTACAATATTATCTAAATAATTCCCGAATAACATTTCTACAATATATTTTCTTGAAGAGTAATACTCCTTAAAAAAAAAACTAAAAGTAGACAATAACAAAACTTAGGAGGGAAATAGTTTTTTTTATAAAATTTTATTTAAATTGCCTAAACTAAGATTTTTTGTTAATTTAGCGGAACAATGCATGTTCAGATTTAAGGCATAGATCTCTGAAAATGTTGATTCCGTATTATTTATAAATTATTATTATTTTTTAAAAATATTTCGTTACTTATGAGTTAATGCATTAACATTGATTGATTAAAATAACACTTGTATGTTTGGTTTTTACCACAGAGTACGAAACTAGGGTTATTTTAGATTTTTTTTAACGTCTTATTTCCCCATATTTAAGCATACAAAATAGTTCCAATAGGAACTAATGGTCTTATGGTACCTGTCGTTACAAACTCTAAATCAGCTCAGTCGTAGATTTATGGGCATTTGAAACAATCCGACAATCCCGAACAATCCGAACATATCGTCCCTATATTTACTTTACAGATTACAATTGACTATGAATATATTAAATTATATAAAAGAATAAAAACGAATTCATAGGGCAATACATTATTTGTGGAATAATATCTTAAATAAAATGTTGGGTTCAATTTTTTAACGAATTAAATATTTGGATGAAATAGGAAGTTAGCGTCGTGAAACACTAATAAATATTTTTGTAGAAACTACACAGGTCCTAGCAAATAGCTTCTCTATCAGGGGGCATGTCCGGGGCCTGTCACATGAACTAACACCATGAGACCTCCGGGCTGAAAGGTTGGGGGAAAAAAGTTTTGTAGTGGGAGGGGGACCATATTGGTTGCTGAAGAGTATTGTGTTTAGTCACTCACAGGGTTGTAATGAATGAGCAATATCTGATAAACAACAACTTTCTACCAACTTGCCCATTTTTTATTTCAAATGCTTTTTTTAATACAATTTATGATATAACGGATGGTATTTTTGAGAAAATACGGTTTCTTTCAATGTCGCCCAGTGATTTGATTTTCATATTACTAGGCGACATTTTTCTTTCACTGGGCGACATTAGTGTCGCCCAGTCACTATGTTTAAAAGATTCTCTGTGAGCCCTGCAGCCTGTACAACACATTTATATAACCTTTCTTTTTTTACATGGACATTTTTAATTAAAAAACTAATTGGAATTTTTAAAAATAATTTGAGGACATAAATATTATATAAATATACCATTAGCTACATTCAGTAAAAAAAAAATTAGAAATTCTATAAAAATGAAGTCGTACAGATCCAAAAGTTTAACTTTTTTTTAAAAAAAGTGAGAAAATGCATTATTTTATTATTATTTAAAAACTAATTGGAAATTTGAAAAAAAACAAAAAAAAAAACATCTGAAGAAAACATTTTCCTACATTCCAGAAAAAGGAATGGAGTACTAATCTTAATATTGTGAGCTGCAGTCTGTGACACACATTTATATAACCTTTCTTTTTTTTTACATGTAAATTTTTAATTAAAAAAACTAATTGGCTCTTCTCAACAAAATAGTCTCAAAATTTTCAAACCGTCTTCTTAAACACGGCACTAGAAATCACATTCTGGAACACGTTTATGGAAAACCAAGCAAGAGCGCCTGCACACATCAGAACATAGCCCCCTACATATAATGCCGTCCAAGCTCGATTAAAATTGGATGTCATGAGAAAGCTATCAATAGATGGCGCCATGGCGCGACAAACAATGTGCTCGATGACATGTGTTGTTTGTTTACACCCAGTTGATTGTGATAACGTGATAAGAAATTTTGGTTACAAGAGTTCGAAATTTATAAACTTTTTTTGTAAACTTTTTGAAATGCAACAAATAATGGGGTAGTTTTTTGCATCATTTCTATCCTTAAGTCAAAGAAAGAACACGGTGTTTCCATATAGGAATTACTACGAAATGGGGAAAATATTTATGGTAAGAAGTTTTTAAAATTATTCTTTTTTGGTGAAAATTTATCATCTATTCTAAATATTTTTATTCTTCAATCTTTTCGAATGCATTAATTATTATTTTTTTTTTTTCCTCCTAATATATAGTTTAAACACTATTTATTTGTTCTATCTAGATTTATATCCAATTTGTTTTTTTGAATGGTTTTTTTGAATTAACAGTTTTGAAAAAAAAAAAAAAAAACTTTTCAATATCTATTTTCGCATAAATTCTAATACTTTAAATGCATTTTATAGTTGAGATTTAAAATGATCGACTCCTTTTTAAAAAAATTTTTTGTTGTTCGAAATTATAGTATTATTTTTAAGGGACTGTTATTCTTAACAGAAGCATTTTTAATAAGTGTTTAGTATTTGTTAATTTTTCTTTAAAAAACCAAAGCTAATTTTTTAAAAAAATAATGTAACGTTGAACAAGGTTTCATTACTTGTGTTTTGTCTTCAGTAGAAAATTCTTATACGGGGATTTTAAATGGGAATAGTTTATAGCTGTTTTTTTTAAAATTAAAAAAAACAAAGGAACTCATTACATGTTTTAAAAAAAATATTGGGGTTGCAAATATTTGCACAAGGAACACAAGGATTGGCGGCAAAAGTTGGGTCACTCTTAAAAGGGTTGCCGGGCTTCACCGACCCTATTTGCGAGCGTTACGATGCTCATTCCAGAGTTTCAGTTCTGTTCGTTGTCTCGCTCTAGGGATGGAAAACCAAAACCGGTTTTTTGAAAAACCATTTTTTGCCCTCGGTTTTTGACCGAAAAACCGGTTTTTGATGAGCCGGTCTAAACCGGAAACCGGTTTTCTGCTGGGAAAACCGTCAAAAAAACCGGACACCGGTTTCCGATTTTGAGAAAAAACCGGAAACCGGTTTTTTCTAAAAAACCGCCATCGAATTTTTTTTTTTTAATTAAAATATGTAAAAAATTTTTTTTTTAAAAATGGGGTTTTGCACTATTTGAATCACCCGTTTTTTACCAGCATTTTTGAAAAATGCATCTTTTATTAACTTCGGTTTTCCATTTTCCTTTCAATTTTTTCCTCCTAACATGATAAGTAAAAACGCTTCTTTTCAAGATCCGGTTTTGTTCCTGTGGTCTCTTAGATCAGGTTTCGCTCTTTTAAATATATAAGCTATGTTGTGACATTTTTGGAAAATGAAAAAACGATTACGATGAAGTTAAAAATCCGAAATAGAGATTTTGTGGTTTTTTACTCGTTTTGGAGGGTGCTGATTCCGAAAAAGTTGTTTTCGAACATTTGTCTGCCTAAACAAAAAAGAGCTACGAACATCAAATTTGGTAAACGAGTTTCTGTAGTACTTGTGGAAAGTCATAAAAAGTTTTCGATAAAATTGCGCATGTTCAATGGGTAGCTGTCATAGAACTTTTTTTGGTTTAAGGGTATCGTCGAAAAACGAAAAGCGACGCAGACTTAAAATTTTGGTAGATGTGTTCCCAAAGTATTTTGTTGGACGCTACAAGGTTTTTAAAAAAATGCGCATGCGCAAGGGACATGCACAAAAAGCGCTCCCATAGCCATAAAAACTTTTTTGGTTTTAAAAGTATTTCTGAAAGACTAAAAGAGATACAGACTTCAAATTTGGTACACGTTTTCCCAGTATCCCCGGGGCCCTCAGAATAAGGTTTCCGAGAAAATTGCGCATGCGCTAGGGGGTGGTTGCCATAGAAATGTTTTTTTTTTTTTTAAAAGGGATTGTAATACTTTTAGGTATATAATTTGCATTGATTTATTTAGAGGTTAATTGAAAGTTTTTTTAGGGTTACCCCATAATAGTTTACTTCAGTTTTGGATAACAAGGTTTAAGGTTTTTCTTAAAAAACCTCTATCAACAAGTTCTTTTTATTCAATTCCTGTTTTTTTTTAAATTTAACGTTACATATTCAATTCCGTTTTTTTAATTTAACGTTACAGTTGTATAAAAATTAGCTTCGGCTTTTAGATTACTCTCCGGCAATTTTTGTGTTTCTTGTAGTTGTTGTCCGGTTTTCCTAAGTTTCAGATATCTGAGGGAATATTTTATTTTCTCTTTAAAATTGTCATATCCCACTTTCTATTCCAATGGCTTATCGTATTTGCAGTGCTTATGCTTTTGCTGACATGGGCAGTTGAAGGGTTCGAATCCCGAATTAGGCACGGTTCACTCAGTGTTTCATCCCTAAATAGTTCGATTTAAAATGAGAACCAAACGTGTTTAAGAACTAAATAGCAGAGTTGTGCGTTTTATATAAGAAAGACCCCTTAACTAGGGTAAGTAAGCTAAAACGGGCACAGCAGGCCAACTCCCCTTTCCGTCCGTGATTTATCATTTACACTCCAAAATGGTAAGCAGGAACCAAAACAGTCGAAGAACGCCAACAGGGACAACCCCGACCAGTTGTCCAACACTACAAAGTAAGCGCCAATGGCAGAAAAAACATCCTTTTTTTTCATTAAGCACATCCATACTCTTTCCCCCAAATTTCAGAAAATTTCATTAAAAATTGCGGCATTCATTGCATTACAACATTTGTCATTTATATTACTTGCAGAATGAGGCTACCATTATTCATGAAACTTGCGGGTATGTATGAGTTGGACGCTTTCGAACTTAAAACCATGTTTAAGCTGGCCAGTTCACTTATCAAAAAAAGTTTTCTTGCTCCGTGAATCGAACCACAAATCACTTTAAAAATGTAAATTACCCAATGGGAAAACAATTATTTAAATTTTAAATAAAAAAAAGATATTCTAGCAACTTTGTTAATTTAATTAATGCATTTTCTACGTAGGCGTATTGTTTAACAAGTTTTTTTTAATGTCTTTTCCCCCGATTTTTAAATAATTGAATGCCTTTAAAAAGAAACTATTGCCTATTTTAAAAGTGCGCTGAACACCTCTCATTATCAATACAGCCCTTGATCTCAGAGACCTATACCTTTTTAAACCCTTTTAAAACTGTTTTCAGTTTGTTTATTCGTCTTTTTGTCGATATACTTTTGCAAAAATATAAAAGGTTTCATAATTTTTTTTTTATTACCAATGGAAACTTTTAAAAATTGGTATTTATAACTAAATCAATATTCGAAATTTAAATTCCACCAAAAAGCAATTTTTGTATAAGAATTCTATGTAAAATTTATCTAACTAAAAATCGTTAGTACTAGTACGAAGCTATAAAAAATCAAAATGTTGTATAGATTATTTTTCATTAGTGAGAAATAGTAGCCTTTAAACCTTTTTTTCAGGTCAAAAAAATTAAAAAAAATCGTGGGAAAAAAGAGGGCCTTGCATAGAAATTAAAACCCCAAAAAATTTTCCCCTGGATTTTATTGCTTTGGTTTGATTTTTTAAAACCTTAGAATTTTTTTAAAGTTTCCCCCCTGGTATTTTTTGCTTTGTGTTTGTTTCTTAAAAAATTTAGAATTTTTGTTTCATTTTAGTAATTTGAAAATTTTTAGTCATAATTTGAAAACTAAACCCTTTTACTTAACGAATTAAGCTCCCGCGTAAAAATTCCCCTAAAAAAAAAACTGTTGAATCCTTTAACTTTTAGAATCCGTTATAATCAAAAACTGTACCCCTTTAGCAATTCCAAAATTTACGCGATTTTATAAAAAAAAATAAGGTTAAGTTTTTTCGTGCGCAGAAAAAACAGTTACCCTTTTTTAAATTTAAACAAAAAGGCCTTTTTTTTTCAAGGTATAAAATTCTTTTTTTGATTTTTCTGGGGAACGATGAATCCGATGAATATTTTTTGGGTTAAGATGTGAAAAAAATTTGGGTTCTGGGTGCCTTGTGAAGCATTCAGTATTATACTTTTAGGTTTTATAAGTGAAAAAATCACCAAAATTAATTTTGTTTGATGGTTTTACTTTTTTCATTTTATCTTATTTTTCTGAACAAAAATTTCAAAATTAACAAAAAATTAAAAAAGAAAAAAACATTATTTTAACAGTCCCCAAATAACAGAAAATTTTTAATATTCGGTTTTGGTAGTTTTTTTTAAATGAAAAAATATTAAAACATTTTTAAGTCATGCAAAAAAACCCCCCTTAAAAAAAAAAAATTTGCGTAAATAAAACTTTTAAAAACTAGGGAAAAATTTTTAACTTTGGGGAAATTTTGATTTTTAACCCAAGGGGGTAAAAAAACCCTTTATTCACCCACCCTTTTAAAAATCCCTACATTACTTTTCATTTTGAATGATAATAAAAATACTACATCGAGAACGGGAAATTCCAAATTTAAAAAATTTAAAAAACATTAATTTTCCTTTTTAAAAATATGTAGCAACTTTTTCAAATATTTTCTGATTATAAAACAAAAAAATATGATAAATAGCCTTAAAATAAATTTTTAAAAGTGGGATGTTTTTTTCAAAATTTGATTTTTTTTTCTATTGGTTTTCTGTTTTTGCCAAAAATTATTTTAAAATTTGAAAGGAAAAAGTAAAAGTATCATTTTTTTTTAAAATATAACTTTTTTTATTTAAAAATTAAAAATGGCCCGTTGTTTTTAGTGTTAGCACGCCCGGGTCCTAAACGTCGACCCGGGTTTTTTTTACGGGTAGGTAGCGGGAAGAATTTCTAATCATTTATACTTCCCGGGGTCGTAAAAAGTAAAAAAAGTACTTGCTTGTTTGGGGGAAATTTTGAAGGACATTTCGAAGTAGAAAAATTGCATTTCTACGAGTGTGAACCCTCCATAGGC
Organism: Oedothorax gibbosus; assembly: GCA_019343175.1. Lineage (NCBI taxonomy): Eukaryota > Metazoa > Arthropoda > Arachnida > Araneae > Linyphiidae > Oedothorax > Oedothorax gibbosus. The sequence goes on from CM033278.1 coordinate 15,254,074, forward strand.
TATCAAATGGCATCGCCAAGGGCATAACGAGGGTACCCCTTAAATTTTTAAATTTTCTTTTAATTTAAAGTGGCTTTTTAAAATTTTTTGAAAAAATTTTTCTTTAAAAAAGTGGCATATTTTTTTTTTAAATCAAGATTAATTTGTTGTTTTTTTTAATAAATAAAAATGGTAACAGTGATACAAATTGATAAATAAATTAGGAATTTGATAGGTATTAATTTTTTTTAATTAATATAAAAATTTTCCCCAAATTTTATTTTTAAATATTTTTTAGGAATGATGTTTTCCCCAAGGGCTTATTTTTTATTAGTTTGTTTAGTTTTTTAAATTTTTGCGCCTGAGTTGGGGACGGGCGTTGAGGGGTATTTTGAACCCCCGTCAAGGGGTTTTGGATTAGTTTTTGGGGGTTTTTTTTTTTTTTTCAATTTCTTTGGGCTTTGGGGGCCTTGTTTCCACGAGACGGCGCCCCCGTTTTTTTTTTCCTTTTTTTTTTGCACACCCCTGCCCCGGCTTAAAGCCTTGTGGAATTTGTTAAAGCAATTTAAAAAAGGGGTCTTCGTTTTGTTTTTTGAAATGGGGGTAGAAACAAAGGAAAATTTCCAAAACAGAGTAATGATATTTAGAACAAAACGGCGAAGACGTAGGGATGATCCCTTTTTGTCCGAAACGGAAAAAAAAAATTTACAAAAAGGAAAAAAATAAATCTTCGTTTAGCGGAAAAAAAAGTAGCAAGTCAGGTAGATTAAACGGTTTTTTTTCAAAACAAATAATTTTTTCACCACTTTCCCAAAGCCCGTGCCCCAAAAATCCCAATGTTATAAATTTTTGGGGTTCGTAAAAACAAATTTTGAATCGGAAATTTCCCCTTCGTTTGGGTTTTCACAAAAAGGGAATTGGGCCCCCCCAAAAATTAGTTGCAATGTTATTTTTACGATGCCCTTTTCTCGTTCGTTTAAAATTTTAAATTTTTTCATTAGCTTTTGTATTTTTCCTTTTCTTTTTTTAAAAATTTCGTATTTTTTTTATAGCAATATTTAATTTTTTTGGTTTTTTTTTGGGTTTGGGGTTTTTAGTTTTTTTTGTATTTTTTTTTCATTTTTTTTTTGTTTTTTTTTCACCTTACTTTTTTCGTTAAACCAGGACGATAAAAGTTGGTTTAAAATATTTTTTAGAACAAGAAAAAAAGGGGCTAAAGCTGTAATTTAAAATTAAATTTTTAATTAATAAAAAAAACGAAATAAAAAAAAAAAAGGGACATTATAATTTAAATTTTAAAAAATTAGGAAAAAAAACCGGGAAAAATTTTTTTTAACAAAAAAAACTATAAACGCTTAAAATTTTTTTATAAATCAAAAAGTAAAGAAAAAAAAAACTCAAAACACAAAAAAACCGGGAAGGAAAAAACGGGGGTTAAAATTAAAAAACTATAAATAAAAAAAAAGATTAATTTTAATGAACTCAATTTTTAATGAGTTTTTTTAATTTATTTTATTATTAATTTTTTTTTATTAATTTTGTTTTTTATTAATTTTTTTATTAAAAATTGTTTTTTTTAATTGTTTTTATTAATTAGTTTTTATTAATTTTTTTTAATTATTAGTTTTTATTAAAATTTTTTAAATTAATAGTTAATCATTTTTAAGTTTATTGTTAAGTTAATTTTTTTATTTTTTTTAATTTAAATTTAAAAAAAAAACTGAAAAAAATGGGTTTAAAAAAAAAAAAAAAAAGGGAAAAAAATTTTTTGGGGGTTTGAAAAACCGGTTTGTGAAAACCGGTTTTATAAAACCGGTTTTTTAAGGGGGGGTAAAACCGGTTTGGTTTTCCCGGGCGTTTTTAAAAAAGGGTTTTTAAAAAAAAGGGGGTTTTTTTTAAAAAACCGCCATCCCTGGCAAAAATTTTGGGGGGGCCCCGGGTTTTTTCCCAGCACGCCTGGCCCGAAAGCCCAAAAACTGGTCAAAATAGATTTATGGGTACTCATTTTGCATTGAAACTAGCCAAACTATTTGTCTGAATTTTGGCGCGGTTATCCTGGGGGAAGCTTTTTGGTAATTCATTTTTTCTGAACTTTTGATACTTTTAAAAAAAAACTTTTTACTGACTAAACAAGGTTTAAATTTATGCAAAAAAAATAATTAAGATAAAAAAAATGTCCTAAAGATAGTGGTGTGGTTTTGAAGTCAATTTAGAATTTTTTCAAAAATCCAAATTTTATTTCATAATTTTTTAGTAAAAAATTTTCCATTAGAAAATATTAAACTGAAAAAAAAACTTTTGTGTTTTTTAAACACTTTTTTTTAATTGGGGCCCAATACCAAAAAAAAAAAAACAAAAAGCATTTTTAATTTTTTACATTAAAAGAGAAAAAAAATTTTAAAAAAAAATCAAGAAGACCAAAAAAACTCGATTAGGGAAAATTTTTAATAGCTTTGGCACAGTTTCTAGATATAAAAAAAAAAAGAGAACGATACTTTTCCCTTGTTTTTTCCCACTTTCCCTCTAGAGTTTTCCCCCCCCCCCTTTAAAACCCCAAACCCCCCCCTTTGAAAAATTGCCAAAAAATCTTACCATTAAGAAATTTTAAATTTAAAAAAAAAAAAGGCTTGTTAAATTGGAATAAAAATGCATTTTTAAACTTTATTAAATTTTTTTTTTTGTGGTAATTTTTAAAAAAAAAATAAAAAAAAAAAGACTTTAAGCGTTTTTTTCCTTTCCCTGAAAATGCCAGTTTTCTTTAAATTGAAAATTTTTTGATAAAACATTTTGAGCACACAAGATAAGCAATTTTTGAGAACAAAGGATCCAGAGCTGGATTTTATTGACCCTTTTCCCCCTTTTCCTTTTTAAAAAAATGTCCTTCACCTTTTTTTTTGACATCTTTTTTAAAAAAAATTTACCAATTAAAAAATTTTATCTTTAAAAGTTTTGTTTTATTTTGTAAGGCAGCTTTTTTTTGGGGTTTTATAAAGGGAAAAAATAAATGTGTTAAATTAGAGGCTTAAAAACCCCACTTTCCCAGTTGAAAAATTTAAAAAAAAAAACTTCCCCCCTTTTTTATATTCCAGTCCAGATACATAAAAAAAAGTAAAGCGAAATTTTAAAATTTTTGATATTTGCGGTGTAAAAAATTTTAAAGTTTTAATTTTTTTTTTTGTTACATCACCATTTAAATTTTAACTTAAAACCTTATATGCTGCTTTTTCTCAGTTAACGGGCCACTCAAAAATTTTTCCCCATAACACCAATTTTTGGGATTTAAAACAAATTTTTAAATTTTTTTATTTAAAAAAAACCTTTTGAGAAAAAAAAACAAGTGGTTTGAAACAGAATTAAATTAACCCCCCTTAACAAACATTGGGTTTTTTAAAAGGTAAAAAGGGCCAAAGACAGCTTTATATTAAAATTTACATGCAAATTTGGGTATTTCATTTTTTTTTTTTTTCGAAAATTCAATAATTTTACTTACGTTTAAAAAATTTTTTTTTATTCAAAAATAAATATTAATTTCCTCGTTTTTAAATAGAATAAAAAACTTTCATTAACATACAAAGAATCTCTTGTAAAATGTTTTTTGGAGGGGCATTTAAACGAATAGGTCGCAAAAATAAATTTTTTTAATTTTTGTCTAAAAAAAATTAAATTTTCGAGGTTGTTGGGAAGGAAATGGGATTAATTGAAAAAAAATGGCTTTTTATGCTTTTTAAATGAGTTTTAAAAATTTTTAAGTTTTTTAAAAAATTGAAGTACTTTGAATTAAATTCTTTTCTGAAATTTAAGTTTTCTAATTTGATGCGCTAATTTTTTTACGAAAACACATTACCTTTTCATTTTTATTTTTGGGGTATAAAGGGGGACGACAGACAGAGGGGTGAACGATTAAAACCCCACTTTTTACAAAATAAACTAGTGTGGAACAAAAAACTTTTTGTCTTTTTAAGCTTTTTTTGAGATTTTTTAAGAAAATTTTTTTTAGATAATAAAAAAAAACGTGCCGTAGGATTGGCCGCCAAGAAATAAAAAATTGGAATTTCCATCTGTAAAAAATTGATGTAAGTTTGGTACCACAATTATCTATTAATCTAAAACTGTTCGACTAAAATAAAATTTTTACTCATGCCAAAATTTTTTTAAATCCTTTTTCTTTTGGTAAAAAAATTTTTAAAAAAAAACAATTCCACTGGAGGGGTGTTTTTAAAGAAAAAATTCACAGCTGTAACTTGAATTTGTTATCAAAAAACGCAAAAGGAGGTCCTTTCCACTTTTTTTTACATCCTTTAAAGTTTCAAGAATTTTTACAGATTTTTAAATTTTAATCAAGCTTTTTTCGGGGGATGGAAAATTTTTTTTAACTATTTATTTACAAATTTAAAAATTTTTAAAATTTGTTTATTCTTACATTTTTAAAATTTTAAATCTCGTTGAAACTTTGTGGAAATTTAAGGTTTTTTTAAATTTTTTCAAACAAAAAAAATTTCTTTTACAGTCCGTTATACGGATCTTTATGAAAATTTTGGATGAGAAATAGAAATTAAAAACGGATCAATCTTAGCTGAGAAATTTATATAAATTTTGTTATTTTTCGCATATTGAAATTTTTTTTTTTTTAAAAAAAACGATACTTTACATTTTTTTTTACCCTTTGACCCCCCTAGTATATCACGGATAACAAAAAAAAATAAAATAATGATCTTTAACCCCCATTAGGTAAATGGGGGAAAATAAAAAATGTGGGAACACTAAAAGAGAAATCTTGTTATTTTTCAATAAGCTTAAAAAATGGTCAATGCGAATATTCCTGTACTTAAAAGCAACTTAAAAAAAAAACTTTAATTTAAACAAAAAGCCTCTCACTAAACATACACCATCTTCCCTAAAAAAAAGTTTAAAGACAAGGCTTTAAACATACAAAAAAAAAAATAGGTGGTTTTAATAATCGTTATTTTTAAAAATCCCTTTTAATGACTTAAGAAAATGAAAATAAGAATATTCTTTTAAAAGCTTTATTTTCTGTGTTACGGTTAATAAAATTTTTTGCCCGGGAAAAAAAGTGAGAGGGGAAAACGCCCAAAAAAGTCAATTAGTAAACAAAACACATACGTGAACCTTTTTGTTTTAAAAAAATTTTCGGGGAACATTTTAAGCAAAAGATTAAAATTGGGAAGGTTAATATTTATTGATAAAAATTTCTCGTTTTTTTTAATTACACATTGCTGAAACATTTAAAAAGCGAACGCAAAAATGGTATTAGGAAAATTTAAAATGCAAAAAAGAGAAAGGGGGAAAGTAAAAAAAAAACATCGAGAATGTTTAAACTAAAAAAAAGTTAAAAAAAACCCACCCCGCCCCATTTATTTTTGTAACCAAGGTCAAAAAAGGGTGGAAAAAACCGAAACCGGTTTTTTTTTTAAAAACCCTTTTTTTTTTCCCCCGGGTTTTTTACCGAAAAACGGTTTTTTTTTTGAGGCCCCGGCTTAAACCGGGGAAAGGTTTTTTTGGGGGGGAAAACCCCTCAAAAAAGGAAACCCCGGTTTTGATTTTGGGGAAAAAAACCCGGGGAAACCGGTTTTTTTCAAAAACCGCCTGAAGTTTTTTTTTAATTAAATGTAATTTTTTTTTTTTTTAAAAGGGGGTTTTTCATAGTTAAAAAACCCCCTTTTCCAGCATTTTTGAAAAAAACTCTTTTATTAATTCGGGTTTT